>OU343217.1:57474798-57496544 GCA_910596185.1 Chrysanthemum makinoi | reverse complement strand
CCAAAATACAACTCTATCCTTCATACCGCATATCACAAACATAAACCAAGCACTAAAAAGAAGGCTATTAGCCGTGGTTAGAGTAAAATCAAAGTGGTTCCATATACTTAGCAAAGTGGTTAGCCAAAGTGCTAAAATCTAAGTCAATATAATATGGTCAACATCAGATATTAATTCTTTTTCTCAAAGTCAAAGACTTCATTAACTTCTCACCACTTAAACCTTCCCCTCATTTACTCACACAAAATCATTTATTCTGCCTATAAATAAATCCCAAGGCACAAGTAGCCCACACCAGTTAATCCAACTTTCTTTCAAACCCTAATATCTCAAAAATCCATAATCAACAATCAACATGTGAATCAAACGAAGTCGTCAACCTAACATCCTCCTCCTCATCATCATCATCATCAAGTGATGATTCTAACCCATGGCGTCTTTACCTTCCTCAAGCAGATCCTCGACCTAGAAAATCCCCATTTCCCTTCATCAAGATGATAGTGTGGTAGATCCTAGTGAGTCATCAAGAGGTTCAGATGATTCCAAGCGAAAGAGCCAACCTTCAATAGATTGGTGAGAGAGGAAGCAGAGAGAGCACAACCTTCACCATCTCAACCAAGGACACGTGCGAAAATCCACCACTCCCAAAGAACGAGAGGTGGTAATTGGTCTTCCTGCTCCGGATCTGGTTCTTCAAACCATGGAAGGAAAGGCGGGTGCAAAAGGTGAAGGTTAAGGAAAAGGAAGATGGAGTAGTTGCTTTATGGTGGAACGAGTAGATGGAACAACTGAAGATTCTCATATCACTAATCCATCATCGTTTTCATCAATCCATCTTTCCATTTCAACTTCTTCATCTTTCTAGATATGTAGGACCACCAGCTTTTTTAATAAATGATAGGAACTTGAATAGCTAGTTGTGATGTAATCTCTTTGTAGTTTGTAACCATGATTGTAACCACTGCATTGTACAATGCAGTTTATGAACTATGAATAAGAGTATCATTGTTTTTTCCTTTGTAGTCTCTTGCATCATACAAACAGTTAGAAACTCCAAATCTCTCAAAGCAAAATGTTAAACACGCACAAAACAAAGTGGTTTGAACATAACTATCAGTGGTTAGAAACAAAAATAGCAATACTAAGATCACATAATAATAGTCCAATACTTGTACAAACTTTTACAAAACAAGTTGAGATTTAGAGATTAATCATTCCAATACTAACTACAAGGTACTGAAACCTCCCCACATCAAAAGCTTTAGTGAGAAGATCAGCAACATTCAAATCAGTATGAATTTTTACTATTTGAATCAACCTTTTCTCATTACAATCTCTAATAAAATGATGCCTTATCTCAATATGTTTAGTTCTAGAGTGTAAAACAGGATTTTTAATGATGCATATTGTATCTTATCAATTTAAATCTTAGTATGCATAAGTTGTACCAAAATCCAAGCAATTGATTCTCAATCCAAAGAACTTGACCACACAGAACTAGCAAAGAACCACATATTCAGCTTCAGTTGTAGAATTTGCCACATAGTTTGGTTTTTTTAACTGCCATGAAATTAGTCTCCCAAAAACTGACATCCTCCGTTGTAGATTTCTATCCAAACTAGCACCAAAGATAATCATTATCTATATAGGCCACCAAATCAAAAGGGGAATCTTTAGAATACCAAAGGCCTAGTTTAGGATAACCTTTAAGGTATCTATATATTCTCTTAACATCATTCATGTGTGTTGTATTGGGTGTGACTTGAAATCTTGCACACACGCATACTGAAAACATTATATCCGCCTAGATGCAAGAGATACATCAAAGATCCAATCATGGACCTGTACAATTTCAAATCAACTTTGGGACTTCTATCATCCTAGCAGTGGTTTTGAGTCTTCATAGGTGTACTAGCACTCTTCACATCCTGAAACCCAAACTTCTTCAAAACATCTGCTACATACTTATCTTGACTAATAAAAATACCATCAGTCCTTTGTTGAACTTGTAGCCCCAAAAAGAAAGTGAGTTCTCCCATAGAACTCATCTCAAACTTATCATGCATAAGTTTCTCAAAATCCTTGCATAGCTCCTTATTGGTTGAGCCAAAGATGATGTCATCTACATAAACCTGCACCAGCAAAATATCATCCTTGTGCTTCCTTATGAACAAAGTCTTATCAATCAACCCTCTTTTGAAGCCATTGTCCATCAAATAAGTAGACAGGCACTCATACCATGCCCTAGGAGCTTGATGCACCCCATACATAGCCTTCTTCACCCTGTAGACCTTATCAGGATGATCAAGATCTTCAAAACCAGGAGGTTGACAAACATAAACCTCCTCATCAATTGTGCCATATAGAAAAGCACTTTTAACATCCATTTGATACACCACAAAATTCTTGAATGAAGCATATGCTAAAAATAATCTTATAGCCTCAATCCTTGCAACTGGTGCAAATACTTCATCATAATCTAAACCTTCAGTTTTTGTGTATCCTTGAGCAACCAACCTTGATTTGTTCCTTACCACAATTCCTCTTTCATCTCTCTTATTTCTGAATACCCATTTTGTTCCTATTGCCCTCTTACCATTAGGAAGATCAACCAATGTCCAAACCTCTTGAAGTTTGAACTGAAGAAGCTCCTCTTGCATTGATTCTACCCATCCTTCTTCTGATAAAGCTTCTTCCACTCTTTTGGGCTCCTTTTGAGACAGAAAACAAGCAAACAAGCAATTTTGCAGATCTTTATGACTATTTCTTTTGTGAAGTGATCTTGCAAAGAAACCTTGCTCAGGGAAGGTTTTAGTGTTCTGAACCTTGCTTCTTGTTTGAACAGGGGTGTTCAAATTTCCAAGTATTTGTTCCTTAGGATGAATCTTATGTATCCTTGTGGTGGTGATTGGACTTTCATGAATGACATGTTCCAAATTAGTAAAATCAGCATTGAAGAAATCATCCATGTCTTCATCATCAGTAGGAGTTTCAATTTCTATCAAAGCAGGCATGGTAGGATCATGTAGATACTCATCTTCACCAAATAATGGCTTTGCAGTTGGTCCAAAGAAAGTACTATCACCGTACTTACACCGGGTTTCACTTGAAATGGCAAGGGTAGAAGTTGGCTTAGCAGGCTTCATTATTATATTACTATCCGTGATTTTGTTTGGCTTAGCGCTGCATCAGCTTTTTTCTTCTTTCAATTTCTTCTACCAACACTGAGTTATCTTTTAATAACTCATCCTTATCTTGATGATGATCAACTTTGTTTTCAGAATTCAATGCATCATCATCAGTGGGACCTTGCTTATCAATGATGGGTGAGACAGAACCAGCTTTCCACTTTTCAACCAAATAGAACTTCTTAGGAGAATCAGCTTCCTTAGAATCTGTTTCTGCATCAGAATCCTTTTCTGTACCTCCATTAACATTAGTGGAAGTTCCTGCAATGATAGGCTCATAATTCATAGATTTGGTTAGCATATCAATGTTAAACAGCCAGTCTGGTCCTTTGGTCTCAACACTAGGAGTCTCTTCACTAAATTAAACATGTAGGTTCTCGTCAACAATCCTAGTCCTCTTATTGTATACTCTAAAGGCTTTACTATTAGAAGAATAGCCTAAAAAGTATCCATCATCAGCTTTCTCTTGAAACTTACCTAGGTAGTCTATGGTATTCAAGATAGTAACAGGACACCCAAAAGGTTTTAGGAATGCAATCATTGGCTTCCTATCATGTAACAGCTCATAGGAGGTCTTGTTACGAGGCTTCACTACCTTACTTCTATTTTGCACATAACATGCAGCTGCCACAGCTGTTCCAAAAGGTAGTTGGTACCTTAGATTCTGACAACATTGTCCTAGCAGCCTCAATTAGTGTCCTATTTTTCCTTTCAGCTACACCATTTTGTTGTGGTGTTCTAGCAACACTAAACTGTCTTTCAATACCCTTAGCTACACAGAACTGATTCATCACAGCATTTTTAAATTCAGTTCCATTATCACATCTGATTACCTTGACCTTATGATTTACTAGATTTTCTATCTTAGTAATGAAACTCTTGAGGATCTCACTAGTCTCACTCTTAGCAGCCAAAAAGTATACCCAAGAAAATCTACTATAATCATCAGTGATAACTAGGCAATACTGCTTATGGTTCAAACTTTTAACAAAGGTAGGTCCAAATAAGTCCATATGAAGCATAAACAGTGGTTGTGTGATGGTGTTAACAGTTTTGGTCTTACAAGAGGCTCTATGTTGTTTTCCTTTTTGACAAGCCACACAAAGTTCCCTTACTCAAAAACCTTAGAAGATAACCCTCTCACTAAGTTGCCTTTTACCAGTTTATTGATTGTTTTAAAATTTAGATGAGCTAGCCTTCTGTGCCACGATTTAGACTCATCTACTGATGCTTTAGCAAACAAACAAGTTAAGGACCTATTAGGAATTACATCTTTAAGATCAAAACAATATATATTTTCTTTTCTAGGTACCCTAAGCTGTATATACTTTTCATTAGGCATCATAAAATCAGGTGATAACACCACACACTAAGTTTCCCCAAAAAGTACCCAGTTTTTCTTATCACACATTTGAGAAACACTGAATAAATTATACTTAAGTCCCTGTACCAGATAGACCTTTTCAAAGTCTAATGTCCCAGTTCTGATTGTGCCTCTGCCAAGAATCTTTCCTCCCTTTGGATCATTGCCAAATGCCACATATCCTCCATCAAAAGCTTCAAAATCCTCCAGGTTGCTCCAATCCCAAGTCATGTGCCCAGAAAACCACTATCAAAAATTCAATTTTCTTTTAGATCATCTTGTAGATTGCCCTGCACATGAATTTAAACAAATTAGTTCCTTTTGTGGACCCAAGCCAATACCGACTTGGGTCTGCCCTGTGCATCAACATAATCAAATTTGTTTAGGTCCATTGATGCACAGTTGACATGATGTAAAACCTTGGTCTTAGGCTTCCATTGCCAACTAGCTGAGGCCTTAACAGCATAAAAATGATTTCCAACCACTGTGTCAGTTATCACCTTTGGAATTTTTAAAACTTCTTTTGAAACATTGGTGATATTTTTCTTAGCAGTGGTTTGATTTTGCTTAGCCGTGTTTACATTTTGCTTAGCAGTGGTTGGAACCCATTTAGGTGCAGCAGTGACTATTGACTTGGTATTACCATTCCTCATTAACACTGCTTTAGGAATCATGTTTTTATTAGGATGAGAGTTTGATTTCTTTGAAAAGTTTTGGTGATTTACCCTCCTCCATTGATTCCAAACTTGTGGTTGTTTCTATAAAGTTTCCTGTAAGTGCTCAAAATTACCACATATAAAACAAGCCTTCTTGACACATTGAAACTCATCACCTAACCTGTTAGAAATTAGGCCATTAAAGTTTCTTTGATTGCCCCTAGGTATATATCTTTTCATTTGTTCCCTAGGTATGTCCTTGTACTCTACAACCTTCTTAGCAATTTGAGCTCCAAATCTAGGAATAAGGTTGGCTTGCTTAGAATCAACTTTCTTAACATGTTCTATCCTCTCAGGCTGTGTTGATTCAGATCTATCTTCCTCGAATCTGATTCCCATCAATAATGTGGAGCATAAGATGACTTATCAGAACCTATCTTAGGTGATTCAATCTTGCTAGTCTCACCTACAGGTTTCTTGAAACTAAATTCACTGCTAAATGACAGTTCCTTTGTAGGTGGTGCATGTTTCATTAGAGATGGTGGTGGCATATTATTGTAACCAAGACCAGTACCCTCCTTGAACAACTTTTGACCTATTGGCTTATTTACTAGATCTGAAGCATACTGTGTTTTAGCAACCCTAACAACATGTTTTTCCTTTTCTACTAGGGCTTCTTGTTTTACACTCTCTGCCTCTTCTAGTTTCTTTTTAAGCATTGTTATTTCTCTGTCTTTAAGATCAATTTCACCACCTAGTATATTTATCTTATCAACATACTCAAACTCACATTTAAATATAATTAAGCTTTTCTTCAACACTTTCTAGACCAACCTATAACCTAAGTTATCTAGAGACAGTCTTTCAACTTCTTTTCTCAAACTCTCAACAATAGCTCTTTGTGATTCTAGGTTATCTAGACATGATTTGAAAGAACAAGTAGAATTTTTAGAATCATTAGATACCTCAGAATCTGAACCAGGAGATGAAGCATAGGCCATAAGAGCAAAGTTATGCTCTTTAGAAGCTTTACTAGCAAGAAAAGCTGCATTGGGACATTCTTCAATCTGATCACTCCAGTCATAATCTCTAATCCCATCTTGAGCAACCAATGCTGAAGAAGAAGCAGGCTCTTCAGTGGTCTTCTTGATGCCTTCTCCCTTTTGGGAGCTCTACATTCTCTAGCAAAATGACTCTTCTTCTTGCAGTTAAAGCACTCCATCTTGCTTTTGTCAAATCCAAATTTTCTTTGACCATCATACTTAACTTGTCTTCCAATTTCTTAAGAACTTCCTTGCTTGGAGAGTCAACATTGCCATATGCCATTGAAGATTAATCTCTTCAAGATCATCAGGATCAATTTGATCTAAATCTTGATTCAAAACAGAACAACCGTAGTTAAATCAGACCGAAAAGCACAAATTGCAACCATCATCGACATTATCACTAACAGCGGTATTGTTTGCAATAGCCGTGGTTATTCCATAGGCAGCAGTGGATACATCTTGTGAGCTCTTGTGATTAGTGTAAACAAAAGCAATGTTTTGGCTAGTTGAAGATGCACCAACAATGTTGTTCTCAGACTCATATACCTTCAAGTTGTTGTAGAGATTGTCCAGAGTCATCTTTTCAAAGTCATCCTTATTTCTCCACACAACTGTGTGCACAACCCATTCAGGTGATAAACTTTTGATGAACTTCTAATTTATATCTTCTTGAGCAACCTTGTAGTCCACCAACTTCAGTTGACTGATAAGCTTTTGAAGTCTATTATAAGTGCCATCAAGTTTTTCTCCACTAAGCGCAGTGAAGTTTTCAAGTTGATGCTTGAGCATATTCTTCCTAGATTTCTTTGTAGCTTCATTACCAGCAAACCTTGTTTCAATAGCATCCATTAATTCTTTAGCAGACTCATATTATTCAAAGTCCAAAGCATACTCATTAGGTATTCCCATGGAAAGAATACTGTGAGCTTTAATCTCCAGCTTCCTCTTAGCCTTGTCAATTTCACTAACAATGGCTATATCCTTACCATCATCACAATTCGTAGGAAGAGTATCACCTTTTTCAACAACTTCCCAGATGGCATAATCAATCATACAAAAGTATTGCCTCATTCGCATTCTCCAGATTTGGTACTCACCCTGCTTGAGCATGGGCACCTTTGATGCAAGAACCATGTGTGTTTCGTCAGACATCTTAACTTACTTTAATAGAACTTAACTAAACTTCTTCTTGGTTTCAGTTTCAAGATCACAAGCTCTGATACCACTTGTTGATCCCAGTTGAGCAAACGACCCTTTATAGAAACTGACTTGAACAAAGACTTATTAAGTATCAAGCGGAATTTAATACTTAATCTTAAGAAGAAGAATAATAAACATTCAACACCTCAAGATTATTATTAATACGAATACTCTAACCAGTATTAGGGTGTTACAACCTTGAAGTGTATCGACCTTAGATATAAAACATACGTCTATCCAATCTAACCTAGGACCTCCTTTTATAGGCTAAGGAGTCCGTTACATAATACAATACGTAACCTACAAGATAAATATCTTTTCCATATTTATCTAATACAAGATATTAAACCGACTATACAAGACTAGTAGTGGTTACAATACAATATCCGTGCATGTTACTTTCTAATAAATCTGGTTTTAAAAAAAAACATATTGAGAAGATTTTTTTCATATAATATAAACTTTATGCGACTTACAATCCCCTTTTTTTTATCTGATGATATGTATTTTACCCAATGGAGATTTATGTACTGAATAGAGGTGCCAATTTGTGCCCAAAATAAAAAACATGGGCTAAATGGACAACTTTTTAAAAGATATGGGCACATTTAGCCCTCTTTTTGAATGGGCATGTATTGCCCATTTAGAAGTTAAATAGGCATAATGGGCACATGTTTTTCTCGAATATTAAATTGCGTTTAATCAAAAACTTATAGATATAGTATATTTAGTTACTAAAATATAAATGGGGTGTTATGTTTGAGGATTTTTTTGTCGTTTTGGTCTTTTAAAGCGACTGTATAATATGAGCCCGCTGACCAGTGCCCGCGGCTAGTGACCGCTTTTCTGCTGTTCGTGCCCCGCTTTGCCAACCTAGTACCGAATATGGAGATTACTGTAAGTACTGCTAAAGCATACCTCTTTGCAATGGAGAGGATTGCTCCAACATCAAATTCTTCAGCGGGATCGGCCTTGATTGTACGCAGCTCTTCATTTGTTTCACGGGCTACCTAATAGTCACAACTCAGTATATCAAAAGAAATATACAAATTTATTGCTGTAAAAAAATAATAAAAATAATAAAAAATAATAAAAAAATTAAAAGATATATACTCTATGACTAAAAGGATTTGAAATATGAAATTTGAATGGATAACGGTTGCACGAACCTCTTGATGACCATTGCCGATGAGATCGACAATACTCTCATGAACCTTTCAGAAACAAGCTAGACAATGAAAGAATTGTATGTCTTGATCTCTCAAGAAGATCTATCATCAACAACTAACTTTTTCTCAGAACCGATGTTATCTTCCCATGTGTTCCAACAGAGATCGCATGGCAGAGAAAGCTCGTCCAATAAAAGACTGGAACCATCTTTATCAATAACTATATTCTCAGATATTTCTGACGCTTGTGTGAACTCTTCCATATCTTTCTCTGTATACCTACCTACTCCACACGAATGCGATAGTTTTAATATATCTTTTGCCGTTAAAAAAAACAATTAAATAAACAGTGGATATACCATAAACATGTTAAATATTAGATTTATCTGTCTATGCAATTAAACAGCATGCTAAAATGAATCACCAAGTGATGCCAACAATATAAGCTAGTAATTATAATGGATAAAAGACTGCACAAAAGAGATTATCATTAGTTTACACACGTAATACGTAAAACCATCTAAACAAAATGATTTGTTAAATGTAGACTCTAAAATAGCGAAATCAATAGTAGAACGAACCGAGGTTTAGGTAAACTCACTTTGTTTCTTCTTTAATTTGCTCACGTAAACTAACCTGAAAAAGATGATTCAAACAAAACACTTATTTAGTGAATTTGATATTGTACCAAACACCATTATCATGACATAAGTTAGTGGTTTTGTTTCACTACTTGTTGCATTAGAACCATTACCGTGTCTCACGGCAATCGAACAACGCAAAACATAGAAAAGTGGATCTATATCTCCCGCTCACTAATTATCAATTCATGATCCGTTACATACATTCCTCACGCAAACTTTGTCACACTCACACCTTCAATTTATCAAAAGGAGAAATGTAGAGTTTCAATAGAAAAAGATCACAATAAATAGCAAAACAGTTTTTCTTAATTTCTAATTTGGTCACCGGAACTCAATAGAATCTAGCACATTTATTAGACGTCTGATCTTGTGCTACGTTTCCAATATTTGATTCTTATGCTACCTTTCTATGGTCGGGCTAAAGCATTTTTTCTAATACTATTACATCAATATACAACATTGTTTTTAGAAAAACACCAATATAAATTGTTAATGTACTATTATACCTATTTTCTATATGCTACTGTGACAAAATTAAAACATTAGGATTCTTATATGTCACCAAGATACCATACTTTTAACATTTTAACCAAATTAAACCTTGGCTGACAATAAGATAAAGAAACTTTGCTTGACTTTCGAAAAAAGGGTCTAGTATTGTCTTAACCTGCAGTGTAATATAGCCTAGAAAGATCAAACTAAAATGAGATAATCAACCTATTTTTAAAGATAATTTTAGGATACAAAATGATGTTATAGATGAAACAAATAAAAAAATCATAGTGCATATATATGAGATGATCTGGTTCAATAATTTAAGAAGATTACAACAACAAGAAAATTAATAATAATAATAATAATAATAATAATAATAATAATAATAATAATAATAATAATAATAATTCTAAGGATGTATAAATAATTTTCATACCAATTCCGTTGCATCAACTTTCTAAAAGAGAATGGTATAAAAAGATTGCAACTACAAATGCAATCAACGTTTTTGCTACTCGCTTTGTGAAAATATACAAGTATTTTTTAGCCTTCTAAAAATATAAATAAAGGTATTATGAAGCTCTAAGAATAGACGCTATGGCTGCCATGCCAGTGCTCTCCGATTAGATTTATATGGATGGATGTCACCCCTAATCATCATAATTCAAATATTATGATAAAACAAAATGGAACAAAACAATTTTCTTATATAAATGAAAGAAATGGTTGACTCATACATACTAACCATACCCAAACGAAATCAGAAACTTACTCGTCTTGATCCAATATCCTAACCACCATACTCACCCCTTTTACCACTTCTAATAATGATTACACAAACCAAATTTAGAATAAAGATCAAATAAAAAGATAAATATCCGAAATTTTTTTGACAAATAAAAAAGTCAAATGTCTATAGTCTCCTTTATACATATCAAAAATCAACTGTCTATAGTCTACTTTATGTGAGTAACCCAAATCAACTGTCTATAGTCTACCTATTTCATCACATATCATCATCTTTATCTTGTATATAAATGACACACCTTAGTACCAAGGTCTTGTATATAAATGACATACCTTCGCATATCGTTATCTTTGAAAGAAATATTCCAATTTTTCCTTCAAGTAGACATATCTGATATCGATCGACCACCACTCGTATGTCAAAGAACGTTTCATTTCTTGTTTCGTGACATAGTTTAAAACCCATCATTTATTCAGGAAATAAACACAAATATATCATTTATTACCTCAAATTTTATATTGTAAATCTTTAGATAATCATAATTTTTCAAACACTTAAAAAACCGATGTTGTAATTGTCACAAATTCAAATCTCACAATCACATCCAAACACTCTCTACTGGTCATGTTTTGTTTCAAGTTATTGACTTCAACTATTTCATTATTTCATATAGCACCCTATCACCTGTGGAGGCAGATTCTAAATCATCCTACCTATCAATGAGTACAAACCTAGCTATCAATAAAGCAGGGCAAATTGTAGATTTGCATACTCAATTTCGTGTTAACAAACCCTCCATATTTTTTTAGCACATAAGTACAAACCTAGCTATCAATGAAGCAGGGTAAATTGTAGGTCAGCTGATGTTCACCCAACACGAAGCACATATGTATGCTAATTAGTTTTTCTTGCATACCGATTATAGTCACCACCAGCACACCTTCCTTCGACTGTTTTCTGCCCATCTACAATTACAAAAAATTGCTAGACAGGTAAGCTTTCTACCTGATTGCTGATGAAAATAATTAAAAATAAAAAAATAAAAAAATAAAAAAAAATAGTTATGTACTGACCTTTGAGCTGCGAGAAAAAAGGCTCCTGAACATGAAGTTCAAACTCCACAGTCTCGAGCAACTAATTATAACAAATAAAAAGATAAAAATATAAAATTTTGCGTTAACAAATACTAATTGTGATACATAAACTGAACGAAGTTACATCCTAACACTTACTTTTATCAGATCGGATCCTTTTTCGCGAATAATCTTATTCCACTCGTATTCTTTCTGTTTCACAAATGGATCTTCACTGATCATGGGCATATCAGCACACATCCTAGGAATAGAACCGGATAATATCGACTCACACAAAGCTGATGCTAATACTTCTATAATGGATTAGAAGGAACACCTTCTAAACGATCTGGAGCAAGAAATCAATAGCAAATTGACACTTTAATACGAAATTCAACATACTACTTTCTCCCAAAACCAAAGTTTCTCATTGTCGTCATTAAACTTTGTAAAATCCTTCCATTTTCATTATTACTTATGTCATAAAATAGTAAAAGTACTTTCTCATCTGTTCCATTCTTATGATTGTCGAACAAATCAAAATAGACAGAATTAGATCGAGACTGCACAGTTTAACGATTAAACTGGCACAACTTTTTACAAATATACAAAAAATAAAGTACACTTCTCGAATGTTTCACATCTGTCACTAACTCATTACGCAAATATAACATTTAATCTAAGTTCAGAAACTTAATTGTCATGAAATGTTATACAATAACCAACAAACAACCATATAAGTAGAAATCATATGAAGTTGTAAATAATAACTGATTATTAGTTAAAACCCTTTGTTTTTCATTCAGGCGTTTCATCAAACGCTTAGTATGCATCAAATCTCATGACTTACATAGAATTACTTTCCACTTGTGAAGATGAATTCAAATTCATAACTTGACCTGTTCACGATGAATTCAAACGCTTAATATGTTTTTCATACAAATTACACCAATTTATCAAATCGATAAAGCTAATTAAAATCACCAAATGAGAAATACCTGGATTAAGAACATGAAGATATACAAACATCCCATAAAAAAACACATGAATTTATATTGTTCTTCCAAGGATTTCCTCGAATATGCAGTAGACTACAAAGTTAGATATACTCACTTCAGTTATTTGTTTCAAAAATCACAAGCAGATAATAGAATAATGAGTAAATGATTTGAAAATCATTAACTATTTTGATTAATGGGGGGTGTATGTACTATTTTGAATTGGGGAAAAGATCGGGGGATTGTGATATGGGTTAGGGTTTGTGAAAAGGGATTGTGGTTCAGATTTTGATATGTTTCTCCAATTTTGGTAACAGATTATGAATTTACAGCATTGAATTTGATCGGACGATGCACAGAGTTTTGGGGGAAAAAATACCACGTGTCATTTTTTCAGATTTTTGAGGGTAGATCTGATTCAAACAAACCCTCCTTTATATAAGGTAGGGATAGATAAAAGTTAACGTGTAGATTGTATAACACTCCTATAAGTTGCCCTTCAACTACTGCTCTTAGTTCAAATAATAGTTAAAACTTATAAATTAAATTAATGCTAAATGGACTAGAATAATTAAGTGGTACAAATGTTTATGACCAATGCACCGGACAGGAGACCCTACGCACCGAAGTGATAGCCGCCCACATGAGCAATGTGTTGTAACCTAAAGATCGAAAATATATACGACCAATTAAGGGTTTGTTTTGTTTAGTTTTTATATCAAGTCCTATTAAATTAAAGTGTTTTTTTTAGATATATGATGTCTGATTGTAAATAAATAAATTGTTGTTTGTTTTGTGTGCTGAATAAGGTGTTTGAATTAAAAAAATTATTGTTATATCTTTTTATTTGATATAAGTGTTGATTAGAGATTAAGAAGTGGAAAGGTAAATATATAAAAGTAAGATAAAAATTATGACTTAATATAGAGACTCTAACTCCCATTATTTTTTGATTTAAAATCATTTGAGGACAAAAGATTATTTACATGTCAAGGGATCAATCACCACCCTCCATTTTTATTTGATCTAATGGATGAGATTAATCCAAACAATTTAAAAAACCCACTTTCATCATTTTTTTTTTCAAATATTAATATCTTTCAAACCGTTAATCGCTAAGCGAAAAAAATATATATTTCAGCATAATTATCTTTCTATAAATAGACACTTTATATATACTTTCCTTTTTAATTTTCACGTTTTTAGGTAGTTTTTACGTTATCGAAATTTCTGCATTAAAATATATATGATAAAACACTAGTTTGAATATCACATGTGATATTAGTGTAATATCATATATGATATGTAATATCACATGTGATATTAGTATAATATCATATATGATTTAACACTAATATCACATGTGATATTCAATTTAGTGTTTTATCATATATGATTTTTTTATGAAATTTCAAGAACGAAAAAAAACGAAAAAATAACGAAAAAAACGTGAAAAACGCATTTTTTCGAAAGTATATCAAAACGCCTATAGAAAGATAATTAAATGCTCGTCGCGATGGTGTAAACATTTTCACTTAACGATTAACGGTTTAAGAGATATTTAAATTATAAAAAATATGTGAAATAATAAAATGCTTTTAATTTCAACCATTGATTTCTTTTTAGATGGATGGTGGAGATGAGTCCTTTGGTTTGTTAAAAAAGTTTGGTATATAAAATAACTCTCCTCTTATTTTTTTCAGAAGGTCATCCATTTATATTAAGCACAAAACAAACACTCAATTAGTGACTTAATAAATTTACCTATTTATGAATTAAGACTCTTAAGTCATTATCAAACACTACCTAAATGCAATGCAAGAAACTAGGTTATGTTTCATGTTTCTAAATAACTTTTGTGAGGATCTGTTATCTCCAACTATTCTTTTGCTTAACACTAGAAGGGTACCCGCGCAATGCGGCGGCGGGTACCCGATGACTATTTTGTAGCGAACAAATGTTTTGAGGTGGTGATGTGATGAGATGGTGGTGACAGAGGCGGCGATAAGTATAGTTATATGTGTTTGCTTACCCGTTTAGTGAATTCGTTTCACAACACTTCGAATGTATATGTGTTAGTTGTAAGTGTTTGTTAGGGTTACCCGTAACTTTCACGCGACATCATTATTCCCAGATATAAAAATACCTCAGAATTTTACGCGTCAAACACCTCCTCCAAAAGTATATGATTTTGACAAATCAAGATTATATTGATTGGAATAAATGAAATAAAGGTTAAAGTTGTAAAACTTTGAATTAAAATAAAATAAAACACTAAAAATATAAAAAACTAAAAACTCATAAAAATATATTAAAATGGATGTTGAATTAAAGAACATAAAATTTTAGAAAATATGGTGAAATTAGATTATAATATAAATAAGTAGATAAAAATATATTTTAATTTAAAAATAAAGATGAATTTTAGTTGAGGTGACATATGTATTTGATAATAAGCTCGTTATCTTAATTTTGATTTAGGAGTTAGGCTTGAGTTTGTTAGAACTTGGCCGGAAGCTGTTAAGTAGTATTACATGTCATCTCATGATGGAGCCTTATCTTAATTTTACATGCATTATAATATATCTTTCCATAATAAGCAAGTAAAAAAATCTGAATTTTTAAGCCTTCTAATTTTAAAAGGGCTAAATGTATTATAAAGTAGTATAGATATAAATAATAGATTTAAAGCTAATACTTTTTCCTAACAATTATTCTTTTGCTTAACATATAAATAATAGACTTAAAGCTAATACTCCCTACAAAAGGCCGGACGTCCTTTCTACCTTTGGTAGAACTGGAAGCAGCATCTCTATCTTATGTAGCGGTAAGGCTGTCTACATCTTAACCTCCCTCATACACCGGAAACGGTATTTGGTACCTATAACCCGTAGAAGATGGTATTAGGTGTTACTTTTTTTACTTTTCCCTAACAATGATTTTTATCAAGACATTTGCAAAAAGCTAGAAAAAGATGTTAAATTAAGTTCATAGAAGAACTCAGATCAACGAGCCATTCAATCCAAGGGGGATTAATTTCCTACTGCGGTGACACACCATGAGTGTTCAAAAACCTCAATATTCAAGAATCAAAACCTAAAGACAAAATAAGACCTAGACACATGCATGTTGTTTGTCTTTATTTTCCTATTTTCAGAACGTCCAAGTATTCCGATGCAGACGTCTTGGTAAAGCTGATAAAAAGAAAGGATTTCTGAATTAGTCCATGTGTTTGATCTCAAACCCTTAAATTGGCTGGCTTGGGCAAGCAGTTGTCCAACTCGCACCCCAAGCGACAAAATCGGAAAATGACCGAGTAGAAAACTTTGAAATAGAAGTAAGACAAGAGTTGTTGTAGAATTTCGACATCAAGCGGAGAAAATTTTTCAAAAGCAAAACAAATGTTAAAGGTCGTTGGCCGAAAATAACGACAGCTTTGGCCTGAATTTTCTTGTTATTTAATTTTGATTAGAACGTTGTAAGGATCACAGGTATACAATCCGTTGAATCTAGATTGCCCCAAATAATTGTAGATCTGAAAGACAACAAACTCTTCTTTATATTATGCAGCAGCCAGTCAGTGGCGGCTCGTCAAAACAACATAAACATTATTGGTTTTTATTAAGTTTTTTGTGAAATTCAAAAACAAAGAATTGGTGCTGATAACGTCATATTAACTTTGAGAGTCTAAAATTTGGCAAAAACATTCTTTCACGAAAACTGTGCTTGGAGGTTGCTCAAGATGATCGACTATGGTTATTTTCAAAAAAAAGAAAAAAAAATGAAGATTTGACGTGGTGGCTTGAGGCGGCGACTCATGATGGTCGACTAGGTCTGAGAATCAGGTCCGATCTAATACCATGTTAAATAATGAAACCATGTAGGCAGGGGCGGAGCCACCTTAATGACAGTGGGGGGCGATGCCCCCAACCCACCTCTTCCGGGCACACAAAATATATAAGGAAAAAAGTCATAATCATAGAAGATTGGTTGAGTGCCCTCAAGAAAATAATCCAAGTGCCCTCGTTTCTCTCTGGTTGCCAAGAATCAGAGTCTTCTCTAATGCATATACTTTTTTTACGGTTGTCTTGTTTGGTCGGAGAAAATGGAAAAAGAAGAGATACATAGGAAAGGATGAGGAAAGGGGATAGGAGGGTGGGCCCTTCTTAAACGAAAATGAAGGATGATTGCGAGAGTGTAGTGTCAAAAAGTCAAAAAGATGCTTTATTGGTTGTTTACAAAAATATGCATATTTCTTCATAATACTAGTTTTTAATGCATGTTGTACAATGCAACTTAAGCATGTTTTTTGTATATATGCAAATATGCAAGTTTTAGTGGGTATATATATAATTGCCCCTTTTTTTAAACGCATATTACCCTATTATTTACACTCTATCATGCCCCTTATACAGTTTTACATGTGGTCATGCTTGTATACTCTCATGTGTGACAATAAATTTTTAAATTGGGCAAATCAACTGTATAAGTATCAAGTCCTATAAGTGCTATATATACTCTACTAGCTAAAAGACCCGTGAAATTCACGGGTATTTTAAAGTAACGTAAAAAAGAATAGTGAATGGCATACTATGGCATTGCGTGATATGAATTTAGAGAAAACTTAATTGGATAAGCAAATGTAAATATAAAGCTGGTAACAATAAAACGTACAGTATATGAAATAGTCAAATAACCGGAATAAGAACATAAACACATTCAATCCTTTCTTTTATTATTGCGGGATACGATGACACGTATATGTGATCACAAAATTGTGTACCACTTCTTTGTAAACCACGGTCGTTGTGCTATTTGTGAGGTTTATGTCCTTATCAGAAATAACCATGTCCAATCCTTTTTTGCTCCTAACGTCGGAGACAGCTACATAAGCTGCTCATATGTAAAAACATGCTATTGCAAATACAAACCCACTTTCCTTAGAGATTTTCTATGACTTTTTTGATCATGATCGCAAAAGAGACGGGCACTCGGAACTATTTTATTACAATCGTTAACGGAATTCGTTTATTATAAGCTGAGATTTTCATCCTTGCGATAAGCACTCATTTACCAAGATGGTTTATGATGATTATAGTGGCCGATGCAAGTTTTCTCATCAACCGTCTTGTTCGCTTTCACAAACAGTAGATTGATCGATGTTTCGTAACACCCACCCCAATAATTTTAGACCATTAATAAATTTTTATAGATAATACATCTTCGCACTTGTACTGCTTTTCCGATTCGAAAACACCGGACACAATCATAAGTACGCCTTCTTCTCCTAGAATAACCGCAAACATATGGTCATTTACAATGTATACAACCTCATTTGTAGGAGCAAGTATGGCTTTTTTTGTTAAATATCTGTGGTCATCAAGTTTATCTAGCATATTTCGGTAAAGTTTATGAGAGGCTTTTGGGTTAGTTGAAACCTAATGACATTTAATCATGTATGTCAATCCTAACTACACCATCATTTGCATCTCTGAGCTTATGAACTACTGGCTTCAAAATCCATTTAGTGAAGTCACTAACTTTACATCTTCAGAGAACCCACAACAACCTGAATAATTGCACTTAACCGCAACACTTTACAATGGTCGCGACAAAGTAAGAATTTTTAGAAGTGGCACTAAGAGTATTTTGTCTCAATGCTTTTGGAATAACGGTAGATCCCACGACAAATGGCCACCAAAACAACAACCATGTTAATGAACGAAGTATCCAGTGGTGTCATTTTTTACTTATGTGTCCTTCAATAATTTTTCTAATGCCTCAAGCAATGCTTGTTAGTCATAACCCTTCAATCGATAATTAGTTTGCATTTTGCGCATCTATGCATCAAGATCACTTTTAGGATTTATGGAACATGTAGAGTCCTTAATCCTCATTAATTTTGATCGGAATTTTAAATAGTGAATGTGCGTTCTCCACCAATCATTAACAAATATGATGCCGCTATAAGCTACGGTAAACTATATCACCTTTATGTCTTATCGCGACCAAAGTGTCTTCGATAAGAAAGGTCTCCTAGCCTAATCGTATTCAGAGATAGGAAAACACCTCGTTAATTGTCTATACGGAGTCCATGATGGTGTAAAAAAACCCTTATGTTCTAATGTTAAACATCTATGTAGCTTCAAATACACCATTTGCAACTTGACTGGATCATAATCTAACGCATCAGATATCAACCGGTTACCAAAATCTGATATGAATCTATCACTTGGATATGACATCTCCCCATAATTCCATAAATAGCACCTTATTTTTATTCTTTTAATATGTCGAACATAAAAGATTTTTTTAAAAGATTAACATTACCGTATTAGGGAGTAATCTACTTATGATAAAAGGTTGTATGCGATTAAAATATGGTGAAATTAATGAAAGTTAACCAAGTTTTAATATTGTCTCATTAAAATCACTCAAACTTTGTTTTAGTTACATATTTCACTCAACATTATTATTGTTTCTCTAAAGTTATCTAAACTTTATTTTCACTACATATATCATTAAGTTTAAATAATGTTTTAACATTGTAAATTTTTTGAATATTAACTTAACAAAGGGACAAAAACTATTAAATTTGGTTATTATTTTGTGGTATATAAATAGTTATTATTCAAGGTACAACTATTTCATGCATGTCTAAATATTATAAAGACGGCTCTAAAATGTCTTTTTTTTCCTTGTTTAATCAATTTCTTTATAAATTTCACTAAAGTTGAACGATATTAAAACTTGATTTGTTTTTGCAGTTGAAGAAATTTTTGCCTGGCTTTAATGAAACAATTTTGAAATTTAAGTGGTTTTTATAGTTGAAATAAAGTATTGCTTAAATGGAACAACGATGGACATTTTGACGTTAGAATATCCACATAGATAAAAAAACATTCCGTAACCAAGATTGGTTTTGAGTGACAATCATGAAATAGTAACAAAGTTTGAAATTTGTTTAATTTTAGTCATTGTGACTTTTATTTGATTATAAAAGCTACTCAAAGTTTCAATAAACCTAATTAATTTAAGTTCTAAGAGTGTTTCATTGTTGTGTAGTTTTTATGTTTGAATGACCTAGATAGAACAATTCTTAAACTTGGTTATTATTTCAATGACTTATTTTACTTTTCAAAATTGCGTAGATTGGTTGTACATAATGTAACACCCCAACCCGACAAGGGTAGAAGTGTCACATTCTGGTGTCATATCAGAACATACAATTAAAATCTTTACAAACGGAAACCTTAAAAAATGAAGTATCAAATCATATAAAAAAATTGACTGACAAGGAAATACAATATCCAAAATGAAGTGAAATCTCAAAACAAAAGCTCTTCAAAATAAGTCCAAATAATAAGGTAACTAGGGTTGGTCCACTCAGATAATCCAACTCTCAGCCCATCAAAGCCCATCTTCAAACCTAAAACCTGCCGCAAGAAAAGAAATGCGGCTGAGCTTAAAAAGCCCAGTGAACAGATATAACGAAATGAAAGCTAAATAAAATCAGAAATGCGAAATGGAATAATGAAACTGATAACAAGGTCGCAGCGAAATGAAGACAATGAGTCAATGAGGATCCTGCAGAACACAATTATACAGATATCCAAAGCACATATAACAAGGAGAACGAAGCAAAGCAAAGCATCATGACAAGCATACAAGCACATACAAACCAGGCATACAAGTACTGAAACATAAGCAAGCATGCAACGTCATATCCACACAACATATACAGATACAATCAATTCAGAAATCATAAGCCATACAAGTCAAAGAGAAATCTAAGCAAGCAATTGATTAGTAAGTGAACATGGCAAACACATGTCAAAAACACTTATTTGGAAACATAAAAGCATCATAATCAAAGAAGTACCAACAGATAGTCAACACATGGCACTCACACGTAACAAGTAGGAATACAACATACGATATAATTGAATGAATCAAAGACATAGCAGACAACAAATTAACAAGCCATACGCCACACGTTGAACCATTTACCCAATCAAACCGTAGCATAGGCGAATGTAAACATGGGGTCAACAATAAACATATAAGAATACAACGGGATAGTCATAGTCCACGAGATTAACCGAACAAAGCACACATAATAAAACGACAAAACTATCGATTACACATTGGCATGGTCACCAGACAATTCAGAGGTTCACATAATAGTGAGATCACATATCATCGATGAAATCAGTAACTCGATAACCGCATATTAATTACATCATAGCAGGATAATCAGTAGTCACATAAAACATAAATAGCATAACAAATCAAATAAACACATAATAACCCGGTACGTGAATGGAACGATAGTCTGGAGCAACGAAATGAGAGTGTGACAGATCAAAGCAATGGAATATATATATCTTGGTAGTAGAGTGAGTCATATAAGGGTATTGAGTAATGAACAATTTATACAGAATATGGTACGTTGGGGAAAACAGAAAGTACAGTATAGGTCTATCAAAAGTGTAAGGGTTGTCAGAAATCTACCACGAGCCCAGAACATATCATATCATATCATAAGTAACCATTGTATTCGGAGGGGTGACCTCGAATACCATACATAATAGAGGGAGACCTCAATAACAAATGGAGTAGCTAGCTCCCGGAATGTAGACGCCGTTTGCACCGACATCATTCACCATATAAATCATATCATATCATATCATGTTAAATCCACTAAAACATATCATATCTAGGATGCATCCATACGCCTCGGAACATATCATAGTGGCCAAATCATATACATATAGTGAGCTCATAATCATATCATATCATAATGGGGACGGTGTGTAACATCACTCATAAAATGAAGTCATGCCATTGGTGAATCAATGACACGGTCATGTTACCTTCATGACTAGGAACACATATTTGGCTCGGGTATCAAACTGACGGGTCAAGCATAATCATATCATATCATAAGGGTTCATATCAAAGTTCATATCAAAGGTTCATATCAGATTTCCATAACATAAGTTCATAATCAGAGGTTCATAATCAGATGGTTCATAATCATATGGTTCATAATCAGAAGTTCAGAATCATAACAAACGAATATCATAGCGAACAGAATCATATCAAAGGATCATAGCATAAGGAAATCATAGCAAAGGAATATCATAAGTGAAGTAAAGTCAAG
>OU343217.1:57382420-57474698 GCA_910596185.1 Chrysanthemum makinoi | reverse complement strand
TTAAAGTGGTTTTATAAGTTGAAATAAAATGTTGCTTAAATGGAACAACGATGGACATTTTGGCGTTAGAATATCCACATAGCTAAAAAACATTCCAGTAACCAAGATTGGTTTGACAATCATGAAATAGTAACAAAGTTTGAGATTTGTTTAATTTTAGTCATTGTGACTTTTATTTGATTATAAAAGCTACTCAAAGTTTCAATAAACCTAATTAATTTAAGTTCTAAGAGTGTTTCATTGTTGTGTAGTTTTTATGTTTGAATGACCTAGATAGAACAATTCTTAAACTTGGTTATTATTTCAATGACTTATTTTACTTTTCAAAATTGCGTAGATTGGTTGTACATAATGTAACACCCCAACCCGACAAGGGTAGAAGTGTCACATTCTGGTGTCATATCTGAACATACAATTAAAATCTTTACAAACGGAAACCTTAAAAAATGAAGTATCAAATCATATAAAAAATTGGTACGAAAAGGAAATAATATCCAAAATGAAGTGAAATCTCAAAACAAAAGCTCTTCAAAATAAGTCCAAATAATAAGGTAACTAGGGTTGGTCCTTCGGATAATCCAACTCCGACCCATCAAAGCCCATCTTCAAACCTAAAACTGCGGCGAGAAAGAAATGCGTTTGAAGCAAAAGCGATTGAGCGGATATAGAAATGAAAGCTAAATAAAATCGAAATGCGAAATGGAATAATAAGCGATAACAAGTTATGTGAAATGAAGACAATGAGTCAGATGAGGATCTGCGAGAACACAATTATCTGAGATATCTAAAACACATATAACAAGGAGAGTGAAGCAAGCAAAGCATCATGACAAGCATACAAGCACATACAAACCGAGCATACAAGTCGCGAAACATAAGCAAGCATAGCGGGCGTCATATCCGCGCAACATCTGACATACAATCAATTGATCATAAGCCATACAAGTCAAAGAGAATCTAAAACGGCGGAAGCAATTGATTGAATAAGTAATGAACATGGCAAACACACATGTCAAAAACACTTATTTGGAAACATAAAGCGGCATCATAATAATCAGCAGAAGTACCAGCGATAGTCAACACATGGCGGTCGCACGTAACAAGTAGGAATACAACATACGATATAATTGAATGAATCAAAGACATAGCAGGACAACCAATTAACAAGCCATAAATCGTACGTTGAACCATTTACCCAATCAAAGCCGTAGCATAGGCGAGGAATGTAAACATGGCGAGTCAACAATAAGCAGATAAGAATACAGCGGGATAGTCATAGTCGGAGATTAACGAACAAAGCACACATAATAAGCCAGACAAAACTATCGATTACATTGGCATGGTCACCGGACAATTCAGAGGTTCACATAATAGTGAGATCACATATCATCGGATGAAATCGGTAACTCGGATAGCATATTAATCACATCATAGCAGGATAATCAGTGAGTGCATAAAACATAAATAGCATAACAAATCAAATAAACACATAATAACCCGATGCGTGAATGGAGCGATAGTGATGGAGTAACGAAATGAGAGTGTGATAGATCAAAGCAATGGAATATATATATCTTGGTAGTAGAGTGAGTCATATAAGGGTGTTGAGTAATGAACAATTTATCTGAATATGCGTTGGGGAAAAGCGAGAAAGTACAGTATAGGTCTATCAAAAGTGTAAGGGTTGTGAGAGAAATCTACCACGAGCCCGGAGCATATCATATCATATCATAAGTAACCATTGTATTCGGAGGGGTGACCTCGGAATACCATACATAATAGGAGGGAAGACCTCAATAACAAATGGAGTAGCTAGCTCAGGAATGTGAAGGCAGCGTATTACACGACATCATTCACCATATAAATCATATCATATCATATCATATCATGTTAAATCCACTAAAACATATTATATCTAGGATGCATCCATAAGCCCTCGGAACATATCATAGTAGCCAAATCATATACATATAGTGAGCTCATAATCATATCATATCATAATAGGGGACGGTGTGTAACATCACTTTCGTACACCTTGAAGTCATGCCATTGGTGCATCAATGACACGGTCATGTTACCTTCATGACTAGGAACACATAGTTGGCTCGGGTATCAAGCGGCGGGTCATAATCATATCATATCATAAGGGTTCATATCAAAGTTCATATCAAAGGTTCATATCATATTTCCATAACATAAGTTCATAATCGAGGTTCATGTCGGATGGTTCATAATCATAAGGTTCATAATCGAGAGAGTCGAATCATAACAAGCGAATATCATAAACGAGAATCATATCAAGGATCATAGCATAAGGAAATCATAGCAAAGGAATATCATAAGTGAAGTAAAGTCAAGGATCAAAAAGTCATGAGAAATCCCTCTGAAAAGGAATAGAATATCGTACCTTATTGAAGCAAGTAAAACAAGAAAGTAAAGTCCACGAGATGAATCAATCCTTAGCTTGGAACCTATATGAATTGATAATGTTTATTAAGGATCAGATTACTCATTTTAGGCGGCTTTCCTTTTTTGCGGGTTTCCACTTTTAGTAACTTTCTATTTTAAGAAATTTTCTATTTTAGGCAAAGTTTCCATTGTGGCGGGTTTCCATAAATATTCATACTTAGGGTTTCCTTCAATTTTTAATAACGTTCCATGTTTAGTAAGTTGACCGAATGAGTAACTTCCAATAATTAAGTTTATTAAGTTCATTACCCAAATTAGACGGCTATCAAGATTAAGTAATCTTTCAAGTTAAGAAATTTCTATATTTAGTAAACAATTTAATAGACTTAAGGGTTTAATATAACAAATATCATATTTTAGATTCTTTAATAACTTATTAGTAAAGTCCAAGGTTTGATATAATAATTATCAAAGTTTAGGGTTTGATATTCGAAATTTCTAAAACCTTAGGGTTGTAAAATGACAATTCATAAAATTCAAGGTTTGCATGTGACCAATTTCCAAAGATAATGGTTTAAAGCTAAAATAACCTTAACTACTTAACATTGTTCCATTTTAGGCATGTACGTAAATTTTAGATTCAAAATTTGCATTTCACAATTCATGTTTTTCATCGAACTTGCTATGCACTTTCACCCTTGCTTTGGTTCAAAACTCGAACTACGACTTAATGAACATACATTATGACTCACCCCGCTCAAGTATCCGACATGCTTTCAAAACACGAAAAACCAGCCCGTTGATCCGCGATCACCCTCAAACTTACCCCATTCGACCATTGCTACCCTTTCCCTTTGCGGAGACAAAAAACCGAGATACCCTCTTGACATATAATGCCGAGGCACACACACACTAAGTACTCTTCTTGCTTGCTCATTCCTTACGACACCAAAACAACCCAAGCGTACCCTTTGAATCAAAATACTTATGACCGTATTTTCAAAGTTTTCAAGATCCATTCGACACCTTAATACACATACCCACATGTAAACCTTTTCCCATCCATTACAAAACCAATTCGGGACAAAAATATCACCAACCTTAACCTCGAAGCGAATCGCATGCTATTATTGGGGTTTAGTAAACATGTTGTAACCATCGCATGTGACATGCATATATTACCATTATAATACTCTTAATAACATAGACAACGAGATAAACATATTAAGGTTTCACATGACATGTTAGTAGCGAGGTTTACATATTAGTGATCGATATATGTGTATAGCGTGACATGGTTTCTGATAATTAACGGAGACATGCATGAATCCTTTCTTGTATCATATTATCTCATATATGTTTGATTATATATGTAAAAATAAAAAAAAAAACAAAATATGAAGCTTCCAAAATGCGAGACAAGGAATACCACAAGGACTTCGGATCAAAACTGCGAATTTAGTCACCACACTAATGAACCTTTTCTTCCTCCCTTTCTTGAGATCAAAATCACCACTCAAAGGCTTGTTGCATTCGTATGGAGAAATGTATATGAATTCTAGAGAGGATTAGAGAGAGAATAGTGAAATAAAGGGAATGATTTGTTGACTTGGTTTTATTTGGCGTGTAACATGATAAGGATGGGATGATTCACACATTTTCTATTCAAGGAAAATATTGTGATTGATTTATGCTGATATAGCAATAAAACGTGAGAGGGTATGAAGGGTGTCATCAAATTGTTTTAAGATAGGCTACATATGGACCGAATTTTATAATTAAACGTTAGGATAGTAAACCTTATATTAGTTTAGGTATTTTAGGTAGGTTTAGGATTTTAATAACTTGGTTAACTTATGATTTACATAATTGGTTTAATTATTATCATATGGTAAACTTTTTACATTTCAACTTAGTTACTCAGTTACTATGTTCTTGCAAAATTTTATGTTTGGAAGAAATGATTGAAATTTGAGGGTTTACAACTCTTTCCCTCAAAAGAAAATTTTAGTCCTCGAAATTGGAGTGCGAGAGCACTGATTCGGTGGCAGGCATAGCATCAGTTTCACCTGAATCATAACGATTTCGGTTCCAAACGTACAAAACTTATACATAATATGTGGGTGAGAATCTGCAAAGAGTACCAATTCCAAGCGCATGAGGAGTGACGATGCGGATATAAGTCCTAGTCTATTCACGTACCAACCCGGGCATTTCCCAGGCGTCGTATGATTTCAATAAGTTCGATTATATGACTCGGTATTATCACGTTGATCGATCATAATACTTGCATCACATAACAAGTCATGTCCTTATCATCATATTACGCCTCGGTCGACAAACCACAACCAATATCACAACAAAGCAGATAACATATAGGTAGCAAGTAATATACCAAAAGCAGACCGGATCACATACACCCATACTACAACAAAACAACACCATAACACAAGAGAAGGAGGCCAACCACTTGCTTGAAGCGGCTCTTCATGACTCATTATGATCAAAAATAAAGCGAGATATCACCAAAATGCAAAATGATAAAACTTCCGATTCAAACCGAGTTGAACAAATCGAAAAGCAATGCCGATCAAAATCACTTAACAAATATCCAAGCGCCGAAAACACGACAAGCGAATCGGAGTAACAAAATTAGCCAATGATATGATAGATGAACCTTCTCCGCCGGTGGAACCTTGTCTCCGTCTTTTCGCCTTTGGTTGATCCGTCCGCTTCCTCGGCAGCATCATGATGTCTCAGCAGACATGCGGCGATCGAGTGTTACCTTCTGGACCTCTCCATTTCGGGAATTGTTGCGGACAGCGGGATCGACACCATCATCTCGATTCACGAGTAGTCTCCACCTCACGATCGACAGGACGGATCTTGTGACGACCAATTAACTAAATTCGATGCGAAAGAAAGGCCAAATCAATGGAACAAGCGAATATCAAAGTCAAGTCACGAAAAATCAAGCGAATGGGAGATCGAGAGCAGAGGAAGGCCTAATGTCTACCAGTCCTCGCAGGTCAATCCTAAGGTCAACAAACTGGCTGAAACCATAATTGTAACATCCCAAACCGAGGGTAGAAGTGTGCGATTCGGTGTCATATCCAGAACATACAATTAAAATATTTACAAACGGAAACCTTAAAAAATGAAGTATCAAATCATATAAAAAATGGTGACGGAAATACAATATCCAAAATGAAATGAAAACTCAAAACAAAAGCTCTTCAAAATAAGTCCAAATAATAAGGTAACTAGGGTTGGTCCTTTCGGATAATCCAACTCTCATTATCAAAGCCCATCTTCAAACCTAAAACTGCCTGAGAAAAGAAATGCGGTGAGCTTAAAAGCCCGTGAAGAAGAGATATAGCGTAATGAAAGCTAAATAAAATCGAAATGCGAAATGGAATAATGGCCGATAACAAGGTCGCGTGAAATGAAGACAATGAGTCAATGAGGATCTGCAGAACACAATTATCTGATATCCAAACACATATAACAAGGAGAACGAAGCAAAGCAAAGCATCATGACATGCATACAAGCACATACAAACCCGAATACAAGTTACTAAACATAAGCAAGCATAGGCGTCATATCCACACAACATATCACGGCCTACAATCAATTGAAATCATAAGCCATACAAGTCAAAGAGAAATCTAAGCGGAAGCAATTGATTAGAAGTAAGTGAACATGGCAAACCACATGTCAAAACACTTATTTGAAAACATAAGCGGCATCATAATCAACGAAGTACCAGCGATGAGTCAACACATGGTCGCACGTAACAGTAGGAATACAACATACGATATAATTGAATGAATCAAAGACATAGCAGGATAACAAATTAACAAGCCATCGTCACCGTTGAACCATTTACCCAATCAAACCGTAGCATAGGAATGTAAACATGGCGGTCAACAATAAGCAGATAAGAATACAACGGGATAGTCATAGTCCACGAGATTAACCGAACAAAGCACACACAATAAATACGACAAAACTATCGATTACACATTGGCATGGTCACCGGACAATTGAGAGGTTCACATAATAGTGAGATCACATATCATCGGATGACAATTAACAGATAACCGCATATTAATCACATCATAGCGGATAATCATCGGTAGTCACATAAAACATAAATAGCATAACAAATCAAATAAACACATAATAACCCGATACGTGAATGGAACGATAGTCTGGAGTAACGAAATGAGAGTGTGACAGATCAAAGAAATGGAATATATATATCTTGGTAGTAGAGTGAGTCATATAAGGGTATTGAGTAATGAACAATTTATACAGAATATGGTACGTTGGGGAAAAGCGAAAGTACAGGTATAGGTCTATCAAAAGTGTAAGGGTTGTCAGAAATCTACCACGAGCCTGGAACATATCATATCATAAGTAACCATTGTATGGAGGTGACCTCGAATACCATACATAATAGGAGAGACCTCAAACAAATGGAGTATGCTCGAGGAATGTGAAAGGCAGCGTATTGCACACGACATCATTCACCATATAAATCATATCATATCATATCATATCATGTTAAATCCACTAAAACATATCATATCTAGGATGCATCCATACGCCCTCGAACACATATCATAGTAGCCAAATCATATACATATAGTGAGCTCATAATCATATCATATCATAATGGAGACGGTGTGTAACATCACTGTACAAAAGCTGAAGTCATGCCATTGGTGCATCAATGACACGGTCATGTTACCTTCATGACTAGGAACATATATTTGGCTCGGTATCAAGCGGCGGGTCAAAGCATAATCATATCATATCATAAGGGTTCATATCAAAGTTCATATCAAAGGTTCATATCAGATTTCCATAACATAAAGTTCATAATCGAGAGGTTCATAATCGGATGGTTCATAATCATAAGGTTCATAATCTGAAGTTCAGAATCATAACAAACGAATATCATAGCGAACAGAATCATATCAAAGGATCATAGCATAAGGAAATTATAGCAAAGGAATATCATAAGTGAAGTAAAGTTAAGGATCGAATAGTTATGAGAAATCCCTACTGAAAAGGAATAGAATATCTGTACCTTATTGAAGCAAGTAAAACAAGAAGTAAAGTCACGAGATGAATCAATCCCTTCGCCCGGAACCTATATGAATTCGATAATGCTTATTAAGGATCAGATTACTCATTTTAGACGGCTTTCCTTTTTTAGCAGGTTTCCACTTTTAGTAACTTTCTATTTTTAAGAAATTTTCTATTTTAGGAAAGTTTCCATTGTGGGCAGGTTTCCATAAATATTCATACTTAGGGTTTCCTTCAATTTTTAATAACGTTCCATGTTTAGTAAGTTGACCGAATGAGTAACTTCCAATAATTAAGTTTATTAAGTTACGTACTTCCCAAATTAGACGGCTATCCGAATTAAGTAATCTTTCAAGTTAAGAAATTTCTATATTTAGTAAACAATTTAATAGACTTAAGGGTTTAATATAACAAATATCATATTTTAGATTCTTTAATAACTTATTAGTAAAGTCCGAGGTTAGATATAATAATTATCAAAGTTTAGGGTTTGATACGCGAAATTTCTAAAACCTTAGGGTTGTAAAATGACAATTCATAAAATTCAAGGTTTGCATGTGACCAATTTCCAAAGATAATGGTTTAAAGCTAAAATAACCTTAACTACTTAACATTGTTCCATTTTAGGCATGTACGTAAATTTTAGATTCAAAATTTGCATTTCACAATTCATGTTTTTCATCGAACTTGCTATGCACTTTCACCCTTGCTCGTGGTTCAAGAAACTCCGAACTACGACTTAATGAACATACATTATGACTCACCCCCGACTCAAGTATCCCGACATGCTTTCAAAACACCGAAAAACCCAACCGTTGATCCCGCGATCACCCTCAAACTTACCCCATTCGACCCATTGCTACCCTTTCCCTTTGCGAGACAAAACAAACCGAGATACCCTCTTGACCCCATATATTAACGAGGCACACACACACTAAGTACTCTTCTTGCTTGCTCATTCCTTACGACACCAAAACAACCCAAACGTACCCTTTTGCGAATCAAAATACTTACCCAAACCGACCCATGTTCAAAGTTTTCAAGATCCATTCGACACCTTAATACACATACCCACATGTAAACCTTTTCCCATCCACGTACAAAACCAATTACGGGACACAAATATCACCAACCTTAACCTCGAAACGAATGCGCATGCTAATTATTCAGGTTTAGTAAACATGTTGTAACCATCCTTGCATGTGACATGCATATATTACCTTCGTATAATACTCTTAATAACGCAACGACAACGAGATAAACATATTAAGGTTTCACATGACATGTTAGTAAACGAGGTTCACATATTAGTGATCGATATATGTGTATAACGTGACATGGTTTTACGATAATAATTAATTAACGAGACATGCATGAATCCTTTTAATCTTGTATCATATTATCTCATATATGTTTGATTATATCATTGTATGTCGAATGGAAGAGTAAGAAAAAAAAACAAAGATAATGAATACCTTGCAGCTTCCAAAATAACGAGACAAGGAATACCACAAGGACTTCTCGGATCAAAACTACACCAAGCAGATTTAGTCACCACACTAATGAACCTTTTCTTCCCTCCTTGCTTTCTTGAGATCAAAATCACCACTCCAAGGTACATTGCATTCGTATGGAGGGGGAAATCGTATGGCATTGAGTGTGTTATTCTAGAGAGAGGTTAGAGAGAGAATAGTGAAATTAGGGAATGATTTGTTGACTTGGTTTATTTGGCCGTGTAACATGATAAGGATGGGATGATTCACCGCGTTTTCTATTCAAGGAAAATATTGTGATTGATTTGTAACTGATAGCTAGCAATAAAACCTATGAGAGGGTATGAAGGGTGTCATCAAATTGTTTTAAGATAGGCTACATATGGACCGAATTTTATAATTAAACGTTAGGATAGTAAACCTTATATTAGTTTAGGTATTTTAGGTAGGTTTAGGATTTTAATAACTTGGTTAACTTATGATTTACATAATTGGTTTAATTATTATCATATGGTAAACTTTTAATTATTTCAACTTAGGTTATAAGTCTAACGTTTCCAACTTACTATGTTCTTGCAAAATTTTATGTTGGAGGGCAAAAAGGGAATTTCAAATGATTGAAATTTAAGGGTTTTACAACTCTTTCCCTCTAAAAGAAAATTTTCGTCCTCGAAATTTGAGTCATATAGATACAGAGCGTACTAATGAGGCATAGCAATCCATAGTTTCACCGAGATCATAGATTTCGGTTCCAAAACGTACAAATCTTATACGTAACAGATGTCGGTGAGAATCTCGCAAAGAGGTACAGGGAATTCCAAGAACATGAGGAGTGACCCGATGCGGATATAAGTCCTAGTCTATTCCGTACCAACCGACATTTCCCAAGGCGTCGTATGATTTCAATAAGTTCAGATTATATGACTCGGTATTATCCGTTGATCGGCGATAATATACTTGCATCACATAACAAGTCCTTATTGTCATCATATGCCTCGGTCACGACAAAACCACACAACCAATATCACAACAAAGCGATACATATAGGTAGCAAGTAATATACCAAAAGCAGACCGGATCATACATACAGCACATACTACAACAAAACAACTTACCCATAACACAAGAGGCCAACCACTTGCTTGAAACGGCTCCTCATGACTCATTATTGACGATCCAAAAATAAAGCTGAGATATCACCAAAATGCAAAATGATAAAACTTCACGATTCAAACCGAGTTCACGAACAAATCGAAAAGCAATACCGATCAAAATCACTTAACAAATATCCAACTGCCTCAAAACACATGACAAACGAATCGAAGTAACAAAAGTCCGCCAAATGATATGAAGTAGATGAACCTTCCGACACGGTGGAACCTTGTCTCCGTCTTTTGCACCTTTGGTTGATCCGTCCGGCTTCCTCCACAGCATCATGATGTCTCGGCAGCCGCAGCGGGTCGGTGCGTTCGCTTCACGGACCTCTCCAGCTCAGGAATTGTTGCGGCAAACGGGATCGACACCATCATCTCTATTCCACGAGTAGTCTCCACCTCGATCAAGCCAGACGGATTGCGCGACCAATTAACTAAATTCGATGCGAAAAGAAAGGCCAAATCAATGGAGACAACGAATATCAAAGTCAATCTGAGCGAAAATCAAGCGAATCGGAGAATCGAACGAGCGGAAGCCTAATGTCTACCCAGTCCTCACAGGTCAATCCTAAGGTCAACAAGACGAAACACGGCTCTGAAACCATAATTGCAACATCCCAACCTGAGGGTAGAAGTGTGACATTCGTGTCATATCAGTATACAATTAAAATCTTTACAAACGGAAACCTTAAAAATGAAGTATCAAATCATATAAAAAATTGATTCAAGGAAATACAATATCCAAAATGAAGTGAAATCTCAAAACAAAAGCTCTTCAAAATAAGTCCAAATAATAAGGTAACTAGGGTTGGTCCACTCGGATAATCCAACTCTCAGCCCATCAAAGCCCATCTTCAAATCTAAAACCTGCCGCTGGAAAAGAAATGCGGCTGAGCTTAAAAGCCGTGAAGCGATATAGCGAAATGAAAAAATAAAATCAAATGCAAAATGGAATAATGAAACTGATAACAAGGTCGCGTGCGAAATGAAGACAATGAGTCAATGAGGATCTGAACACAATTATCAGATATCCAAAACACATATAACAAGGAGAACGAAGCAAAGCAAAGTATCATGACAAGCATACAAGCACATACAAACCAAGCATACAAGTCTTTGAAACATAAGCAAGCATAGGCGTCATATCCACACAACATATACAGCATACAATCAATTCAGGAAATCATAAGCTATACAAGTCAAAGAGAATCTAAGGCAAGGGAAGCAATTGATTAGTAAGTGAACATGGCAAACACACATGTCAAAAACACTTATTTGAAACATAAACGACATCATAATCAACAGAAGTACCAACATGGTCAACTGTAAGCGTCACACGTAACAAGTAGGAATACAACATACGATATAATTGAATGAATCAAAGACATAGCGGACAACAAATTAAGCCATACGTCACCGCGTTGAACCATTTACCCAATCAAACCGTAGCATAGGCAGAATGTAAACATGGCAGGTCAACAATAAGCAGATAAGGATACAACGGATAGTCATAGTCCACGAGATTAACCGAACAAAGCACACATAATAAACCGACAAAACTATCGATTTCACATTGGCATGGTCACGGACAATGGAGGTTCACATAATAGTGAGATCACATATCATCGGATGAAATCGGTAACTCGGATAACCGCATATTAATCACATCATAGCAGGATAATCGGTAGTCACATAAAACATAAATAGCATAACAAATCAAATAAACACATAATAACCCTGTACGTGAATGGAACGATATGGAGAACAGCGAAATGAGAGTGTGTGATCAAAGCAATGGAATATATATATCTTGTAGTAGGTGAGTCATATAAGGGTATTGAGTAATGAACAATTTATACAGAATATAGTACGTTGGGAAAACGAAAATACAGTATAGGTCTATCAAAAGTGTAAGGGTTGTCAGAAATCTACCACGAGCCCGGAACATATCATATCATATCATATCATATCATAAGTAACCATTGTATTCGGAGGGGTGACCTCGGAATACCATACATAATAGGAGGGAAGACCTCAGTAACAAATGGAGTAGCTCAGGAATGTGAAGACGCGTATTGCACACGACATCATTCACCATATAAATCATATCATATCATATCATATCATATTAATTCACTAAAACATATCATATCTAGGATGCATCCATCGCCCGGAACATATCATAGTGAAATCATATATACATATAGTGAGCTCATAATCATATCATATCATAATGGGGACGGTGTGTAACATCACTCGTACACACTGGAGTCATGCCATTGGTGCATCAATGACACGGTCATGTTACCTTCATGTCTAGGAACACATATTTGGCTCGGGTATCAAACTGACGGGTCAAAGCATAATCATATCATATCATAAGGGTTCATATCAAAGTTCATATCAAAGGTTCATATCAGATTTCCATAACATAAGTTCATAATCAGAGGTTCATAATCAGATGGTTCATAATCATAAGGTTCATAATCAGAAGTTCAGAATCATAACAAACGAATATCATAGCGAACAGAATCATATCAAAGGATCATAGCATAAGGAAATCATAGCAAAGGAATATCATAAGTGAAGTAAAGTCAAGGATCGAAAAGTCATGAGAAATCCCTACTGAAAAGGAATAGAATATCGTACCTTATTGAAGCAAGTAAAACAAGAAAGTAAAGTCGAGATGAATCAATCCCGCCGGAACCTATATGAATTCGATATGCGCTTATTAAGGATCAGATTACTCATTTTAGACGGCTTTCCTTTTTTAGCAGGTTTCCACTTTTAGTAACTTTCTATTTTTTAGAAATTTTCTATTTTAGGCAAGTTTCCATTGTGGGCAGGTTTCCATAAATATTCATACTTAGGGTTTCCTTCAATTTTTAATAACGTTCCATGTTTAGTAAGTTGACCGAATGAGTAACTTCCAATAATTAAGTTTATTAAGTTCATTACCAAATTAGACGGCTATCCGTTAAGTAATCTTTCAAGGAATTTCTATATTTAGTAAACAATTTAATAGACTTAAGGGTTTAATATAACAAATATCATAGTTTAGATTCTTTAATAACTTATTAGTAAAGTCCGAGGTTAGATATAATAATTATCAAAGTTTAGGGTTTGATATGCGAAATTTCTAAAACCTTAGGGTTGTAAAATGACAATTCATAAAATTCAAGGTTTGCATGTGACCAATTTCCAAAGATAATGGTTTAAAGCTAAAATAACCTTAACTACTTAACATTGTTTCATTTTAGGCATGTACGTAAATTTTAGATTCAAAATTTGCATTTCACAATTCATGTTTTTCATCGAACTTGCTATGCACTTTCACCTTTCGGCGGTTCAAGAAACTCCGAACTACGACTTAATGAACATACATTATGACTCACCCCCGACTCAAGTATCCCGACATGCTTTCAAAACACCGAAAAACCCAACCGTTGATCCCGCGATCACCCTCAAACTTACCCCATTCGACCCATTGCTACCCTTTCCCTTTGCGAGACAAAACAAACCGAGATACCCTCTTGACCCCATATATTAATGAGGCACACACACACTAAGTACTCTTCTTGCTTGCTCATTCCTTACGACACCAAAACAACCCAAACGTACCCTTTTGCGAATCAAAATACTTACCCAAACCGACCCATGTTCAAAGTTTTCAAGATCCATTCGACACCTTAATACACATACCCACATGTAAACCTTTTCCCATCCACGTACAAAACCAATTACGGGACACAAATATCACCAACCTTAACCTCGAAACGAATGCATGCTAATTATTGGTTTAGTAAACATGTTGTAACCATCCTTGCATGTGACATGCATATATTAATTATAATACTCTTAATAGCATACGACAACGAGATAAACATATTAAGGTTTCACATGACATGTTAGTAAACGAGGTTTACATATTATTGATCGATATATGTGTATAACGTGACATGGTTTTACGATAATAATTAATTAACGAGACATGCATGAATCCTTTTAATCTTGTATCATATTATCTCATATATGTTTGATTATATCATTGTATGTCGAATGGAAGAGTAAGAAAAAAAACAAAGATAATGAATACCTTGCAGCTTCCAAAATAACGAGACAAGGAATACCACAAGGACTTCTCGGATCAAAACTACACCAAGCGATTTAGTCACCACTAATGAACCTTTTCTTCCTCCTTGCTTTCTTGAGATCAAAATCACCACTCCAAATTTGCATTCGTATGGAAATCGTATGGCATTGAGTGTGTTATTCTAGAGAGAGGTTAGAGAGAGAATAGTGAAATTAGGGAATGATTTGTTGACTTGGTTTATTTGGCCGTGTAACATGATAAGGATGGGATGATTCACACGTTTTCTATTCAAGGAAAATATTGTGATTGATTTGTAACTGATAGCTAGCAATAAAACCGTGAGGGGTATGAAGGGTGTCATCAGATTGTTTTAAGATAGGCTACATATGGACCGAATTTTATAATTAAACGTTAGGATAGTAAACCTTATATTAGTTTAGGTATTTTAGGTAGGTTTAGGATTTTAATAACTTGGTTAACTTATGATTTACATAATTGGTTTAATTATTATCATATGGTAAACTTTTAATTATTTCAACTTAGGTTATAAGTCTAACGTTTCCAACTTACTATGTTCTTGCAAAATTTTATGTTGGAGGGCAAAAAGGGAATTTCAAATGATTGAAATTTGAGGTTTTACAACTCTTTCCCTCTAAAAGAAAATTTTCGTCCTCGAAAATTGAGTTCATAGATACCTGGCGATACCAGGTTTAAGGCGGGCATAGCAATCCATAGTTTCACCACAGATCATAACGATTTGGTTCCAGCATTACAAAACTTATACATAACAGATGTCGGTGAGAATCTCGCAAAGAGGACAGAAATTCCAAACGAACATGAGGTGACCATGCGGATATAAGTCCTAGTCTATTCACGTACCAACCCCAGGCATTTCCCAAGACGTCGTATGATTTCAATAAGTTCAGATTATATGACTCGGTATTATCACGTTGATCCGGCGTCATAATACTTGCATCACATAACAAGTCCTTATTGTCATCATATTCTGCCCTCGGGTCACGACAAACCACACAACCAATATCACAACAAAACAGATAACATATAGGTAGCAAGTAATATACCAAAACAGACCAGATCACATACATACAGCACATACTACAACAAAACAACTTACCATAACACAAGAGAAGGAACCCACTTGCTTGAAACGGCTCCTCATGACTCATTATTGACGATCCAAAAATAAAGCTGAGATATCACCAAAATGCTAAATGATAAAACTTCACGATTCAAACCGAGTTATGAACAAATCAAAGAAAAGCAATACCGATCAAAATCACTTAACAAATATCCAACTGCCTCAAAACACATGACAAACGAATCGGAGTAACAAAAGGCGCCCAAATGATATGAAGTAGATGAACCTTCTGACCGGGTGGAACCTTGTCTCCGTCTTTTCGCCTTTGGTTGATCCGTCGGCTTCCTCCAAGCATCATGATGTCTCCAGCAGCACGGCGGTCGGTGCGGCTTCTGCTTCACGGACCTCTCCAGCTCAGGAATTGTTGCGCGACAGCGGGATCGACACCATCATCTACGATTCCACGAGTAGTCTCCACCTGATCGTGACACGGATGCGCGACGACCAATTAACTAAATTCGATGCGAAAAGAGAAAGGCCAAATCAATGAAGACAAACGAATATCAAAGTCAAATCTGAACGAAAATCAAACGAATCGGAGAAGATCAGAACAGACGGAAGCCTAATGTCTACCAAGTCCTCACAGGTCAATCCTAAGGTCAACAAGACGAAACCTGGCTCTGAAACCATAATTGCAACACCCACAGACAAGGGTAGAAGTGTCACATTCTGGTGTCATATCAGAACATACAATTAAAATCTTTACAAACGGAAACCTTAAAAAATGAAGTATCAAATCATATAAAAAAATTGATTGACAAGGAAATACAATATCCAAAATGAAGTGAAATCTCAAAACAAAAGCTCTTCAAAATAAGTCCAAATAATAAGGTAACTAGGGTTGGTCCACTCAGATAATCCAACTCTCAGCCCATCTTCAAACCTAAAAACTCCGCAAAAGAAAAATGCGGCTGAGCTTAAAAAGCAGTGAAAGATATAGAAATGAAAGCTAAATAAAATCAAAAATGCGAAATGGAATAATGAAACTGATAACAAGGTCGCAGTGAAATGAAGACAATGAGTCAATGAGGATCCTGCAGAACAATTATCTGAGATATCCAAAACACATATAACAAGGAGAACGAAGCAAAGCAAAGCATCATGACAAGCATACAAGCACGTACAAACCAGGCATACAAGTCTTGAAATAAGCAAGCATAGCGAGACGTCATATCCACACAACATATACAGCATACAATCAATTCAGGAAATCATAATCCATACAAGTCAAAGAGAAATCTAAGGCAAGCGGAAGCAATTGATTAGTAAGTGAACATGGCAAACACACATGTCAAAAACACTTATTTGAAAACATAAGCACATCATAATCAACGAAGTACCAACAGAGTAGTAACACATGGCGATCCAGTAACAAGTAGGAATACAACATACGATATAATTGAATGAATCAAAGACATAGCAGGACAACAAATTAACAAGCCATACGTCACACGTTGAACCATTTACCCAATCAAACCGTAGCATAGGCAGAATGTAAACATGGCAGGTCAACCATAAACAGATAAGAATAGCGGGATAGTCATAGTCCACGAGATTACCGAACAAAGCACACATATAAACCCGACAAAACTATCGATTACACATTGGCATGGTCACCAGACAATTCAGAGGTTCACATAATAGTGAGATCACATATCATCAGATGAAATCAGTAGATAACCGCATAATCACATCATAGCGGGGATAATCAGTAGTCACATAAAACATAAATAGCATTAACAAATGAAATAAACACATAATAACCCGTGCGTGAATGGAACGATAGTGCAGATACGAAATGAGAGTGTGACAGATCAAAGCAATGGAATATATATATCTTGGTAGTAGAGTGAGTCATATAAGGGTGTTGAGTAATGAACAATTTATCGAGAATATGGTACGTTGGGGAAAAAGAAAGAAGTCGTATAGGTCTATCAGAAGTGTAAGGGTTGTCGAAATCTACCACGAGCCGGAACATATCATATCATATCATATCATATCATAAGTAACCATTGTATTGGTGACCTCGGAATACCATATATAATAGGAGGGGAGACCTCAATAACAAATGGAGTAGCTAGCTCCGGAATGTGAAGGCAGCGTATGCACGACATCATTCACCATATAAATCATATCATATTATATCATATCATGTTAAATCCACTAAAACATATCATATCTAGGATGCATCCATACGCCCCGGACATATCATAGTGGCCAAATCATATACATATAGTGAGCTCATAATCATATCATATCATAATGGGGACGGTGTGTAACATCACTCATACACACTGGAGTCATGCCATTGGTGCATCAATGACAAGGTCATGTTACCTTCATGACTAGGAACACATATTTGGCTCGGGTATCAAATTGACGGGTCAAAGCATAATCATATCATATCATAAGGGTTCATATCAAAGTTCATATCAAAGTTCATATCAAAGGTTCATATCAGATTTCCATAACATAAGTTCATAATCAGAGGTTCATAATCAGATGGTTCATAATCATAAGGTTCATAATCAGAAGTTCAGAATCATAACAAACGAATATCATAGCGAAGAGAATCATATCAAAGGATCATAGCATAAGGAAATCATAGCAAAGGAATATCATAAGTGAAGTAAAGTCAAGGATCGAAAAGTCATGAGAAATCCCTACTGAAAAGGAATAGAATATCTGTACCTTATTCGAAGCAAGTAAAACAAGAAAGTAAAGTCACGAGATGAATCAATCCCGCCCGGGAACCTATATGAATTCGATAACGCTTATTAAGGATCAGATTACTCATTTTAGACGGCTTTCCTTTTTTAGCAGGTTTCCACTTTTAGTAACTTTCTATTTTTAAGAAATTTTCTATTTTAGGAAAGTTTCCATTGTGGGGTTTTCCATAAATATTCATACTTAGGGTTTCCTTCAATTTTTAATAACGTTCCATGTTTAGTAAGTTGACCGAATGAGTAACTTCCAATAATTAAGTTTATTAAGTTACGTACTTCCCAAATTAGACGGCTATCCGAATTAAGTAATCTTTCAAGTTAAGAAATTTCTATATTTAGTAAACAATTTAATAGACTTAAGGGTTTAATATAACAAATATAATATTTTAGATTCTTTAATAACTTATCAGTAAAGTCCGAGGTTAGATATAATAATTATCAAAGTTTAGGGTTTGATATGCGAAATTTCTAAAACCTTAGGGTTGTAAAATGACAATTCATAAAATTCAAGGTTTGCATGTGACCAATTTCCAAAGATAATGGTTTAAAGCTAAAATAACCTTAACTACTTAACATTGTTTCATTTTAGGTATGTACGTAAATTTTAGATTCAAAATTTGCATTTCACAATTCATGTTTTTCATCGAACTTGCTATGCACTTTCACCCTTGCTCGCGGTTCAAGAAACTCCGAACTACGACTTAATGAACATACATTATGACTCACCCCCGACTCAAGTATCCCGACATGCTTTCAAAACGAAAAACCAACCGTTGATCCCGATCACCCTCAAACTTACCCCATTCGACCCATTTACTACCCCTTTGAGACAAAACAAACCGAGATACCCTCTTGACCCCATATATTAATGAGGCACACACACACTAAGTACTCTTCTTGCTTGCTCATTCCTTACGACACCAAAACAACCCAAACGTACCCTTTTGCGAATCAAAATACTTACCCAAACCGACCCATGGTTTTCAAGATCCATTCGACACCTTAATACACATACCCACATGTAAACCTTTTCCCATCCACGTACAAAACCAATTCGGGACACAAATATCACCAACCTTAACCTCGAAGCGAATGCATGCTAATTATTCAGGTTTAGTAAACATGTTGTAACCATCCTTGCATGTGACATGCATATATTACCTTCGTATAATACTCTTAATAACGCAACGACAACGAGATAAACATATTAAGGTTTCACATGACATGTTAGTAAATGAGGTTTACATATTATTGATCGATATATGTGTATAACGTGACATGGTTTTACGATAATAATTAATTAACGAGACATGCATGAATCCTTTTAATCTTGTATCATATTATCTCATATATGTTTGATTATATCATTGTATGTCGAATGGAAGAGTAAGAAAAAAAAACAAAGATAATGAATACCTTGCAGCTTCCAAAATAACGAGACAAGGAATACCACAAGGACTTCTCGGATCAAAACTACACCAATTTAGTCACCACACTAATGAACCTTTTCTTCCCTCCTTGCTTTCTTGAGATCAAAATCACCACTCCAAGGCTGTTGCATTCGTATGGAGGGGGAAATCGTATGGCATTGAGTGTGTTATTCTAGAGAGAGGTTAGAGAGAGAATAGTGAAATTAGGGAATGATTTGTTGAGTTGGTTTATTTGGCCGTGTAACATGATAAGGATGGGATGATTCACACGTTTTCTATTCAAGGAAAATATTGTGATTGATTTGTAACTGATAGCTAGCAATAAAACCTGTGAGAGGGTATGAAGGGTGTCATCAAATTGTTTTAAGATAGGCTACATATGGACCGAATTTTATAATTAAACGTTAGGATAGTAAACCTTATATTAGTTTAGGTATTTTAGGTAGGTTTAGGATTTTAATAACTTGGTTAACTTATGATTTACATAATTGGTTTAATTATTATCATATGGTAAACTTTTAATTATTTCAACTTAGGTTATAAGTCTAACGTTTCCAACTTACTATGTTCTTGCAAAATTTTATGTTGGAGGGCAAAAAGGGAATTTCAAATGATTGAAATTTAAGGGTTTTACAACTCTTTCCTCTAAAAGAAATTTTCGTCCTCGAAAATTGGAGTCGCATAGATACACAGGCGTACCGGTTTAAGGCGAGCATAGCAATCATAGTTTCACCACGATCATAACGATTTCGGTTCCAAACGTACAAAACTTATACATAACGATGTCGGTGAGAATCTGCAAAGTCTGAGAATTCCAAGCGAACATGAGGTGACCGATGGATATAAGTCCTAGTCCATTCACGTACCAACGAGGCATTTCCCAAGCGTCGTATGATTTCAATAAGTTGATTATATGACTCGGTATTATCACGTTGATCAGGTCATAATACTTGCATCACATAATCCTTATTGTGATTATATTGCGCCTCGGTCACGACAAACCACACAACCAATATCACAACAAAACAGATAACTTATAGGTAGCAAGTAATATACCAAAGCAGACGGATCACATATACAGCACATACTACAACAAAACAACTTACCACCGAAGGAAGGCCAACCACTTGCTTGAAACGGCTCCTCATGACTCATTATTGACGATCCAAAAATAAAGCTGAGATATCACCAAAATGCAAAATGATAAAACTTCACGATTCAAACCGAGTTCTGAACAAATCAAAGAAAAGCAATACCGATCAAAATCACTTAACAAATATCCAACGCCTCAAACACATGACAAACGCATCGGGTAACAAAAGTGGCAAATGATATGAAGTAGATGAACCTTCTCAGCCACCGGTGGAACCTTGTCTCCGTCTTTTGCACCTTTGGTTGATCCGTCCAGCTTCCTCAGCGACATCATGATGTCTCCAGACACGCGGCGGTCAGTGCGGCCCTTCACGCGGACCTCTCAGCTCAGGGGGTGTTGCCAAAGCAGGATCGACACCATCATCTATGATTCCACGAGTAGTCTCCACCTCATGATCGACAGATGGATGCGCGACGACCAATTAACTAAATTCGATGCGAAAAGAGAAAGGCCAAATCATTGAAGACAAACGAATATCAAAGTCAAATCTGAACGAAAATCAAACGAATCGGAGAAGATCAGAACAGACGGAAGCCTAATGTCTACCAAGTCCTCACAGGTCAATCCTAAGGTCAACAAGACGAAACCTGGCTCTGAAACCATAATTGTAACACCCCAACCCGACAAGGGTAGAAGTGTCACATTCTGGTGTCATATCAGAACATACAATTAAATTCTTTACAAACGGAAAACCTAAAAAATGAAGTATCAAATCATATAAAAAAATTGACTGACAAGGAAATACAATATCCAAAATGAAGTGAAATCTCAAAACAAAATCTTCAAAAAGTCCAAATAATAAGGTAACTAGGGTTGGTCCACTCAGATAATCCAACTCTCATCCCATCAAAGCCCATCTTCAAACCTAAAACCTGCAAGAAAGAAATGCGGTGAGCTTAAAACCCAGTGAGCAGATATACGAAATGAAAGCTAAATAAAATCAAAATGCGAATGGAATAATGAAACTGATAACAAGGTCGCAGTGAAATGAAGACAATGAGTCAATGAGGATCCTGCAGAACACAATTATGAGATATCCAAAACACATATAACAAGGAGAACGAAGCAAAGCAAAGCATCATGACAAGCATACAAGCACATACAAACCAGGCATACAAGTATTGAAACATAAGCAAGCATAGCAGACCTCGTATCCACACAACATATCACGCACAATCAATGGAAATCATAAGCCATACAAGTCAAAGAGAATCTAAGTCAAGCGAAGCAATTGATTAGTAAGTGAACATGGCAAACACACATGTCAAAAACACTTATTTGAAAACATAAACGAGCATCATAATCAACGAAGTACCAACAATAGTCAACACATGCGGTCACCGTAACAAGTAGGAATACAACATACGATATAATTGAATGAATCAAAGACGCAGCAAATTAACAACAAACCATACGTCACACGTTGAACCATTTACCCAATCAAACCGTAGCATAGGCAGAATGTATACATGGCAGGTCAACAATAGCAGAATAAATACGGGATAGTCATAGTCCACGAGATTAACCGAACAAAGCACACATAATAAACCGACAACACTATCGATTACACATTGGTCACGGACAAAATTGAGGTTCACATAATAGTGAGATCACATATCATCGGATGAAATCAGTAACTCGGATAACGCATATTAATCACATCATAGCGGGATAATCAGGTCACATAAAACATAAATAGCATAACAAATCAAATAAACACATAATAACCCGGTATGTGAATGGAACGATAGTGCGGAGTAACGAAATGAGAGTGTGACAGATCAAAGCAATGGAATATATATATCTTGGTAGTAGAGTGAGTCATATAAGGGTACTGAGTAATGAACAATTTATACAGAATATGGTACGTTGGGGAAAACAGAAAGTACAGTATAGGTCTATCAAAAGTGTAAGGGTTGTCAATCTAGCAGGGCGCATATCATATCATATCATATCATATCATAAGTAACCATTGTATTCGGAGGGGTGACCTCGGAATACCATACATAATAGGAGGGAAGACCTCAATAACAAATGGAGTAGCTAGCTTCCGGAATGTGAAGACGCGTATTGCACACGACATCATTCACCATATAAATCATATCATATCATATCATATCATGTTAAATCCACTAAAACATATCATATCTAGGATGCATCCATCCCCGAACATATCATAGTGGCCAAATCATATACATATAGTGAGCTCATAATCATATCATATCATAATGGGGACAGTGTGTAACATCACTCGTCACCTGGAGTCATGCCATTGGTGCATCAATGATACGGTCATGTTACCTTCATGACTAGGAACACATATTTGGCTCGGGTATCAAACTGACGGGTCAAAGCATAATCATATCATATCATAAGGGTTCATATCAAAGTTCATATCAAAGGTTCATATCAGATTTCCATAACATAAGTTCATAATCAGATGGTTCATAATCAGAAGTTCAGAATCATAACAAACGAATATCATAGCGAACAGAATCATATCAAAGGATCATAGCATAAGGAAATCATAGCAAAGGAATATCATAAGTGAAGTAAAGTCAAGGATCGAAAAGTCATGAGAAATCCCTACTGAAAAGGAATAGAATATCTGTACCTTATTCGAAGCAAGTAAAACAAGAAAGTAAAGTCACGAGATGAATCAATCCCTTCGCCCGGAACCTATATGAATTCGATAACGCTTATTAAGGATCAGATTACTCATTTTAGACGGCTTTTATTTTTTAGCAGGTTTCCACTTTTAGTAACTTTCTATTTTTAAGAAATTTTCTATTTTAGGCAAGTTTCCATTGTGGGCAGGTTTCCATAAATATTCATACTTAGGGTTTCCTTCAATTTTTAATAACGTTCCATGTTTATTAAGTTGACCGAATGAGTAACTTCCAATAAATAAGTTTATTAAGTTACGTACTTCCCAAATTAGACGGCTATCCGAATTAAGTAATCTTTCAAGTTAAGAAATTTCTATATTTAGTAAACAATTTAATAGACTTAAGGGTTTAATATAACAAATATCATATTTTAGATTCTTTAATAACTTATTAGTAAAGTCCGAGGTTAGATATAATAATTATCAAAGTTTAGGGTTTGATATGCGAAATTTCTAAAACCTTAGGGTTGTAAAATGACAATTCATAAAATTCAAGGTTTGCATGTGACCAATTTCCAAAGATAATGGTTTAAAGCTAAAATAACCTTAACTACTTAACATGGTTTCATTTTAGGCATGTACGTAAATTTTAGATTCAAAATTTGCATTTCACAATTCATGTTTTTCATCGAACTTGCTATGCACTTTCACCCTTGCTCGCGGTTCAAGAAACTCCGAACTACGACTTAATGAACATACATTATGACTCACCCCCGACTCAAGTATCCCGACATGCTTTCAAAACACCGAAAAACCCAACCGTTGATCCCGCGATCACCCTCAAACTTACCCCATTCGACCCATTGCTACCCTTTCCCTTTGCGAGACAAAACAAACCGAGATACCCTCTTGACCCCATATATTAATGAGGCACACACACACTAAGTACTCTTCTTGCTTGCTCATTCCTTACGACACCAAAACAACCCAAACGTACCCTTTTGCGAATCAAAATACTTACCTAAACCGACCCATGTTCAAAGTTTTCAAGATCCATTCGACACCTTAATACACATACCCACATGTAAACCTTTTCCCATCCACGTACAAAACCAATTACGGGACACAAATATCACCAACCTTAACCTCGAAACGAATGCGCATGCTAATTATTCAGGTTTAGTAAACATGTTGTAACCATCCTTGCATGTGACATGCATATATTACCTTCGTATAATACTCTTAATAACGCAACGACAATGAGATAAACATATTAAGGTTTCACATGACATGTTAGTAAACGAGGTTTACATATTAGTGATCGATATATGTGTATAACGTGACATGGTTTTACGATAATAATTAATTAACGAGACATGCATGAATCCTTTTAATCTTGTATCATATTATCTCATATATGTTTGATTATATCATTGTATTTCGAATGGAAGAGTAAGAAAAAAAAACAAAGATAATGAATACCTTGCAGCTTCCAAAATAACGAGACAAGGAATACCACAAGGACTTCTCGGATCAAAACTACACCAAGCAGATTTAGTCACCACACTAATGAACCTTTTCTTCCCTCCTTGCTTTCTTGAGATCAAAATCACCACTCCAAGGCATTGCATTCGTATGGAGGGGGAAATCGTATGGCATTGAGTGTGTTATTCTAGAGAGAGGTTAGAGAGAGAATAGTGAAATTAGGGAATGATTTGTTGACTTGGTTTATTTGGCCGTGTAACATGATAAGGATGGGATGATTCACACGTTTTCTATTCAAGGAAAATATTGTGATTGATTTGTAACTGATAGCTAGCAATAAAACCTGTGAGAGGGTATGAAGGGTGTCATCAAATTGTTTTAAGATAGGCTACATATGGACCGAATTTTATAATTAAACGTTAGGATAGTAAACCTTATATTAGTTTAGGTATTTTAGGTAGGTTTAGGATTTTAATAACTTGGTTAACTTATGATTTACATAATTGGTTTAATTATTATCATATGGTAAACTTTTAATTATTTCAACTTAGGTTATAAGTCTAACGTTTCCAACTTACTATGTTCTTGCAAAATTTTATGTTGGAGGGCAAAAAGGGAATTTCAAATGATTGAAATTTGAGGGTTTTACAACTCTTTCCCTCTAAAAGAAAATTTTCGTCCTCAAAAATTGGAGTCGCATAGATACCTGGAGACGCACCAGTTTAAGGCAGGCATAGCAATCCATAGTTTCACACAGATCATAACGATTTCGGTTCCAAAACGTACAAAACTTATACATAACAGATGTCGGTGAGAATCTCGCAAAGAGGTACAGAATTCCAAACGAACATGAGGAGTGACCAGTAACGGATATAAGTCCTAGTCCATTCACGTACCAACCCCAGGCATTTCCCAAGACGTCGTATGATTTCAATAAGTTCAGATTATATGACTCGGTATTATCACGTTGATCAGGCGTCATAATACTTGCATCACATAACAAGTCCTTATTGTCATCATATTCTGCCCTCGGGTCACGACAAACCACACAACCAATATCACAACAAAACAGATAACATATAGGTAGCAAGTAATATACCAAAACAGACCAGATCACATACATACAGCACATACTACAACAAAACAACTTACCATAACATAAGAGAAGGAGGCCAACCACTTGCTTGAAACGGCTCCTCATGACTCATTATTGACGATCCAAAAATAAAGCTGAGATATCACCAAAATGCAAAATGATAAAACTTCACGATTCAAACCGAGTTCTGAACAAATCAAAGAAAAGCAATACCGATCAAAATCACTTAACAAATATCCAACTGCCTCAAAACACATGACAAACGAATCGGAGTAACAAAAGTCGCGCCCAAATGATATGAAGTAGATGAACCTTCTCAGCCACCGGTGGAACCTTGTCTCCGTCTTTTGCACCTTTGGTTGATCCGTCCAGCTTCCTCCAGCAGCATCATGATGTCTCCAGCAGCACGGCAGTCGGGTGCGGCTTCTGCTTCACGGACCTCTCGGCATTTCAGGAATTGTTGCGGCGACGCAGGGATCGACACCATCATCTACGATTCCACGAGTAGTCTCCACCTCACGATGGACAGACGGATGCGCGAAGACCAATTAACTAAATTCGATGCGAAAAGAGAAAGGCCAAATCAATGAAGACAAACGAATATCAAAGTCAAATTTGAACGAAAATCAAACGAATCAGAGAAGATCAGAACAGACGGAAGCCTAATGTCTACCCAGTCCTCACAGGTCAATCCTAAGGTCAACAAGACGAAACCTGGCTCTGAAACCATAATTGTAACACCCCAACCCGACAAGGGTAGAAGTGTCACATTCTGGTGTCATATCAGAACATACAATTAAAATCTTTACAAACGGAAACCTTAAAAAATGAAGTATCAAATCATATAAAAAAATTGACTGACAAGGAAATACAATATCCAAAATGAAGTGAAATCTCAAAACAAAAGCTCTTCAAAATAAGTCCAAATAATAAGGTAACTAGGGTTGGTCCACTCAGATAATCCAACTCTCAGCCCATCTAAGCCCATCTTCAAACAAAACTAACCGCCGCAGGGAAAAAGAAATGCGGTTGAACTTAAAAAGCCCAGTGAACAGATATAACGAAATGAAAGCTAAATAAAATCAGAAATGCGAAATGGAATAATGAAACTGATAACAAGGTCGCAGCGAAATGAAGACAACGAGTCAATGAGGATCTGAGAACACAATTATCTGAGATATCCAAAACATATAACAAGGAAACGAAGCAAAGCAAAGCATCATGACAAGCATACAAGCACATACAAACCAGGGCATACAAGTCTGAAACATAAGCAAGCATAGCAGACGTCATATCCACACAACATATACAGCATACAATCAATTCAGGAAATCATAATCCGTACAAGTCAAAGAGAAATCTAAGGCAAGCGGAAGCAATTGATTAGTAAGTGAACATGGCAAACACACATGTCAAAAACACTTATTTGAAAACATAAACGACATCATAATCAACGAAGTACCAACATAGTCAATACATGGCGGTCACACGTAACAAGTAAGAATACAACATACGATATAATTGAATGAATCAAAGACATAGTAGGACAACAAATTAACAAGCCATACGTCACACGTTGAACCATTTACCCAATCAAACGTAGTAGCATAGGCGGAATGTAAACATGGCGGTCAACAATAAACATATAAGAATACAACGGGATAGTCATAGTCCACGAGATTAACCGAACAAAGCACACATAATAAACCGGCAAAACTATCGATTACACATTGGCATGGTCACCAGACAATTCAGAGGTTCACATAATAGTGAGATAACATATCATCAGATGAAATCGGTAACTCAGATAACCGCATATTAATCACATCATAGCAGGATAATCAGTAGTCACATAAAACATAAATAGCATAACAAATCATATAAACACATAATAACCCGTGCGTGAATGGAGCGATAGTCCGGAGTAACGAAATGAGAGTGTGAGATCAAAGCAATGGAATATATATATCTTGGTAGTAGAGTGAGTCATATAAGTCTGAGTAATGAACAATTTATACAGAATATGGTACGTTGGGGAAAACAGAAAGTACAGTATAGGTCTATCAAAAGTGTAAGGGTTGTCAGAAATCTACCACGAGCCCGGAACATATCATATCATATCATATCATATCATATCATAAGTAACCATTGTATTCGGAGGGGTGACCTCGAAATACCATACATAATAGGAGGGAGACCTCAGTAACAAATGGAGTAGCTAGCTCCCGGAATGTGAAGACGCGTATTGTACACGACATCATTCACCATATAAATCATATCATATCATATCATATCATGTTAAATCCACTAAAACATATCATATCTAGGATGCATCCATACGCCCCCCGGAACATATCATAGTGGCCAAATCATATACATATAGTGAGCTCATAATGATATCATAATGGGGACCGTGTGTAACATCACTCGTACACACTGGAGTCATGCCATTGGTGCATCAATGACACGGTCATATTACCTTCATGACTAGGAACACATATTTGGCTCGGGTATCAAACTGACGGATCAAAGCATAATCATATCATATCATAAGGGTTCATATCAAAGTTCATATCAAAGGTTCATATCAGATTTCCATAACATAAGTTCATAATCAGAGATTCATAATCAGATGGTTCATAATCATAAGGTTCATAATCAGAAGTTCAGAATCATAACAAACGAATATCATAGCGAACAGAATCATATCAAAGGATCATAGCATAAGGAAATCATAGCAAAGGAATATCATAAGTGAAGTAAAGTCAAGGATCGAAAAGTCATGAGAAATCCCTACTGAAAAGGAATAGAATATCTGTACCTTATTCGAAGCAAGTAAAACAAGAAAGTAAAGTCACGAGATGAATCAATCCCTTCGCCCGGAACCTATATGAATTCGATAACGCTTATTAAGGATCAGATTACTCATTTTAGACGGCTTTCCTTTTTTAGCAGGTTTCCACTTTTAGTAACTTTCTATTTTTAAGAAATTTTCTATTTTAGGCAAGTTTCCATTGTGGGCAGGTTTCCATAAATATTCATACTTATGGTTTCCTTCAATTTTTAATAACGTTCCATGTTTAGTAAGTTGACCGAATGAGTAACTTCCAATAATTAAGTTTATTAAGTTACGTACTTCCCAAATTAGACGGCTATCCGAATTAAGTAATCTTTCAAGTTAAGAAATTTCTATATTTAGTAAACAATTTAATAGACTTAAGGGTTTAATATAACAAATATCATATTTTAGATTCTTTAATAACTTATTAGTAAAGTCCGAGGTTAGATATAATAATTATCAAAGTTTAGGGTTTGATATTCGAAATTTCTAAAACCTTAGGGTTGTAAAATGACAATTCATAAAATTCAAGGTTTGCATGTGACCAATTTCCAAAGATAATGGTTTAAAGCTAAAATAACCTTAACTACTTAACATTGTTTCATTTTAGGCATGTACGTAAATTTTAGATTCAAAATTTGCATTTCACAATTCATGTTTTTCATCGAACTTGCTATGCACTTTCACCCTTGCTCGCGGTTCAAGAAACTCCGAACTATGACTTAGTGAACATACATTATGACTCACCCCCAACTCAACTATCCCGACATGCTTTCAAAACACCGAAAAACCCAACCGTTGATCCCGCGATCACCCTCAAACTTACCCCATTCGACCCATTGCTACCCTTTCCCTTTGCGAGACAAAACAAACCGAGATACCCTCTTGACCCCATATATTAACGAGGCACACACACACTAAGTACTCTTCTTGCTTGCTCATTCCTTACGACACCAAAACAACCCAAAGCGTACCCTTTGCGAATCAAAATACTTACCTAAACCGACCCATGTTCAAAGTTTTCAAGATCCATTCGACACCTTAATACACATACCCACATGTAAACCTTTTCCCATCCACGTACAAAACCAATTACGGGACACAAATATCACCAACCTTAACCTCGAAACGAATGCGCATGCTAATTATTCAGGTTTAGTAAACATGTTGTAACCATCCTTGCATGTGACATGCATATATTACCTTCGTATAATACTCTTAATAACGCAACGACAACGAGATAAACATATTAAGGTTTCACATGACATGTTAGTAAACGAGGTTTACATATTAGTGATCGATATATGTGTATAACGTGACATGGTTTTACGATAATAATTAATTAACGAGACATGCATGAATCCTTTTAATCTTGTATCATATTATCTCATATATGTTTGATTATATCATTGTATGTCGAATGGAAGAGTAAGAAAAAAAACAAAGATAATGAATACCTTGCAGCTTCCAAAATAACGAGACAAGGAATACCACAAGGACTTCTCGGATCAAAACTACACCAAGCAGATTTAGTCACCACACTAATGAACCTTTTCTTCCCTCCTTGCTTTCTTGAGATCAAAATCACCACTCCAAAGTACATTTGCATTCGTATGGAGGAAATCGTATGGCATTGAGTGTGTTATTCTAGAGAGGTTAGAGAGAATAGTCAAATTAGGGAATTATTTGTTGACTTGGTTTATTTGGCCGTGTAACATGATAAGGATGGGATGATTCACACGTTTTCTATTCAAGGAAAATATTGTGATTGATTTTTATGTGATAGCTAGCAATAAAACCTGTGAGAGGGTATGAAGGGTGTCATCAAATTGTTTTAAGATAGGCTACATATGGACCGAATTTTATAATTAAACGTTAGGATAGTAAACCTTATATTAGTTTAGGTATTTTAGGTAGGTTTAGGATTTTAATAACTTGGTTAACTTATGATTTACATAATTGGTTTAATTATTATCATATGGTAAACTTTTAATTATTTCAACTTAGGTTATAAGTCTAACGTTTCCAACTTACTATGTTCTTGCAAAATTTTATGTTGGAGGGCAAAAAGGGAATTTCAAATGATTGAAATTTGAGGGTTTTACACATAAATTTGATTGAAAGTAGTTATATTCAAGGTTGAATGTTTATTAAAAGGGAAAATCTAAATGCATGTATAACTACCTTAAATATAGTCAACTTTTGCATATTTTCACAATAATGGAATAAATTATTACTTTGATGATTTCATATGGTTGATGTGAAATTTGAGTACATCTAATAATATCAAAAATTTAAAAAGGAAAAAATCGCAACAAACTTGATCGATATATTTTTGTAAGTTTTTTTTTTTTTTTTCTCTTTTCTTTTTTTCTTTTTTACAAACTTTGAGTTAAACATGTTCAAACATGCGTGATGAATATTTGTTAAGAAATCTTCAGTATTAATATATACTTGTAACTTGTAAGATGTAAGTTTAAATATGTAGTGTCGTGTTACTATACGTAAACGTATTATTGGTGCGTGATCCATTTAGTTGGCACATATTTGTATGTCTGCAGAGATGGAATAATTAAAACAACGAAATCTAAAGTATAAATAGATTATTAATTGCTGTTGTTGAATTTCAACTTATTTAAAACATAACCGTCTAAATGAGAGTAACAACTCGGGGCTAACTAATCAAGTATTATAATCGGATTCCACATTGCAACGTTTACTTCGTTTTTGTTCAAAAATGTTTCACGAATTTCTCGCTTCAAGGAATGCATGTTGTTGCGGTCATTGCATTGAATCATTGACATTGTGACGTAGTGCCTGCAAATGCATAAAGAATGTTATTCATGTACACTAAAATACACAATAACCTAGCTATTAGTTTATGTAAACTAACTGTAGCACTTAACTCAAAATAACAAATTGACAATGATGCTAATATATATTAACATCTCATTATTCTTTCTAAAAACGTATGATGAGGCAATGTTGGGCTCACGTGTTTAACATAACGAACTATGGCGACTTAGTTCAATTGAAGCTACATATTTGCAACATACATTGCTAAAAATCAATTTATAAATGGATATAATATTATCGTTGTACTCAAGCTCGACCATCTTGAGAGGTTTTTTGTTTCCCCCGGCTCACTTCTTGTGTCATATTTTGTGGATTCGATTACTTTCCCAATCACATTTAGCAAAAAAAAATTTGTTACATATATAAAACAAAAGACAATGCCACCTACGTATCAAGTAGCCGATTCAAATTTTCCAAATTGGCCCAATGCTTCAGTTTCACATTACAAAATCTCTTTGAACGAATTAAAGTCGAAGCCGTGAACGGATCTTTGGAATTCATAACACTTTCTAACCTAGGTCTTGCTATTAAAGTTTAGTCCCATCAGATTCGCCACTATTCGATATCAAGGTTGGGTTTGACGCAAACTGTCCATGCGCAACACTACAACATCACCTTCATTCAATTGGTGCTTGAATCCAGGGACCGGACCCATTGATGAGTGCTTATTCACTCATCATTTTTACCCATCTAAGACCACAAAAACGTCTAAAAACACGGAAATAGTACCAATTATTCTACAGATATCCTTGGAGTGTTTTTTTATGTGTTTCAGGTACAAAGGATCGAAAACAGGGCAAAAACAGACAGAAATGAGCTTGGAATGACAAACGTGCTTTGTAGATGGAACCGGGAAGTGGATTTTCTGCATTTTCAGAGCCCGGGACGCGTTTTTAGAGTGAGAGTGGGAAAACAAACCCGTAACCTAACCCTAAAACCAAATTACCTTTCTACCCTTTTCACCCGAAACCCGAAGCACCTTTTTACCTTTTTAAATTAAACTTAAAACGTTTTTATTAAAAACAATTATTTTTTTTATTTTAAAGCCAATTTTTATTTTTACAACAATTATTTCTAAAAAAAAAAAAAAAAAAAAAAAAAAGTTTTATAACAAAAACAAAAAAAAAATATATATATATACATTTTATTTTAAAACTTTTACAAAATACAAAATACTACTAAACCTCTTATTACCCTTAAACCTTTTTACAAAATACATAATATAAATAAAACCCCTACCCTTTACCCTTAACCACCCAAAACGTTTTTTTACCCAAACCCATATACACCCTTTTTACCCAATTTCACCCAACATCAAACCAGACTCGAAAAGCTTGGCGCAAGAAAATTTCCCCCTCGTCCTCTCTCATACCGTCTCTTTCACTCCAGGAAACCAACAAACAAACATCACATGCTCATATTTGCCAACTTGGCAATCCACACTACTAAAGCAAACCGATCCAATGGTTGTAGGACAAAACTTGGGCACCAAGATGAAATCGATGGTTGAGATGAAGCTCAAAGAAGCACATGGACTCAAGCAGTGGCTCACTCTCCTCTCAGAACTAGCACAACAGAAAGAGACAAGAATACACAAAGCATTTTTTTATTTCTAGTATAAATAGGATAGTGGGAATATTGTAAAACTTGTCTAGAATTTCAATTTCTAGTACCATTTTCTTTATTGTCATTTAAATTTACTTGTACTTTTAATTTCAGTGAAATGCAATTAAATTTCAGTTTATTTCAATTTCAAGTTTGTGCAAATTTAACTTTTTGTTCATGTTTGTGAAATCTGCCCATTGTGTTCTTGAGTGTGTTTGAATTCCTTTTGAAGATTTTGTTAATGTCAAAAACAAGTTTTTAAACTTTCAAACTCTTTCCTGCTTAAGAAGCTTGGTTTTACTTCTGAAGGTGTGTTTGGTACAGCCACGTTTATGGGTCAAAATTTAACCCATTTTGACCCATATTGGTTCTTAACTAAGTTTTTGTTATTTGATTTAACAAGTCCTTTCAAGTTGTTGTAAGTGAGTTATTGGCTTTAGAGTAGTTCTTGTTATTATTGCCTTATGAATCTGTCACAAGCTCCCTCTTGACAGCCCCAAGCATCCCCTTTTATCCTCATTTTTAGATTAGTTAAAGTTAGATTTAGGATTTTCTTTGGTTTATATTAGTAGTTAGTAGTACTAAGTCAATTTAGGTTAGCTTATTTTCCATTTTTAAGCTTATTTACTAGCTTATTTATACCCTTGAAGTCACTCCCTTAGCCTTTTTTTTACTGTTACAGCAGACCCACAGCAGCCCGGAATGGCTTTTGTTGGGCTCATTTGTCTTATTTTTTTTGCTTATTAGTGATCCTTTAGGTGGTTTAGAGTAGGACTTTTAGACCCTCAGCTTATTTAGATCCTTTTCCTTAGCTTATTTAAGTTTTTTTTTTTAGTTGTAATGCCCTTTGGTAGCTTTTGTCCCAACAGGCTCTTGTTCTTTATTTTTACTTTGTTCATTAAAAGTCCGTAGAAGCTAAAAATTGGTATGCTCATTATTTGATCGGTAGCCTAGTTACTTCTCATTTTTATGTTTTTTTTTTTAGCTTTTAGATAGCTTTTTTACTAGCTTAAAACACCCTCTCGATTTGTTTAGGCTGCAGTTTGCAACACCTCTAGATCCCTTTTTGTTTTGCTTATTTGGCTCATCTAGTTGCTTATTAGGGACCTCTAAGTACTTATTAGATGTAGTATTCACTAGTTTGTAGCTTTTTAGAAGCTTATTATAGCTTATTTCCCCTTAGTTAGCCCCTTAACCAAACACACCCTTATATTGCTGCTGCTGTACATAAGCTGTTTTCAGCTTAAAATTGAGCTTTTCCAAGTTTTATTTTTTTGTTAAGTCTTTAATTAGTCCTAAAGTTAGTTTTGCAAAAGAAAAAAAAAATAAACTTAAGAGCAAAACTGCACAGACTGGGATTCGAACCCAGGTCTGCCAGCTCACAGTATCACGTCCCACAACACACACTCACACCAGCAGCGCCCTTGGGACTTTATTGTTGAGATTTGCACCTTTAAATCATTTAACCCATGTTTTAGTTTTAAGCTTTAAAAGCTAAACAGCTTATTTGCATCTTATTGAAAGATTTTTTTTCCAACTTAGCATTTTTCACAAATCAGTATTAGTTTAAAGAATTTTTAGAAAAAGTTTCGGATTTTTCTATTTTGTTTTAATATTTTTAAACATTTAATTTTTTACATTTTAGTTTTTAATTCATAATAAATAAAATAAAAGTCGAAAAAATACCCGGCTTTTTCCTAAAATTATTTTTAGTCGTCTAGAATGTAGGAAAATTGGTTTTGCATCCGTAGGTCTTAAATTGCATTATTTTCACTTTTGGAGCTCGGGATTAGCCCGGGTTTTCACATTTTTGCATATTAGCACCCTAGGACTTAGTTTAGCTTAATTTTATTGTTCCGTATGCTTAGTAGTAGTTAGTTTGTCATTTATTTTGTTTCCCTAGCCTTAATTACTTTCCCGTTCATTAATTTGTAGAAAACATAACCAAAACAAAAATTCCCGTACCATTCGAGCACTTTAATAACAAACCTCAAACGTCTCCGTCAATTCACACCTCGTTGGGAAACGACCTGGGTAACACTTGCCCGGTATCACTTATCGAGTATTCGTGGGTTTTGCTTATCGATCTTTTTCCAAAACGGTTGATTTGTAATTCTCTTGCGGGTATTTATATTTGATATTTCTTATATACTATTTGAAACGGATCACCCATCCTAACCGTAGCTTGCATTTTGTTGACCTAAAAAAAATTAGAAATGACACATAATCAGAAAAATGTGAAACTTAATAATCAAATAGCCTCTAAGTATTGTTAAAGTAATGAACAATCTCACAAATCCTTATAAGCAATCCCAAATATCCCATACCCTTTAGGATTTATCATTCATCTTAAGTCATTCCGTTGGAATTTAATCAACCATTTGCAAGAAACCAAATCAAATACACGAAATGCTAAAATCAAAACTAAATGAAGAAGAAGAATGTTGATGATATATATAAATAATAGAAGAAACCAAGAAAGAAAATTTCATACACATAGTAATTAATAATCAGTCACTGTTCATGGGTTGGCAAGGAGGGCTTAGGATCGCCACCAAAAATGCAAACAAAAGGATACACAATCAATTATATATATTCTCATGAGTATTTTTGGGCCTTCTAATTTGTAGTTGCAATCAAAGTCGCTTGTTATTGGGTCAGTTACTATCAAATTTGTTAACTATTATGGGCCTGTTTGGCAGGGGCTTTTTGGAGGAGCTATTAGCTTTTTGTTACAAAATAATCTCCTATAAACTAAGTAGCTTCGTTTGGATGCATTAGCTACAAGCTTTTATTTCAAACAAATAGCTCCAAAATGAAAAGCTGATTGATGAAGCTTTTTAAATGTCTATGAGTTGTTAAAACTTTAAACTACTAATATACCCTCCAAACATTTATTTACAATTATAGATTTGTCCTTTTATGTCATTTTACATCTTATAATTACATTTAACAGCTAATTTACCAAACACTTTTATTAAAAAAAGATACAGCTTGTAGCTCATGTTAACAGCTTTGCAGCTTACAGCTTACAGCTTACAGTTTACAGCTTACAGCATAGAGCTTACAGCTAGTTTTGCCAAACATACCCTATAACTGATTAAATTTTGCAATTGAAATAAAATGCAAATAGGAAAACAATTAATTAAAACAAAAAGCTTCTTGTGAAAGCTTGGTAATAATTGGCATTTCTATATTCTCATTAATGGCATTTGTTGTCAATGTGGAACAATAGGAAACTATCTGTGACAATTGCAAGGTTTAAGTTATTATTTTTCTATAGAAAAGGGCAAAGCTTTAAAACGCTTCCAAATTCTTTTAGTCCACGTGTCACAAGGAGCTTCATAGTTATTTTAGTAAAACATTAATTAAAAGAGGGCTAAAAAAACTCTATTATATTAGATAGTATAGATTAAACATAATAACATAACACAAGTATATATAGTTTCGCGCAGTGTTCTAAAGGCGTAGCCATGGCGTACGCTATGCGCAAGCAGCGTGTGGCCTGCTCGGCAAGAAATGGACCAAGGCGCGAGGTCTAGGCGTCGTGTGAAAAGGCGTGGGATAAGGCGCGAAAAGGCGTGAAAAGGCGTGCCATTTAGTAAGGCGTGACGTCATTTTCAGAAGCATTTAGGGGATTTACGGAATTGGGCTTGAATTTATAATATTTGGGCTATTTCCTTCTTGGGCCTCGTAATTTCAAAACTTAATCCCTAGTTGGGCCTCGTATTTGGGCCTGGCTATTTAGGATTTGGGCTTTAGTATTTGAAATTGCTCTTAAAAAATGCTATAAAATTATAAATACATAAATTTATAATTTTTTTTGCCGCCTTAAGAAACGCTAAGGCTTCGCAAAGACTTGTAAGGCTTGAGGCGTGGTTGTGCCGCCACGCCACCCCTCACGCCTTTTAGAACATTGGTTTCACGTTTCTTTTTTCTAAATAATTTTTTTTTGATATAATTAATTATTTTTGTAAATTCTCTTCTTTATCTAGTAAAGAGATAACTTACAATGTGTGTGTAATATTTAGATGCATGATGTAAGGGTTGTTATACTATTTGTGCTTGTGTGAATTTCTAAGTTTGATTTGGTATCTTGTTAGCGTTTTCTTCAATGAAAAACTAGTTACACATACGTTGTTTTAAGGCTCTCGTAAACCAAAATGGGTAACTGGCTTAAAATAGCGGTGGGTTTGCCTAGAATTAAACCCGGCCCGACCCATTTTTTATAAAATAAAAATAAAATTACACGGTAATTCGATCGCCCTTATTGCGCGTTGCCCCTTTGATTACATTTTCTGGCTCCGCCACTGCATGTAGGGTTTATGTTTTATTGATAAACTATTTATAATTCAAACATATTGGGATAACTTAAATTCCTAATCCCACAAACATGGTTTAGGTCAACTAATTTATTGACTAACATCTGGTAAGAAATGAACATTACATGGAGTACGATCACTTGGGAAGACTTCTATGGGGTCCAATATAAACTGTGAGTTGGAGTTGCCCGTCAAACCAATCTTTTCATGGTTTGTTCGAAAGTCCATATTTGATTAATGTCTAGTGTCAAGGTTCAATTGTGAAAGTCATGTTAAAAACAAAAGTTTAAGGGGTGTTTAATTTAGAATGGAGTGTCTAATTAAGATGCATTTGTTCGACGTGGCAATAATCAAGAATGGAGTGTCATAAGATGACATGTCTCTCTAAACAGTCACATGTCAATTAACTTAAGTTTACGTACGTAGATATTGGTTAAGATTAAGTTAGTTAAAATACCTAAATAAAATTCACTTGACATGTTAGAATATGGATAAGAGATGGAATTTCGCAAGGATAAGATTAGATATGATGATTGGTATATTTGTGGTGGTGCATGCAAAATAAAAGATACTAAGATAGTACACAGTACTTGTACAAAAGTAACGGGTTATTATCGGAGCATGAATTTTATATCAATAATGGTTTCACCGAATGAATAAAAAGACAAGACCGTAAAGGGTGTTACATTGATGGGTTCGACGTAAAATTTGAGTAAATCCATGAGCCTTTTATATAAGACATGTTTTAAACATTCTTTTACACCAAATTCGTTATTCACATGTACGTGGTACATGCATCTAATATCTATACCGAATCTACTATTGTTCAACATCTGGCATAATCTAAAGACAAGTGAAATTGAGTTAAGTGGAATAATTTATCATAGGACATACCACCAATATCAGTTATCAGCTTTTTATTTCAGGTTACCAATAACTTTTATTATGATTTAACTTGAGTTGGGATTCATTACTATGACTAGCCATGTACTTTAAGTTTGGGTATTACAAGTAATGTCGATCATACCAATATGTCATTATAATTTGGAACACAAGGATTTTGAGTGGAGATTCAATAAGTGATGTCGATCATACCAATATGTCATTATAATTTGGAACACAATGATTTTGAGTTGAAATTTAACACGATGTTGTATTCCTCATGTTTGAGAAAACACCAAAATGAGCGAAAGCATTTGTGATTGAAACTGAAATGAATTCATTAGATTGAAATGAATTACAATGTGTGTATTTATAAAAATGAAAAGAAAAGTGAAAAGAGAGGAAATAGCCTAACGGGCTAACGGCTATATCTAACAGAAATAACAAACCAAACAAAATTATGTCTAATGTGTACATAAATAGTCCTCCAACTTAGAACTTAGAACTTGCGGCTAGTTAGTCCTTCATACTTCTTTATCCTCACTTTAAGTTAGAGTATTTGAATGTCTTAACTTGTCAGCAAGAAAAGAGTGTTGAATTCTGTTTAGTGCTTTAGTCATGATATTTGCCAACTGTAAATGAGAAGGAGTAAAAGCTATCTGTAAGAAACCATATTGAAACTTTTCTCTTGTGAAATGACAATCAATATCCATGTGTTTGGTTTGTCATGAAAACATGGGTTGACAACTATTTGTTAGAAAATTTATTGTCACATAAATGTGTAATGGGCACTTTGACATGAATATGAAGATCCTTTAATAAGAAACTTAACTAAAGTTGCTCACATGTAGTAGATGCCATGCTTCTATACTCTACTTCAGTTGAAGATCTAATACTCACAGTGGCTTGTTTCTTTGTTTTTCAAGAGACCAAAGAATGCCCAAGAAATATACAATGTTCAGTCAAAGACTTTTTAGTCATAATACAAGATCCCAATCTGCATCTGTAAAACCAGTTATCAATGTCTCAAAAAGCGCGCCTGAGGAGCGCCTCGGCTCAAGGCTCAAGCTTTAGGGATTTTTTTGGATCGAGGCTTAACACATGCGTAAGGCTCACAAAACGCGCGACACCTTGGGCTTTAGAACCTTGCGCCTAGGCGCGCCTAGGAGAGGTGACGAGTTTCGAACCCTGATATGTCAAATTTAACATTCATCGACCTCATATGTTAGTGAAACCTAACTTAAACACTAACTAAATCAGATAATTTGAGAGTTTTATCCTTGAATTCAAGTGTCTATACATACATACCTCTCCTTCAATTTCGAGCATGAGATAATGAAATATCATCATGCCATCATCTTGATACATTGGTTGGTATTTTGGGTTTGAATATGAGATTTGTTTCGATATATTAAGTATTCTAGTGTTATTTAAGTCATATTAATACATAAATTTTCGCGCAAAGCTTTCAAAATTTTATTCAATTCACTACGCCTCATATTCTTGAAGCTCGCGCCTTGATCTGCGCTTCGCCTCAAGGCTCCATAAGCCCTTTGCACTAAATCTTTTCAAAACATTACCAGTGATCTTCAAATATGGTTTTAGTGGATGGAAAAGACCTTTTGATGTTGAACCTTTTAGATATTTTAGCAAGTGAATGGTAGCCTGCATATGCACATCTTTGGGAGCAGAGACAAACTAGCTTAAGTGTTGAGCAACATATGAAATGTCGGGCCTGTTCTTTTTAAAATAATGTAAACTGCCAACTAGTCTTCCATAGGATCATGGATCTGACAATGGAATCCCATTTTCTAATGACAACTTTAGGTTTGTAGCAGTGGAGATGAATTTGGTTTTGCTGTTGTGAGTCCAAAATTAGTTAGAAAATCCAAAATGTATTTTCTTTGATTAAAATAAGTACCAACATCAGTTCTGCAAAGCTCAATGCCTAAAAAATATTTGGCAAAGCCAAGATCAATTATGGTGAATTTCTAATCCAATCCATCCTTAAGCCTTTGTATTTCAGTGGAAGAGTTCCCTGTTATAAAAACATCATCTATATACACCAAAGCAATAGTGAATGCACCATTGCATTTTTGATAAATAGGGTATAATCATGATTGGATTGTTTATAGCCTAGACTCAATAGGAACTTTGTCAACTCTTGGTACCATTGTCTAGAAGCCTATTTTAAACAATATAGGGACCTATTTAGTTTACAAACTTGGCCTGGAAAAGCTTTAGGGTGTGTTTCTTTTTTCCTTTAGCTAAGGGATTGAGTCCACAAACCTATTTAATATTATTTCTTTTCTAAGTGGGACCCACTATTTCCCTTAGTTAGCCTATATCCCTAAAGCAAAAAATATTAACCCTTCCTCATTAAGTGGCTCATATAGATGTAGGACCCACATGATCCCTTAGCTAAGAAAAAAAAACACCCCCTTAGTATATCCTTTTGGCGGTGTCATGTAGATTTCCTCATCAATATACCCATGTAAGAAGGCATTATTGATGTCTAATTGGTGTAATGGCCATTGTTTAGCAGTGGATGTTTCAATCAGAACTATCACAGTGGCTAGATTGACCACTAGAGAAAAGGTGTGTTTGTAATACAAGCCTTCTTGTTTATTGAAACCCCTCACAACTAATGTAGTCTTTAATATCTCTACATTTCCATCAGGATTGTACTTAGTCTTGTAAACCTATTTAGAGGAAATTGGCTAATGACCAGATGGTAATGTGTATGTGACAAAGTATTGTTCTTTTTCAAAGCTTGAAACTCCTTGTTCATAGCTTGAGTCCAACCAGGTTGTTGAATGGCTTGGATAACTTTTGTTGGATCATGGGGAAGCAAAAACACTGCTAGAAAAGCTATTTGTGATTGAGGTAACCCATGGAAATCAGTTAAAAAAATAAGGGGTAAAGAAGATCTATCTTTGTAGCAAATGGAGTGAGAAAATCATTCAGCCAAACATGCTTGGTTGACTATCTACTTGAATTTCTAATTGGTACATCTGCTTTAATATTTGGATATACTGATGAGATTGGATTAGATATATTTGAAGCATGTGGTACTGATGGAAATGGATTTTGGCTATTTAGATCTAGTGGTAAGGATGGTAAGGGTATAGGTGAATTTGAAACTGTGAAATAGTGTTAATTAGAATAGGTGCCGAGTTTATTTGATCATCATCAATAGGAGTACCTCCAAATGAAGGAAGATATTTTTATGAACAAAGGAAGTACCAGATGAACTTGAGACCTTGAAAGGAAACATAGTTTCTTCAAACACGACATCCGTACTAAAAAAACACTTCCTTCGACTCCAAATCATACAACTTAAACCCCTATAAGTTTAGTGGATATCCCAAAAAAATACACTTAATTCCTCTGTTTTGAAACTTGTCATCATGTGGTCTAGTAACTGTAGCATAACACAAACACACTATAACTTTTAAATGATCATAAATTGCCGTTTTCCTAAACAGTCTTTCAAAAAGAGACTTCCATCATTGTTTATTAAGTAGGTTGCTCCTAAACCACAATCCCCCCAAAATTTCATTGGCAAATTAACATGCAAACTAATTGCTCTAATAGTGTCTAGCAAATGCTTGTGTTTTCTTTCTATAACGTACACCATTTTGCTGTGATGTGTAAACCATGGATTTTTTATGCATAATCCCTTTATCTTGGAATAAAGAAGCACATGTATTATTGACAATCTTAGTGCATTTATTAGACCTAATTACCTTTATTTTCGCCTTAAAATGATTATCAATATAGCTAAAAAATGAAACTAATACATCTGGTATTTAATCCTTAGAATGAACCAAATATGTCCATATTGCCATTGTATTGTCATCCACAATGGTAAAGTAATAGTGTGCTCCATTTAAAATATCATGTTTATAAGGACCCCACAAATCTACATGAATGAAGTTAAAAGCATTAGGTGAAATACTAGAACCTCTTTGAAAAGGGAGTCTGTATTGTTTAGACTACATACAACATTCACAGGAAAAAGAAGATACATTAAAGTGTTTACATTAAAGAATATGAACAAGTTTTGAAACTCAGATGTGATCAAGTCTATCATGGAAAAGTTTAATATCTACACATTGCTTAGTAGTTGAGTTACTACAAGCAGTTGTATTCAAACAAGGAAATGGAATGACATTTTGGAAAGTTTCACAAAATGCAACAACGTTTTCATCAATAGTAGCTGAATCAGTTGTTGATTTACAGATGTATAAGCATCTTGTACCCTCTCTAACAGCCACAACTTGCTCATTTGTAAGGTCCTGAAACATGAAATCATGTGGGTAAAAATGTGTTGCAAGGTTATTGGTTTGAATGAGTTTTCCAACTGAGGGCAAATTAATTTAGAAATCAGGAACATAGAACACATCATTGAGTATCAAAGAAGGTGTCAATTTCACTTGGCCAACAATAGTCACAATTTTTGAACTTACATCAGGCAAATGAACAATAATGGGGATTTTTAAGAGTTCTTGTTCAAATGAAAATACTTAAATTTAGTGATACCTGTTCTAAGGTCCCTGTATCAGTTATCCAATCTATTCTTATATTCATATTCGGATGACAAAACAAGGCAAATGAGATAGTAAGGCATGCAAGTGTACCTGCATGTGGAGTGCTTGCAGAACCCTTAACCATACCACTATCCTCCATAACATCATTTCCTTTGAACAATTTCATCATCTCCTAACACACAACAACCACTAATTCTTGATCCACATTTCCACCCTGATTCAGTCCCACTTCATTCTCATAACCCATATCAAATGGTGTTTCTCCACTAAAATCCTCATCAAAACCAGAGTTTACTTGTGCATCCATTCTACTATTTTTCTTTGCCCCTCCTTTGTACCAATCAAGATATCCAAGCCTTTCAAAACATTGGTCAAACACATGCCCTTCCTGACCATAGTTAGTACAAATCTTCTTTTAATCATTCCTACTCTCATTCTTGTTATTCTCATTCCTACCTGATAACATCAAATAATCCTAAATATTAAGTGTCAAATTCCCCCGATAATGCTCGTATTTTATATCATTTATTTGGATTTACGCTTGTTTTCCTCTATATTTCACTTTCAGTAAATTACGAGAATTGGAGCTAAAGAGACGCGGATTTGGAGAGTTTATTGAAGATATATGATAGTATGCTCATTTTGAAGATGTTACGCCGTAACTCCTCTCTCACATTACGCCGTAACAGAAGCGTGGCTCAGAAAATCAACTCAACAGAATTATTACGGCGTAACTCCATCCCAAGATTACGCCGTAACTAATTAGGTCAAATGAGGTTCCGCGCCGCTGCAAGCTACGACGTAACTAATTCCACAATTACGGCGTAACCACGATTTATTGAAGATACGGCATAACTCCTTCCAGATGTTACGCCGTAACCAACATTTTCAGTGCAAATTACGAAGATAAGGGTGTTACGGCGTAACTCTCAACTTAAGTTACGCCGTAACCAGATCTGGCCTATAGATACCGCCCTAATTCCATCATTTCTCATCATCCCATTTCACACACAACATCCGTGAACGTGAGTAGAAGGTTGAAGGCATATCTTAGGAAGCATACGGAGCCATCTCCAAGGGAGAAATCACTCCCCTATGATAAGCATTAGCATTTTATCTTTTCTTTACTTTCAATTCATGTATTTCGTAATGTTAAACATTGAATCGATTGTTTTAGCTAATATGAGCGGCTAAGCACCTCTGGTGCTAGCCTAGTTATGATTCTTTAATTGTTTTGTTTATGTTTACATTGCTTTCATATAATTGTTTCTAGTGTATGCATGCATAGTTTGTTGGCAGCTACCCTTGTTTCGGTAGTTTTGAATGGCAGTAGTGGCTAGTAACTTAGGAGATATGACCAACTGACCCTAAGTAGTTAGACTGAGTGGGAAGGGTAAGAATTGACCAACTGACGACCCTTCTTCGCTTGTGCAATTTGACCAACTGATCACCTACCGTTTGGATGAACTTAAAAAGTCAGGGATGAGTGTTTAAGATGCTAGCGCCCGGGCACTCATTGTTACAAATCTTGCACGTAGCGGTACTTAATGACTTGGATTAGGGGACTAAAAACAACTGGACTTTCAACGGGTCACCTGCGATCTCCGGTGGAAACCTTTGCTGATAGGTTAGGACGAACTGATCAAATGCCGTCCTAGCGACTTTTACCCCCACTTGAAGTAATTGGAAGTAATTAAACATGAACTTAACTTGATAGGATGAATAACTAGGTTAGCACACTTTGCCTCTATTGATCACAACCTTTGCCTTTACTTGCTTTTCTCATTTTCTTGTCTTTAGTAGTTAATTAATCATCTCAAACCTCAAAACCAATTAAAATTCGTGACACCTAAACTTAGTTAAGATCCGAACACATAGCTCTTGGGACGACCTCGGTTTTACGGAAATACTACACTACACACGACCGGGTACACTACCCGTTAGTGCATTAGGGTAGACCATAGGTATAACGAGACAATATAAATATTAAAACCTGGTCAGTAAAACCTGCATCACTACCATTTATGTTATCCTTTCTTCCACCATTTAAATTCCTATTCTTAAAATTAGCAAAGAAAGCAGTAGGTTCAAACACATGGCTAGTTACTTGATTTTGCTTCTCAGTTTGTTGAACAATGTAGTAAGCCTTGTTTACACCAGGAAGTGGATCCATGGCAAGAATCTGTCTCTTAACATACTCATAATCATCATTCAATTTCATCAAAAATTGTATCAACTTTGAGTTGCTATCTCTTAACAAGAATTTTTCTAAAACAAAGACAAGAGCATTCTTTCATTTTACCACAACTGCATGTAGACATACCATTCAAATTCTGCAATTCATCCCAACATTTCTTCAATTTGTTAAAGAAGAAGCAATTGTAAGATTACCTTGACTGATTTTTCTCAATTCCCTTTCCAACTAGTAAGTCAAAGGACCATTACTTTGTCCACACCTCTCCTTAATTTCTTTCCAAAATTCACAAGCAGATTGCGCATACAAGAATGCATTTGACAACTCCGTCACCATAGAAATCAAGATCTATAATGTTACCATGTAATCACGCCTTATCTACCTCTACAAATCTTCACTACCACTTACTGGGTTGAGACAAGAACCATATATAAACCATAGTTTCAACTTAGCAACTAAAGCCATTTTGATGTTTCTGCTTCATCCATGGAAGTTGCTACCATTAATCGGCGTGTTTGTTAGCACCATTCCTAGATGATCCGAACTCGTGATATATAAAGGATCATTCATTGTGTTTGAATTGTATTGATTTTGAATAATTGGGGGAATGAGAGGAATCACCATTGATGACGTCACAAGGTTATATCAAGAACAGTTGAATTACAACGATTAAACCAAAACACTGATAAAGAATCAATAAGTATATAAATTTTGATTTAAAGAATTCACTAAAAACGAATCAAGAAAACCTTGATTGTATTAGATTTCAAATCAAATCACAAAATTAGGGTTTGATAAAGAGCCGTAACTCTGATACCATATGAGTGGAAGCGTTTGTGATTAAAAGTGAATTGAATTCATTAGATTGAAATGAAATACAATGTCAGTATTTATGCAAATGAAAAGATAAGTGAAAAGAATGAAAATAACCTAACGACTATATTTAACATAAATAACAAACCAAACAAAACTACGTCTAATATATATATAACTAGTCCTCTGACTTAGAACTTATGACTAGTTAGTCCTTCATACTTCTTTAACGAACGTACACTGTCGTGAAGTAAACAAAATGAACCTTTTCCTCGCCCTCTTACACCAAGACAACGTTGTCTAAATGAGATGAATCGAGTTTGATAAAGGGACCATGGGATATGAGATAAACAACTTAACTTCAACTAAAATGCCTAACTGCAATACATGACTTTATTAAGGTGTGCTCCAAACATTATGGATGATCTATCACCACAAGCAGGGCAGATGAGCGATCTTTTCCAAACCTGAATTATTATGTTTTTTCATTGTGTTGCAACATTTCGAGTTAAATGATCATAATAACGGCTTTGAATGAGTATAATATTTACACGTTTGTACGTTAGTAAATTGATATAAAAACTAATGGAGCGAAGGTTTTCTATTTTATTCCTTTTTAATCGCACCGTTTTGGGCCGGTGCTTTGGTTTCTTTTGGGCCGTCTTAGCTGTTGGTGTGACAACCCGTACTTTCAGGTCATTTCTCGACACAGTTCATGTTTTATTATTTCAACATTTTTAGTAAACTTGGTTTACTTGTTTCAAATTCGCGTAACCTTGGAGGTTTAGCGGCGAATTCATGATCATGACATCACGTACATTTCATATGGACTATGATTAGTCTACATTTCAGTGACATCATGTGCATCTCATTAATTCATTCACGACATTTCATTTCACCTTCAACGCGTAATTTTTATGTTTAATAACTTTTATCGCGTGAGTTTATTTTAACATTTAATCCGTTACTTTCAAAAATGATTCCGAGGTATTTTTAAACTTACATTTAGTTCATAAAAACTATATTTTTAGTTTTCCTAGTGTTTCAAATTTATTTGATACTTAAATCGTTAAAGTTTAATTATTACATCGTTTTCTTAAAAATTTACGATAATTATTTTATCACTCAATTTTCACAAGGAAAGTATTTTTACAATTTTTATTATCTCATTACATCTTACTTTGATATAGTAAATATTTCTTTTACTCAAAAATCCATCATTTACATTACTTACATTTTCTACACATACTTGTACATTTTATCAAATTTCTACTCAATAATACACAAGTTACAATTTAAAAAAAAAAAAAATATATAATGGAAAGACAAAGCCCCCCCAAAACCGGCCATGGGGAGGGTAGTCTTTAAATGAGGCATGGTTCATTAAAATTGTGTTTTTCAACTTGTACATAAAGTCTAAGTTATATCATTTTTCACTTCACTTTATCAAACAATTTCACATAGTTAAGAAAAGATTTTTCTCTCCTTTCTTTGGGTCTTCAAGAACCGGCCACACCTCAAGGAGATCAAGGGATCAAAAATTTTCTTCAAGCAAGTGTTTAACAACCTAGCTATATCCTTTTTATGGTTTTGAAATAAAAACCAAGGATATTTAAGTTTAATCCTTGTTACTTTCACCTCATCACTATCACTAGTAAGCATGTTTTTATCATTTTTATGTTTCCTTTTCATTTTCATATATTTCTTTTCATTTTTGGAGATATTATGCATGATATGTGATTTATACCATTTAATTCATGATTTTAGAAGTTATATATACATATTGGTCATCCTATAATTATCCCCTTGGTATTGGTTGGTCTTGATGGTGATTAGGAACCCATGACATCCTAAGAAGGTGTATGGTAGGATTAGATTAGCTTTGGAGTTGATTTGAAGGGATTAGAATAGGTTTTGTCCGAGAAAAACTATTTTCGATAAGTATATTTTGTGTTCTGTCCTTGTTTTGCTTTTCTGGAAAATCCGACAGTAGGCACGACTTTTTGGCTTTGATTTTTAGAAAATACACTTTAAAACGAATCCGTGGCCGCTTGAACGGAATAAAACGGACTTATAACGAAGAAGTTATGGATTTTACAAGTTTGACGACGAAACGTATTATTTTCTGAAATTTCAGCAACATGTTTTTAGTTTGTTCGGGTCAAAAATGAGCCTTAAGCTTCACAAATTATTTCGACTTGTCAAAAATATATTAGTTTACTTTGATACGAAGCTAAGGACATATTAAACGTAGAAAACGGATTTGAAACGACAAAGATATGCACTTTTTCATAAACTTGCCGTAACTAATTTTCTGCACACAATTAGCCAAAACCACCATCTTTAACCCTTATTATCTTTATGTTCGAGACCTTTTGGACGAAAACTCCTGAACTGAAACTTTTAGATATCGATACAAACTTTCCAAAACAGTCGAGTTCGTTCTCTAACGATCGACGTACACCATTTTACGACTAGTTTTCCAAAGCCATTTTTGTTAATTTCATGATTTTTCCGTCGACATTGTTTTGCGACGAAAAGTGGTAATTTCACCAAAAATCATTATAAAACCATTGTAGGATGACATTTTGACGTAGAAACATGTAAAGTGATTTTTGTTTGGTCAAGGCGTCAAAAGAGTATTTTTCGACGTCGAGTAATATTTTCAAAACTCGTAAATGGTATAAATAACATATCAAGTGCATGCATAACATTACATTGCAACTCATGACATATCATATCATTGATAATAGGTCCCGGTTAACGCATTACATTATACCTCAGTGTACTCACTTTTGTCATCGCCTCAGTTTACCAAGTGAGTTTCAGTAGCCCTGCTTTTACTTGTTTTCATAACTGTTTTGGGGGAGATGCATGCTTAAATATTTTTCACGAGTACTTTAGATTTTTGAGGCTAAACTCTATCATGATTACCATTGTTTCTAAATCAAAGGTTACACTATATAAATTGTTCTTGTTTGCGTGCTACGGTACTTCGTCGTATAACGTTCTAAATCAGTTGACTACTGATAAATTGAGTTAGGTGCTATGGATTATGTGCTTTGGTTCTTCGTCGTATAACGTTCTAAATCAGTTGACTACTGATACATTAGGTCTAGTTTTATGGATTAAGTGCTATCGTTCTACGTCGAGTTAGGTACTATTGTAAATTCATTGGACATCATATGTTTGGAACATAAACTATACACATTCTGGCAATGGGTTGTGAACACACAGGTTGCAAGTTTTGTATGGGCGGAACTTGGAACTGAGTGGATTTTCAATGCCTTTGCTGCATAAACGATTTTGAAAGGCTTTACATTTCAAACCAAACTCTATGAACTCACTCAACCTTTGTGTTGACACTTTTAGCATGTTTTAATCTCAGGTATCTAAGGCATTCACTTCATGGCACGCATTGGGACACATCATGGAGTCGTGATGACGACGCGTCTCACTTGGGTTTTACTTACTTTAAAACATCGTTTGTATTGTAACAAACTTATTTCCGCACAAGTTGATTTACATTTGGGACCTACTTTGTAAACTCTGACTATTTTATTAAATCAAACGATGTATTTTTCCAAACGACACTTTAGGTCGTTCAACATAACTGTGATTGTGATGCTATGACAGTCAATCCCCAGGAATTCCATTCCGCTGCAAAACAGGTAATTTGGGGGTGTGACAGATTGGCATCAGAGCTTCAGTTATAGAGAACTAGGTTGCATCATTGACCCTAGACTATAACTACATCATCATAGCATCTCATCATTTCATCATAAGTGCACGTTCACTTTACATGCGGTTTATACGTACATTTTTCGAGTTATTCACTTTCATTTCACATCGATTGTCACATGGATGCCTTTAAATTCCTATCCCATTATCTTTTCCTCATACTCTAACGTGGAGAATTCCTTGTCATTCCCTATCACAATTTTTATATCAGCTGATTCGTCACCGATAACGTCAAATGCCGAGATGAATCTTTATATAGGGCGAAGTCACTCTCACTCCTTGTTTCACCACTAACATGTCGAGTTACACTTTATTCACACATTAAGTCTCTAAACCATCATACATTGAAGCACTCACAACACCTCATAACCCATCTTTTCGGAAACCGACGATCATTTTTGAAACATAACCTTAAACTTATCGTTTCTTATCACATTTCTTTGAAGCGCTTATTATTAACATCGGATTTTGCTACGTCTCACATTTCCTCTTGTTTTGAAGAAGATATGGCACCGAAGAAAGCTACACCTGGAATGACTCAAGCGGAAATTCAAAAGTTGGTATGGGATAGTGTAGCCGAGGCATTAAGGATTGAAAGGGAAACAGTGGCTGCTGCTGCTGAGGCCGCGGCTGCTGCTGAAGCCGCTAGGCTTGCTGCTACTGCTGGAAATGCAGGAGGATCCGGAGTTAAGAGCTGTTCTTACAAGGATTTCAAGAGTGGAGATCCCACTAAGTTTCGAGGTACCGAGGGAGCTACAGCCATGGTTCGATGGTTTGAAAAATTGGAATCGGTGTTTTTGCTTTGTAACTGTCCGGATGACAGTAAGGTTAAGTTTGCTACGAGCACATTACTCGATGGAGCATTGTCTTGGTGGAATTCTTATGCTCAACCGATTGGAATGGAGAATGCTTTCAAGCTCACTTGGGAGCAATTTAAAGGTTTGGTGACTAAGAAGTTTTGTCCTCGAACGGAAGTGAAAAAGTTGGAGACGGAGTTCTATGAACTAAAAACTATTGGGTATGATATCCACACTTACATCCGGAGATTCCAAGAATTGGCCGTGTTATGCCCATCTATGGTTTCGGATAATGAGAAGCTACTGGAGGCTTTCATTGACGGACTTCCCGAGATTATCCAAGGCGATGTGACTTCTTCGACCCGCAAACGATTGAGGAAGCTATTCGATTGACTCAAAAGCTCATGGCCCAGGTAGTGAAGAGAGGCAAGTACACCAACACCAACCAAAACAACAACAACCCCAACAACTACACCAATTACAACAATAACCAAAACAACAACAACAACGATAACCAAACCAACAACAACAAAAGAAAGTGGGAAAATGACCAGGAAGGTTATGATAACGACAACCAAAACCATAACACTAACCATCACCAACAACATAATAGAAGACAAGAAGTCGCCAGGGTCTATGTTGCTGCACCAACAAGGGGAAGAGCTTATGCAGGAAACTTACCGCGATGCCACCAATGCACGCTACATCATAATGGTCCATGTGGTATATGCTTTAGCTGTCACAAAGTAGGACACCTTGCTAAGGACTGTAAGGGCAAAGCCGTAGTCACATGCTTCGGATGTGGAGAGCAAGGACACTATCGGAATCAATGTCCTCAAAAACAAGGTCAACAAGTCGAAGGTGCTCATGAGAATGTATATATGATAGAAGGAACTCGTCAAGGTATCAACGACGCGGAAGACTGAAGAAGTTCGGAAACTAGCAGTCTTAGTTCTCCTATTGTATTACGTTGTACTAAGTTTATGTCTTTCATCGTATTCGAAACTTTATAACCTAAGATGTACTACTTTTGCTAAACTACCCGTTGTAAAATATTCTCATCTATCGTACTTTATTTCCTTTCGATTCGATATCATTTACGAGGATTTTAATTCTTTTTACTTTAACTATCATTTTAACGACACTTCTCCATGTCTTCTCTCCTCGATGTTCATCACAATTTTTACATCAGTTGACTCAACACCAAACATCATATGAGTCGATTAGTCCAAGCATTGCATAGTTACTCCTAAATTATACATAGCCTGATCACCTATGTCTAATTCAGGAAGAATCATGCAATGAAGGGAGTAGTAGGCTTATATGTGCAAGCAATTTCGTAATCGAGCCAAATTTTCAAAAGATTTTCTTCAAACCACTTGTTTCCAGTTTGATCCGCGTGACAGTTCTTGTTTGATGAGTTGCAAAGATCGAGCTAGAAACAAGTTGTTACCTAAACCGATTTAGCCTAATCGTATGACAGTTCTTGTTTGATGAGTTGTGGGATTAAGTAAAAATCGGTTACCAAAAAGTCTTTTGAGGGTTTTGCTCGGGAATGGGAAAGTTTGTCACATTAAACCCTAAACCCGTTAGACCTAACAACGATTGAATTCAGGGACTGAATTCCTTTTTGGATGGGCGAATGTGACAACCCGTACTTTCAGGTCATTTCTCGACACAGTTCATGTTTTATTATTTCAACATTTTTAGTAAACTTGGTTTACTTGTTTCAAATTCGCGTAACCTTGGAGGTTTAGCGGCGGATTCATGATCATGACATCACGTACATTTCATATGGACTATGATTAGTCTACATTTCATTGACATCATGTGCATCTCATTAATTCATTCACGACATTTCATTTCACCTTCAACGCGTAATTTTTATGTTTAATAACTTTTATCGCGTGAGTTTATTTTAACATTTAATCCGTTACTTTCAAAAATGATCCCGAGGTATTTTTAAACTTACATTTAGTTCATAAAAACTATATTTTTAGTTTTCCTAGTGTTTCAAATTTATTTGATACTTAAATCGTTAAAGTTTAATTATTACATCGTTTTCTTAAAAATTTACGATAATTATTTTATCACTCAATTTTCACAAGGAAAGTATTTTTACAATTTTTATTATCTCATTACATCTTACTTTGATATAGTAAATATTTCTTTTACTCAAAAATCCATCATTTACATTACTTACATTTTCTACACATACTTGTACATTTTATCAAATTTCTACTCAATAATACACAAGTTACAATTTAAAAAAAAAAAAAATATATAATGGAGAGACAAAGCCCCCCAAAACCGGCCATGGGGAGGGTAGTCTTTAAATGAGGCATGGTTCATTAAAATTGTGTTTTTCAACTTGTACATAAAGTCTAAGTTATATCATTTTTCACTTCACTTTATCAAACAATTTCACATAGTTAAGAAAAGATTTTTCTCTCCTTTCTTTGGGTCTTCAAGAACCGGCCACACCTCAAGGAGATCAAGGGATCAAAAATTTTCTTCAAGCAAGTGTTTAACAACCTAGCTATATCCTTTTTATGGTTTTGAAATAAAAACCAAGGATATTTAAGTTTAATCCTTGTTACTTTCACCTCATCACTATCACTAGTAAGCATGTTTTTATCATTTTTATGTTTCCTTTTCATTTTCATATATTTCTTTTCATTTTTGGAGATATTATGCATGATATGTGATTTATACCATTTAATTCATGATTTTAGAAGTTATATATACATATTGGTCATCCTATAATTATCTCCTTGGTATTGGTTGGTCTTGATGGTGATTAGGAACCCATGACATCCTAAGAAGGTGTATGGTAGGATTAGATTAGCTTTGGAGTTGATTTGAAGGGATTAGAATAGGTTTTGTCCGAGAAAAACTATTTTCGATAAGTATATTTTGTGTTCTGTCCTTGTTTTGCTTTTCTGGAAAATCCGACAGTAGGCACGACTTTTTGGCTTTGATTTTTAGAAAATACACTTTAAACGAATCCGTGGCCGCTTGAACGGAATAAAACGGACTTATAACGAAGAAGTTATGGATTTTACAAGTTTGACGACGAAACGTATTATTTTCTGAAATTTCAGCAACATGTTTTTAGTTTGTTCGGGTCAAAAATGAGCCTTAAGCTTCACAAATTATTTCGACTTGTCAAAAAATATATTAGTTTACTTCAATACGAAGCTAAGGACATATTAAACGTAGAAAACGGATTTGAAACGACAAAGATATGCACTTTTTCATAAAATTGCCGTAACTAATTTTCTGCACACAATTAGCCAAAAACCACCATTTTTAACCCTTATTATCTTTATGTTCGAGACCTTTTGGACGAAAACTCCTGAACTGAAACTTTTAGATATCGATACAAACTTTCCAAAACAGTCGAGTTCGTTCTCTAACGATCGACGTACACCATTTTACGACTAGTTTTCCAAAGCCATTTTTGTTAATTTCATGATTTTTCCGACGACATTGTTTTGCGACGAAAAGTGGTAATTTCACCAAAAATCATTATAAAACCATTGTAGGATGACATTTTGACGTAAAAACATGTAAAGTGATTTTTGTTTGGTCAAGGCGTCAAAAGAGTATTTTTCGACGTCGAGTAATATTTTCAAAACTCGTAAATGGTATAAATAACATATCAAATGCATGCATAACATTACATTGCAACTCATGACATATCATATCATTGATAATAGGTCCCGGTTAACGCATTACATTATACCTCAGTGTACTCACTTTTGTCATCGCCTCAGTTTACCAAGTGAGTTTCGTAGCCCCTGCTTTTACTTGTTTTCATAACTGTTTTGGGGGAGATGCATGCTTAAATATTTTTCACGAGTACTTTAGATTTTTGAGGCTAAACTCTATCATGATTACCATTGTTTCTAAATCAAAGGTTACACTATATAAATTGTTCTTGTTTGCGTGCTACGGTACTTCGTCGTATAACGTTCTAAATCAGTTGACTACTGATAAATTGAGTTAGGTGCTATGGATTATGTGCTTTGGTTCTTCGTCGTATAACGTTCTAAATCAGTTGACTACTGATACATTAGGTCTAGTTTTATGGATTAAGTGCTATCGTTCTACGTCGAGTTAGGTACTATTGTAAATTCATTTGACATCATATGTTTGGAACATAAACTATATACATTTCGGCAATGGGTTGTGAACACACAGGTTGCAAGTTTTGTATGGGCGGAACTTGGAACTGAGTGGATTTTCAATGCCTTTGCTGCATAAACGATTTTGAAAGGCTTTACATTTCAAACCAAACTCTATGAACTCACTCAACCTTTGTGTTGACACTTTTAGCATGTTTTAATCTCAGGTATCTAAGGCATTCACTTCATGGCACGCATTGGGACACATCATGGAGTCGTGATGACGACGCGTCTCACTTGGGTTTTACTTACCTTAAAACATCGTTTGTATTGTAACAAACTTATTTCCGCACAAGTTGATTTACATTTGGGACCTACTTTGTAAACTCTGACTATTTTATTAAATCAAACGATGTATTTTTCCAAACGACACTTTAGGTCGTTCAACATAACTGTGATTGTGATGCTATGACAGTCAATCCCCAGGAATTCCATTCCGCTGCAAAACAGGTAATTTGGGGGTGTGACAGTTGGGCCGTGGCTTGCTGTTTCCTTTGACCCGGTTCCACCAACGATATACTTCAGTTGTTGTAGTGTTGGTGACGTTTTGTACGCTTTCTTCCCACAGAAGAAACCTCGGTTCACTGTGTTAGGTGAGACATGCAGATCTTGGTGGTTGCCATTTATGTTGTTCGATGAGCTTGATGCTTTTGAGGTTATTGGTTTTCTTATTGTGAAAACCTTCGGTCCATTAGTTCTTATATCAATTTGGAGACGATCAGTCCCATTATGTCTTATATCAATGAATCGAGGAGGAAATTTGAGGTTAGGCTTGGTTTCTGAGATGGCGCTTTTTTAACCTTTATATTTTCATCGTTATTGATTTTAATTTCATTTTTGGAAGAATTAGGGGTTTTGGTTAAATTGGGCCTTTTGTTAATTTTGTTTTGTTGAAACCTAGGGTTTCAATTAGATAGGGGTTGATGGTGGTTGCATGGCTATTTGTTGCTGAAAATGTTAGTGTTTCATATAATTTGTTGCATCAATTGGGGTTTCTGTTACAGAGCTGGGTTCGTTTGGTTTCTAGGTTAACAAATGATCTATCGAACCATAACTTGGTGTTGGACTTGGTGAGTTCGTTTAGTTCTATGTTGTGTCCTGTGTCTTTTGTGACATCAGTTGTTGCTTTCTTCCCACAGAGGAAACCTCGGTTCCCTGTATTAGGTCAGGCGCGCAGATTTTGGTGGTTGCCATTTATTTTCGTTGTTTGATATCTATTGCATGTTGTTTAGTGAACTTGATGCTGTTGAGGTTATTACCTTTCTTTCTCAGATGTGGTCACATATTGAAACTGATGTAAGTAATTACAATATGGAACACCGCATGTTTTTCTGTATCATTCTGATGAAATTATATCTAATATACCTCATTAGTTTCCATACATTAATCCAATTACATACTTTAGGTGATTTACTATCAATGCACAAAAATCATGCATGATTAATCTCCACAATTGTTGCAGATAGGGTTCTTAGGCTTATCAGGTGGTTGTATTACTACTGACGGGCCGGCAATGATTTTATGCGGGCTATGGAAAAACCGTGGTTGTCCAGAACTTGGCATGACAACCTACTTGCCTAATGTTATTGGACCTGATTGGATGGAAGGTTGTTGGCATCAATACTGATAAGGCGATGAAGACTTTATATGGGTTCCGGAGAAACTGAGGTTTTCTAGAACTTGGCATGGCAACCACTTCGGTTTGCAGCCATGCCGGATGCACCCTGTTTTTCCGGGTTACTGCCCTGGCTGAGCCTTATATTTTTGTTGGCATTAAGGGCTGCACGCCACGAAACTCCATTGTATTTTGTTGAAAGTCACTAGCTAAAAAGTGTTTTCCTTGGGCTTTGTTTGATGGTGCGCCTGTTTCGCAATATGGGTCCTAACGTTAATAAGGTATGCGCTCGGTCCCTATAAAAGGTAACAGCCATCATTACTAATAAGGAGACGATGACTTTATATGGGTTCCGGAAAAACTGGAGTTCTCCGGAGCTTGGCATGGCAACCTATACGGTTTGCAGCCACGCCGGACGTACCCAGTTGTCCGAGGTTACTTCCCTGCCAGAGCCTTATATTTCTAGCCTTTAGCCGCCGGCTTGAGCTGCTGTGAGTTGTCCGCTGGGTGTATCTTGTTTTGCCAATTCTAATGGGATGAAGGTTTTCTATTTTACTCCATTTTATTTGCACCGTCTTGGGCCGGTGCATTCGTTTCTTTGGGGCCGTCTAAACTGTTGGGGCGTGGCTTCCTTTGACCTGTTTCCACCAACGATATCCCTCAGTTGTTGTGGTGTTGGTGACGTTTTGTACGCTTTCTTTTGACAGAGGAAACCTTGATTCCTGTGTTAGGTGAGCCGCGCGGATCTTGGTGGTCGCAATTTATTTTCGTTATTTGATATCTATTGCATGTTGTTTAGTCAGGTTGATGCTGCTGAGGTTATCACCTTTCTTTCTGACATGTGGTCACATGTTTAAATTGATATAGGTAGTTACAATGTGGTATACCGCATGTTTTTTCGTATCATTCAAATGAAATTATATTTAGTATAGGTCATGAATTTCCATACATTATTCCAATCACATACTTTAAGTGATTTACTATCAATGCACAAAAAACATGCCTAATTAATTTGCGCAACTGTTGCAGATAGAATTCTTGGGCTTATAAGGTCGTTGTATCATTACTGATGGGGTGGCAGTGGTTTTATGCGGGCTATGGAGAAGCTGTGAGTGTCCCGAACTTGGCATGGAAACCTACTTGCCTAATGTTATTGGACCTGATTGGATGAAAGGTTGTTGGCATGAATACTGATAGGGCAATGAAGAGTACATATGGGTTCCGGAGAAACTGAGGTTTTCCGGAGCTTGGCATGGCAACCACATCGATTTGCAGCCATGCTGGATGTTCCCTGTTTTTCCGGGTTACTGCCCTGTCTTAGCCTTATATTTTTATTGGCATTCATGGCAGAATGGCATTAAATTCCATTGTATTCTCTTCAAAGTCATGGCTAAAAAGTGTTTTCCTTGTCCATTGTTTGCAGCCGCTCCTGTTTCGCAATATAGGTCCCGATGTTAATAAGATATGCGCTGGGTTTCTGTGAAAGGAAATTGCCATCGGAACTAATAAGGCGATGATGAGTTCATATGGGTTCCGAAAAAACTGTCGTTCTCCAGAGCTTGGCATGGCAACCTATACGGTTTGCAGTCGCGCCGGATGTACCCAGTTTTCCCGGGTTACTTCCCTTTCTGAGCCTTAGGTTTCTGGCCTTTAGTCGCTGGCTTGAGCTGCTGGGGTTTGTCCGCCAATAGTTTTGCTTCCTTTATTTTCTGATCAGGTTAATACCATGGTTATTAGTTACGCCTCATGGTTGCCATTCATTTTATTTCTTTGATATCTGTTCGATGTTCTTTGTCCTTTACGTTTGTTTTAATTCTCACCATGATAATCATACTAATTATAAGGGGCTATGATGAATCTACAAATGGTTGACCAAGGCTGTGGTCGTTCATTTCTTGGCATGGCAAACCGTCAGCTTTGCAACCATGGTGAACGTGTGTAGGTTTTTGGATTCTTGCCCTATTTCAATATCCTTCGTCCCATTATATCTTAGATCAATAATAGGCGATGATGATTTTTTGCATTTATATTCCTTTGGGACATGGTTTGCTGTAGAATCCAAGATCCGAACTCAACTAGGGTATAAATGATATCGATTGATTGAATGCACAGCGGAATAGAAATAAAAATCAATATCAATAATAAGGTTTTCTTTATTAATTAAAACAAAGAAACTACTACAACTATTATACACACGTTATAATCGTGTGTCTAGACTCTCATTTTAACTATGAATTGAAATGAAAGAGATTAATTAAAAGGATTGTTTATAACTAGATGCCTACCCTCTTTATATAGGAGAGGGAGGTTACAAAACCATAATAATAGCTTACTAAGAAAGCTACTAACTATTACATAATAACCCCTCGCTATTTCTTCTTTCTTCATTCTTGCTTGTAGTTTTGTACTATGCAATTCCCAACAATCTTCCCCTAAACTGGAATTTGACTAGGTTAAGTTCCAGTTTCTCGATATGACAAAACAACCTGTATGAAGAAACAATACTAAAATATGTCATCACAAATAATCCGCTGCACATCTACTAATCTTCTTCCCCTTCATCTAATAGGGGTCTTGAGGCGCTTCCCCTCAAGTGATGCATGTAGATGGTAAGTAAATAAACAATAAGCTTCCTCTTAAACTATACTAACCATCTCTCGATTTTATTTTATTTATTTATTTTAACAACTAAACAAAAGAAATAAAGTGCAACAGCAGAAAAATCAAATCAACAGCAGCATCAAAATAGTCTACCAGTAATAATGGAGAACCAGTAGAAACACCAAAGCATGTGTCTTATATCTTGTACTATCCACGTGACTCCAAACTCAGATGATACACTAGCAAATGTGAGCATTAATCACTTTTTCTATAGATCTCGCCCCTTCACTAACCCTGAGCACTGCAACGTAACTCTTTAAAGTGATAGCAAATGCGAGCATTAAGTACTGTTTGTAGATCTCACCCCTTCACTAGAATCATCAAGTCTTTGTCACACCATTAATGTACGAACAAGTTATCTCAAAAGTGCTACACTCACTTTGAGATATGATAAGACACACACCTGATCAACCAGTAGGAACTCCAGAACACCAGCAGCAACCAATCAGCAGAAACCAAAACAGCAGGAACCAATCAGCTGAAACCGAATAAAAATATGCAGCCAGTAGAAACACCAAATCAAGCTGAAAATATGTTAATTACTAGGGTTCATCGTTGAATAAAGATTCAACTCACCAAGACTAATAAAACATTAGAAGACCAACTGTCAAAATCAGAATAAACATATACAACAACTGATCATGAATAGTATAAATGTTATCCGACCAGAATTAAGTTCCCACGCTGCCATTATACTCCATCGTCAAACAGTACCCAATCAGTAGGAATGAAACAATGAATCAACAGTATACATAAAGGTTAAATAAGAATAGCATGTGATTGTACCACGATCAGTAGGAACACTATCATTATGTCGGCCAATCAACATATGGTATCACGTGTAATCAAACCCACGTGATTCGTAAAAGATGGAAAGCCACTGACCAATCATTATCACCAATTCATATAGCCAAAGATGATCTATCTTTAATTGGCAAATCAAAGCACTAACCGACAAAGAGGACCCACTAAAATATTCAACCAATTAACACAAATAAATAAACCCACTTGCTCCAGCAATGAGATGAGGGACCAGCAGTAATGACCTGATCAGTAGAAACATGTGAATGGACCAATTCGATTCGTCTCTCGCTGTCCCATGTGCACACCCATCAAATTCCTTTGAATCCTAGTACCAATCGCATGATCTAATTGCAATAGTAAAATAAAAGATGAGCCCCACGAGAATACCAACCATAGACCAGAATATTACCAATTCATCCCCACATGATGACTTAAAATAATAATATACCCTACGTATATCAATAAAAAAATGAGCCATCCAAATAAGATATATAATTCGGACTAATCAGCACAAAGCAAGACATATGTAGCAAACGTGGGACCATGAGACAGCAGCAGAATTGCAATTTGATACCAGCATGAACCAGTACAAATAAAAAAATCACGCCCACCACAATAGCCATAATAATGCTACAAACAAATATTTATTGAGACCGAATTAAACATGTTGACCAGTACCTGTATCAATGTTCGAGGCATCCTGACCGAGCAACCTTATCATCAATCAGATCCATTTGTAACACCAAGAAGGACCAGTAATCACCTACGTTTTGGATTACAGTAGCACACACGAAATCTGCTCTTCTTCTCTTTTTCACAACTGCTGCAAAAGATGAACTACAGAAAAACCTTATAAACCCTTTATCGAGAGCCACGAGGCTCTGAAACCAATTGTAGAATCCAAGATCCGAACTCAACTAGGGTATAAATGATATCGATTGATTGAATGCACAACGGAATAGAAATAACAATCAATATCAATAATAAGGTTTTCTTTATTAATTAAAACAAAGAAATTACTACAACTATTATACACACGCTATAATCGTGTGTCTAGACTCTCATTGAAGAGTTTAACTATGAATTGAAATGAAAGAGATTAATTAAAAGGATTGTTTATAACTAGATGCCTACCCTCTTTATATAGAAGAGGGAGGTTACAAAACCATAATAATAGCTTACTAAGAAAGCTACTAACTATTACATAATAACCCATCGCTGTTTCTTCTTTCTTCATTCTTGCTTGTAGTTTTGTACTATGCAATTCCCAACATTTGCCGAGGCCCAAGAAATGATAATCATACTAATTATAAGGGGCTATGATGAATCTACAAATGGTTGACCAAGCCTGTGGTCGTTCATTTCTTGGCATGGCAAACCGTCAGGTTTGCAACCATGGTGAACGTGTCATGGTGAACGTCTCCAGGTTTTTGGATTCTTGACCTATTTCAATATCCTTCGTCCCATTATATCTTAGATCAATAATAGGCGATGATGATTTTTTGCATTTATATTCCTTTGGGACATGGTTTGCCGAGGCCCGTATCTTGGCGGGGCACCCACCTTTAGAAAGTGGTTGCAGCCATGGCGGATTTTTCGTGATGATCCATACTTGCATATCTGAGCCTCATATTTTGCAGTCAATGGTGTAATTTTATATCTAAAAGCTTTGGGTCAAAAGGCATGCGAAAACTAAGTGATATGTCTTTGTTACAAGCTTGCGGTGTGGTAAGGTTTGGGCTGGGTAACAGGCGTAAATGCCATATCTAAAAACATTTCCGAACATAAATCACTTACTTTTCGTGTGCCGTACATAGCGTTACGACCACATCTTCTATTAGGTTCAACAACGTTACAGGTACATTTTCTATTACATTGTAGATTTTTCAAAAAAACAATTCTATTGCATTTATATGATTGTTTACATAATATCTGTCATATTTGCGGGGTTATTGTTCCAAGGAAAATATGAATGGTGGATCGAAAACAAACACATATACTTGGCATGGCGACCTATTCGGTTTTCAGCCATGCCGGAAGTACCTTATTTTTCAAGGTACTAACCTGTCTGAGCCTTATATTTTTATATCGGTAGGTTCTAATTCTAATACTCCAATAAAACTACTTGGAATGCAATATTCTGATATTGTGTATACACTTATATGACCTCTCAGGATCATAGGTCACTACATTGCCGTAAGCGGCTACTGATTGCAATTGGCAATATGTTTGTCATCAGTTCGACTGGAATCTTATCTTACCGAGTTGTAGTGTCACTGATTGGGATCTTTCCACCTGGTAGAATATTTCAAGCGTCGTTTGCTAATATTGATATGGGATGTTAATGATATTCCCCTTTTCTAATTCACTCTTTGAAACCCTTTCGTCCCCGTAACGGTGTAGCAAAACGTCTGGTGCAGACCTTTTCATAGCGGCCGTTGGAATGACAAAAGAAATTCAGTTGGCGGCTAGATGGGTATCACTATCTTGAACATCGCGTCTCAACATTGGAGACTAACACTTGAAATGCACTCCCGAGTGGGGAGATCCCAGTCAATGACGCAACAATATTCAGGTACGCAAACAAAGAGACCTTTGGCCATTGCAACCTGTGTGATCCCATACTTGCATATCTGAACCTCATTTTGGCGATGTGTATGGTATATTTGTCACGACAATGATGAATTCTTTCTGGGCAACATCTTGGCGAGGTAACCACAGCGCAGCTGTGGTTGCAGCCATGCCAGATCTGAGCCTGTCTCTACGCTATTTATGAACTTTGTGTTATTACAGATTTAGTTAGGGGCATCAACAGGGGAGGACTGTGCTTCTGCATGGCTGAACTATTCATTGCGGTCTGATTTAAAAAAGGTATCATCGTTTATGTGATATGGATAATCTGTATGGTCATTCTAAGTGAAGATGGTGGTGGTATTTTATAGCAATTGTTAATAGTATACATAATTTGATTTTCTTGGTCGTGTACTTAAGCATTGCAAGCACTGTTGGTTGCCTGACTACATTGTTGTATGCCTGAATTTTACCCTCCTATCAGTTTGGAATTGTCGATTTTCATGTTGAGTCCGATCCAGCTAAGTATTCATGTCATCGATTGGAATCTTTCCACCTGGTACAATATTCCAATTTTCATTTGCTGATATTGATACGGGATGTTCATGGTACTTGATAACATCAAATAGTCCTGAATATTAAGTGTTCATGGTACTTTATCACAGTATGCTATTTTGAAGAAGTTACGGCGTAACTCATCTCTCACATTACGCCGTAACTTGACTCAGAATGCCAACTTATCAGAAGGTTACGGCGTAACTCTTCCCAAAGGTTATGACGTAACTACATTAGGTCAAATGAGGTTCCACGCCGCTGATACTTATGCCGTAACTACTGCATCACTTACGACGTAACCGAGTTGATTGAAGACTACGGCGTAACCACTAATAAGGTTACGCCGTAACCAGTAGATCTAATGCATTTTACGAAGAAATAGAAGGTTACGGTGTAACTCCTATATTGGTTATGCCGTAACCCAGATCTGGCATATAATTACCCCACGAATTCCAGCATTTCTAATAATCTCATTCCTCACACAAAACTCTGAGAACGTGGTAAAAGGCTCTAGGCAGCTCTAGAGGAGCATACGGAGCTGTTTCCGAGGGAGAAGTCACTCCATTACGATAAGCATTAGCTTTTATATTTTTTACTTTAATTCATGTATTCGTACCTTTAAATATTGAATTGATTTGCATGATAATATGAGCTAAGCACCTTTTGGTGCTAGCCTAGTTATGATTTCTTAATTGTTTTGTTTGCATTTAAATTTACTTCCGTACAATTATTTCTAAGTGTATGCATGCATAGTTTATTGGTAGCCACCCTTGGTTCTAGTGTTTTGAATGGTCAGAGACCAATTGCCTAGGAGATATGACCAATCACCCTAGTGAGCAGACCGGAGACGGAAGGGTAAGATATGACCAACTGACGCACCCCTTTATACTTGTGCTTATTTGACCAACCGGATCACCTATCGCTTGCATGAACTAAAGAATTGGGGGGTGTAGTGTCTAAGTTCCTAACGGCCGGGCACTCACTATTATGAATCTAGCATGTAGCGGTACTTAATGACTTGGCTTAGGGGACCAGGAACAACAGGACTTATGACGGTGCGCCTTATTTCTCCTGTGGTGGCATCTTTGCTGATAGGTTAGGGCGAATTGACCAAATGTTGTCCTCTCGAATTTGACCCCGCCTGAAGTAATTGGAAGTAAGTAGATGTAGACATAACTAGATAGGAGGATTAACTAGGTTTGCACCACTCTCCTCTATTGATTTCCCTTTATCCATTTATCTGCTTTATTTACTTCTGCATTAGTAGTTTAATTAATTAAATCCTTATCGAAACTATTATTCTGTGACAATTAGACTTAGTAATAATCAAACACACATAGCTCTTGGGACGACCTCGGCTTTACCGTTTACTACACTACACACGACCGGGTACACTTCCCGTTAGTGCACTAGGGTAGACCATAGTTATAGTGAGACACTATAAATATTAAGCCCTGGTCAGTAAAACCTGCATCAAGTTTTTGGCTCCGCTGCCGGGGAGTTATATTAGGATTGATATTAAGTCTTTAATTTCGTTTTAAAACTTTTCTCACGATCATATTTCAAGTTTTCAGGTACCATGGAAATTGTTAACATCGATGACCTCACTCTTGAGGAATACTTGGCGTTGACAAGAGCGGAACAAGGACCAGGGATTGTTAGGCCAGCTATAGCAGAAGATGCTCAATTTGAAATCAAACCTCAATTCATGAGGGAATTACATGCAAATCCATTCTCTGGAAGCATCACCGATGATGCCCATGAACATGTAGACAACGTCGAGTACATTGTCAGCCTATTCAAGATTCCTAGAGTCTCACAAGATGCTATAATGTTGAGGGTATTCCATATTTCTCTTATGGGAGCTGCAAAAAGATGGGTTGATCGGTTACCTGCTGGTACTGTCAACACTTGGCCTATCTTAAAAAAGTATTTCATCCAGAGATACTGTCCTCCATCAAATACGGCTAAGCAATTGGAAGAAATCCATAACTTCAAGCAAGAGGGTGATGAAACGTTATACCAAGCTTGGGAAAGGTATAACAAATTGTTATTCAAATGCCCTACTCATGATCTCAACAACCAACAAAAGGGGAACGTCTTCTACAAGGGACTGAACATCTCATCAAGACAAATGATTGATTCTCAAGGGCCAATCCCTAGTATGACAACCACTCTGGCTTTAGAAACTATTCAAAAAATGGCAGACCACTCTCACAAATGGCACAATGGAGGAAGCAACCGAAGTAAGATTGATGATATGGAAGGCCTTGCATCAATAAAAAACAAATTAGAAAGCCTTGGAAGAGAAATGAAGAAGCTCAAGGAAAATGTGCATTCCATTCAAGTAGAGCAAAATGGGACTCCAACTTCTAAAGAATGTTCCTCCAACGAAGAATTTTAAAGGATCGGAGAAGTTAACTATGGAAGAGAATTCCCTTTCAACAGATACAATAATAACGGGCCCAGATATCGAGAAAAATCCCTTGGGTTCTACACTAGAATCAACAATAATCCTCCTAAACCTAGCCTTGAGGAAATAATGCACAGGCACATCGAAGAATCTACAAAAAGAGGAGATAAACTCAAGGAATGGATGGTCAAAGTAAAGGAGGACACCAATATGAACCTACGTAACCTAGATGCTGCAATTAAAACCCGAAACACAAATTGGGCAATTGGCTAAAACCTGGAAACAAGTAATGCTAAAGCCATAGCCTGCAAGGCCATATTTGCGCAAGATAAAGCAAAGAAAGAGCAGTGCACATCCTCTATCACTAATGATCTTTCCGGGATTAACTACCTAAGAGAGGATGATAAATCAGAAGATGACGAGGTACTGCCAAGCCATCTTCCTGAAAAACAGTAATACCAGGAAAGTTTTCTTCTCCTATGCACTATTGGTAACATTAAGATTCCCGCATTAGCTGACTTAGGGGCCGGGGTAAACCTTATCTCTACCACTTTATTTGAAAAAATTAAACTTACCAATTTAAGAGAAACAACTATTATGATTGAAATGGCTGATTCTTCTAAGGCTGTACCAAGGGGAATTGTGAACAATGTGCTTTTAAAAATTGGAAAATTTTTCTTCCCTACTGATTTTGTGGTTATTGACATGGGAAAACGGGAGGCTTACAACTTAATTGTTGGAAGACCTTTTCTGGCCACTTGTAGGGCTCAGATTAAGGTTTTTGAAAAATAAATTTCTTTGGGAACTGAAAATGAACGAATCACTTTTAGTATGAAAGAGCATTTAAAACCAAAAATTGAAATTTCTAATAATGATGATATTGTTAATGTTCAATCGCTAGATCCCACTCTACACTCTAATCCTATTACTGATGATAGTAGAGAGTATATTGATAATTGTAAGCAGAAACAGGATGAAAGTTTCCAAAGCATTGAGGAAACTCCGGATCCAAACAAACATTTTTGCAACTCGATGTCAACCAAGGATAGCAAATCAGTGATAACATGGCCACCGTTTACTCATCCTCAAAAATGTGTAAGAAAGGTGGGTGAATGGATATACCCTCATAAGGGAGAAATACACGATGTTGAGTTAGCATTGGAAGATTGGTACAAAATAAGATCTGGGAACTCGAAAATCCATAAGGGGCTGGTTAAGCAGTGTTAGTATAATCATCTCACTGACACAATTGACGGTACAAGATCCAACATCAGCATTACTAGTAGTTTTATTACTGAAGATGATGACCGGAGAAAATCATGTGATAAATAGCTTTCACATAAGTCTGGAACAGATAGCATCAGTAATTCTACAAGAAAAAAAAGGTTCTACAATTTGATGAATGAGTGCCAACGAATGGTGGAAGTGGGCCAGATCCAAAGACCACCATAGAAGCCCCGTGGCTCTGAGTCTAACTTAAAGACTCGTAAATAAAGAAAAGTGCTCTTTCGGGAGACAACCCAAATTATCCCTTTATTTTTTATTTCCTTTTCTGTTGGGTTTTGTGTTTTCTAACTAGTTTTGACAGGAACGGAACTAATTAATTGCTAGCTTGCATTCTGAATCAGAACAGAGTACGGGTAAATCATCTTGGTGATTACCGTAACCAACCTTTTAGCAGCAGAATTCTTGTCGTTAGCATTACCAACACGGCGTAATACCATCTCAGGAGTTACGCCCGTAACCACTCGCTTTGCAGCTTATGTCAGGTTTTGCTTGTTACGGCGTAACTCCCTCAAAAGAGTTACGACGTAACTTTCCTCTGCTTTAATTCTTTTATTTTTAAACACAATAACCTTATTTTAGTATTTTAAATGAACTTTGTGGGTGTGTTCCTGTAACACCTCACGAGACTTGCACTACAAAAAGTGGCTTTTTAGGACCCTTTGTGTGGGACGGTATGATAATGGAGTCCTAAAAAACTGTTTAATAGGACATATGCGCGTTTAGGGTCCTTTTTAAATATTTGCTACTTAGGCGATGTCCTAAAAAGGTATATAATAGGATGGTCGATGATTTGGGGTCCTATTATCATATAACTTAATATGACACTTAAAATATGGATCCTAATAAATTACCTTTATAAGAAGTTTATTCATTATGGTTGTATTATAATAAACCATAATAGGACACTTGAGTTTTGAGTCATAAGACATCAGTTTGTTAAAACGTTTATTCACAAAAAGTTTTATTATAGCAAAATTTAATAGGACCTTTGACACATGGGTATTATAACGTAACCTTTATAGGACGCTTATGTACAATGGTTTTATAACATCATTTTTTAAAACGATTATTTGCAAAAGTTTTATTATAACAAAACTTAATAGGACCCTTAAAGGATGCATATTAATTATGGTTTTATTACAATACACCATAATATGACACTTGATATATAAAGTCATAAACATAATTATTTAAACGCTTATTCGAAAACGTATTATTAAAACATAACTTAATATGACAGTTGACACTTGGGTCCCATAGATTGATACACCATCATAAGACACTTGATATTTGAGTCATAAAACATCGGTTTTATGGAACACTTATTCGCAAACATTTTTTTATAAGAAAAGTGAATAGGACCCTGAAAATAGCGTCTTATAACGTTAACCTTATAGAACGCTTTATTCATTAATGGTTTGTTTATGATACACCACAATATGGCACATCTTTTTAGAGTCGTAAAACATCCGTTTTTTATAACGCTTATTCAGTTTTATAGAACGCTTAATTGCTAAAGTTTTATTTGAAAAAAATTAACAAGCGACCTTGACAACTGTGTCTTTTAACATTAACCTTTATAGTACGCTTATTTGTTGTGGTTTTATTATCCTACGCCATAATAGAACACTCCTTTATTTGAGTCATAAAACATCAGTTTTTAGAACGCTTATTTACAAAAATTTTATTTAAACATTAGTTAGTATGACACTTGATACTTGGGTATCAAAACTTGATACACCATAATAGGACACTTGTTATCTGTCTTTGTATTGTTATATGTCTCAATCATATCTTTTGGAAGTTATGTATGGGTTATCTGTCTTTGTATTGTCCTTATCTGTTGGGAATTATGCAAAGTAGGTATTCTTGTCAACATGAAGCGAAGGATTCTGCTGAAGTAGAAGCAGAATCTGCTGAAGAAGAGAATCTGCTGAAGAAGAGAATCTGCTGAAGGAAACAGTCTGAAGAAGACTATCCTAGATCTTGATGGTAATTTTACCATTGCTCCTCCCAAAACTGCTGAAGAGATTTTAGTTGTGCAAAGAGAGCACAAAGTGAGAACCATCCTTCTCAGTGCTATTCCGAAGATCACTTGGGTGATTTTCACCACATGGATGATGCAAAGGACATATGGATGGCTCTTAAAGCAAGGTTCAGTGGCAATGAAGAGTCCAGGAGAATGAGGAAGTCCATGTTGAGACAACACTTCCAAGAGTTCAATATCTCTGAAGAAGAAGGTATCCACAAGGGATACGACAGGTTTCACAACTTGCTAATAATTTTTTAGTTTGTTTGTCTGTATTGCTTTTTGTGTGTATTTGTGTTTGTGTTGCTGTTTATCTATTTCAAGTGCAGTTTGTCTATTCCATGTTCAAGTCCAAGATTCATCAACTGTGATTCTTTTATAAATGGTCAAGTAAGCTTTGAAGCTTGTTTCTACTGAAACTAAAGTGCTGAAGTAAACAAGTTGATTCTATTGAAGTAAGAGTACATAGAGAAGAAATTGAAGTCAAATTGTTCATTCTTTCATTCAAGAAACAGTTTCTGACTTACAGCTTACAAAATTCAATCAACTTCAAATGCAACTACAAGAACAGAGCTATACATAATCCTAATCTAGTTCATATAATCTATTCCAACATCTAACAGGCTTTTGGATATGCATGATCGCTCACATCTTTCACACTAGATGCTGGATATGCGTTTGTGAAAACTTGCATAACCACCCATTTCTTCTATCTCGATGGTTGGATATGCATGACCACTAGGACGAGGAAGCTAAGGATCAAAATGGGAAGGATGGATTGATGAAAATAATGATGATGAAGAAAAATAAAGTGTCCTTTAAGCTTCATCTGCTGATTTCACCAAAAGCAATCCATTCACCTTCCTTATGCTCTTCCTCTATACGATGTGTAAAGATGCACCAAAACATGCGCTGGTAGAGCAGCACCACCTCCCTTCGGCACGAGGCCTTTGTTGAGGTTGAGGTGCTGGAGGTGGGAGTATGAAGGTATCTCATGAGTGGGTTCCTCGAGTCATGAAGAGTCAATCACTTGGATCCACTACACCATCATCTTCAGAAGAAGAGAGAAATGGGGATGTCAAAGGGCGGGGTCGGTGGATATGACCAAACTGGAGGAAATCACTGGATGATGAGGATGATGGAGAAAAGGTTGGATTTACAAACTCTGGTGAAGTATTCATGGTTAATTTTGGTTGATTGGGTGTATGATGAATCTAGGGTTTGTGTTGGTAATTTGGGGTAAAGTATGTGAGGAGAAGTATGCATGGGATGATTTTATAGACGGGTTCGAGGTTTAATGTAAATTAATGCGAGTTAGTTGGCACATTAATTCTAGAATCTTACCGAAGATATCCTAGTCTTGGGTTGGTTTCTACTGAATTGTATAACTTAAGCAGATTGAGTATCTGTTTCTACTGAAGAGTTAAATTGTCTATGGTCAAAGTAGATGTACACGTAAGCGTAGTCAAACAATACAGTGCCAATTCTTTTGACTATTTTTGCACAAACCTATACCAAACCATCACTCTCATTTTTCACTTCAAACAAAACCCTTCCCTCTTCTCCTACACCCAAAAACCCTCACTGTTACGAGAAACATAACCCTAAAATATCAATTCATCAAATGGCTCTTTAATTCAAGAAGGATCCACAAAGTTGCGTTTCTGGGAAATGCAAAAGGTGATGAGCTGTATGTACCTATGGTAGAGTTCTTGAAAAGATCAAAGATTCACTATGCCCTAACGCATTCTCCTAATGCAATTTATGAATAGTTGGTCAAACAATTTTGGGCATCTGCTTCCACACGGAGTGAAACAGAGATTGCGCCATGATTGACGGAACAGAGTATGTAGTAACAGAGGAGCTGATTAGGAGAAAGCTTCACTTGGATGATAATGATGGGGTATTTCACACTAGCACTGAGGAAATACTCACGGGGCTGAGAGCTATTGGGTATTAAGGTACAGGACGGACATATGGTTGAAAAAACATTTTTGCCCTAAGTATTCTTGGATTCTGTTCACACGTTGCTTCGTGCATTAGCAACAAATCAGGAGCATGGGATCAATTCTCTTCCCATGGCATATGGTATTGTTGTGTCTATCTCAAGGGATAACTTATAATTTTTCTAAATTTATTTTTGACAATTTGGTTGAAAATATCAATAGGAAACAACATAAGTTTTTAATGTACCCTAGATTCTTACAAATAATCATAGACACCTCTACCCAAAACCAAGCCTTTTATGCCAGAGGAGCTCTGTACCAAACTTTTGCCTCTATGAGAACTAACTTGAGGGGCACATTATCGTGAAGAAGCTATGTTGCCTCAAGGCAATGAGGCTGCTGATGAGGAGAATGTTGCTAACATCCCACCCTCTTCAATTGTTGCTACTGATGGCAATCCATCAGTTAATATTGATGAGGGCCCCTCTTTTCTATGAAGCTTCTCATGTTGCTCAGAGCACCTCCACCAACACCAACTCTAGCACATTGTCCTAGTCCACCACCAACACAAGATCCTCTTGATGAGTTTGAGTCCGATCTGAACAGGATGACCACACCTAGTCCTCAAAGGAAAACTTTTAATGAGGTACCTCCTCATTTTGAGCATGACCATGTTTCCACTGAAAGGTCCAATGAAGCTCCCATTACCACAGAGCAATCTGCTGGTGGAGCTGAGGACCCCATTACTCTTACATCGTTGTATGATCTTGTGAACAGTATGCAACGAGGTGTCTAGTCTGAAAAAGGAACTTGCAGAAACCAAGTCTACTCTTGGTAGTAAGATTGAAGAACTACAGAGTAAAGTTAAGGACCTAGGAGACAGACTTGAAAAGGGCACCAAAAGGAAGCTTGTGGTTTCTTCTGAAGAGGAAGAAGAAGAACCTCAGTATGGGTCTCTCGATATGTTAGCTGATGTGTCTTCTAATGATCCTTCATCAGTAGTTGCGGAATCTTCAAAGAAGAAGGAACCTGTTCTTTATAAAAGGAGAAAGAGATCGTACTTGAATAAAGCATCTACTGAAGTATCCAAGGAACCATAGTTTGTCAAAGCTGCATCTACTGATACCCCAATGGAGGATGTTGCTACTGAACTTGGTCAATCTTCAGTCATACAAAACCATCAAGTGTCTATTCTGCCTGAAGAACCTTCACAACATGTTTCTTCTGAAGTTGATTTGGGAGTTACTACTGCGATTCCTTTAGTTGATATTACTGAAGATGATTGTACTAAGGATCCTGGCCTGATAAGGGAAAGGTTTAATGGTAGAAGATGAGCTCGGTCCAGACTTGGTAAGTGAAGAGGAAAGGCGAGAAGAAAGAGAATGAGAGAATGTTGAGAGAAATGAGAGAAGAAGAAAATGAGAAAGAAATGAGAAAGGCAAGATTCAGATCAATCCGTCTGTTTGCCTCCTGAAAGACAAAGGGAACTAGATGAAATGCGTACTAATCTACCTGACACTCATTGGGATGCTTACACTCAGCAAGTCATATCAAACCCTTCACTTGCCCAGAGTATCTTAGGTGCAGACTTCAACAGATGAAAGTTTTGTAGACCGATGATGGCTCGTGGAAGACAAAGGAGGCAAGAAGCAACTGAAAGAGGAGAGCCATCACAGCCCAAAAGAACAAAGAGATACCTCCCACTAAAGCTCAAATGAGACTTGGGTGAAAAACAGAGCTCCACTTGTATAACTCTGGGGTCCAATGAAGCAAGTCAAGGCTTTCCATGATCATGTTTTGATTCACAAGTATAATCAAATCATGAAGTACTCTTCATCTCACACTTCCTGCTTGAAAAAGATTGCTAGGAATGAAGTTGCACCAAAGGCCAAAAGACCAAATTTTGTTGAGGTAGTGGATACTTTTGATGATATTACCAAAATACGATCTCTCAAATGATTACTTCTGAAGAAATTTCTCAAGCCACTCCTTCATCTGACAAGATTCCTTCTATCGAACCATCTATGGTCTCTGCCTGAAACTCCTACAGAGATTGCTAGCTCACCGACAAGACTCCATCTGACTGAACCGGTTGCCATTTCCTCTGAAGCACTCTATGTACCAGCTCCCACTCCATCTGTGGCATCTGTTGGCTCCGAAGCTGCTACAACAAGTTTAAAAACTAGAAAGGCTAGAAATTTGCTAGTAAGGATGAATGCCATTCTTGAAGGTGCTTCTCCTTCCTCTAGTCGTTCAGACCAATCTAATGAAGAACCTCAAGATGCACCATCTTTAGGAATCTATAAGCCTGGAAGGAGGAAGAAGAGGATGGCCAAAATCACTACCTTGGATATTGAGGCTGATGAGTCAACCTTTATTAAAGAAGGGTCTTCTTCTGATTTTCCTGATGGATATCAAGATGTGTTGATCAATTGGACTTTGACAAACAAAGAGCTGAATGTCATACATCGAAAGGACAAAACTTCTATGGAGTTCACCTTTTTGAAGGTAATACTTCATTTGGTAGATAGGGCAGACTTGCTTACTCTGTACACTCTCGTTACCTCCCATTACTGCAATAATGCACCACAGGGTTCGGATGTTTTATTAGGAGATCTTCATGTCCTGTTTAGCTCTGAATCTCCCAATAATAAAGGACATTCCATTTGGCTGAACTCACATTTATGGCGGGTTGAGTCCCGAGATTCTATCCTATGCCTCGTGTGCATGTAGTTGAGAAGAGATGGTGGAATGCAATCACAGTTGCATGTTGCCGAAAGAACTTACCCATTGTCTAAAAGACTTATGGAGAGGATGCTGACTCAGAAATTGGAAATTCTCTCAGATCCAGATTGGGAAATGAAAGACACAAGTTTGAACAACGTTTAGATTGATCAAGACTCACCTCCTTCAAGATCAGCGCTTCTTCATCTTCATAATGGTATCTCTCATGGTCTTCTATATTCCTTTTTGGTACTATTTGTATTATATACACTTGGTAGTTTCTTTCTTGGTTAATTAAAAAAAAAAAAAACTAACTTTTTTTTGCAGGTTTGTTGTTCATAGTTGATGGTATTTAACTCACCAGATATACCTTGTGTATATCGAAGAGTTGGCCAGTCCAAAGGTACGGCTTTGGTAAAGACTAATCAAATCTGTTGATAGCTGTAATGATTTGCTCAAAATCATAGGGTCTGCACCCACCCATGCTTTATCTATTGTAAGTGTTGTATGGTCATCAATTCACCATGGTATATTCCTTTTGGAATCCAAGAATTGGCTAGCCCACAAGTATATGGCTTGTGGTAAAGGCAACAGAATCCATATTTGGTTATCAATTCACCAATTCTAAGAATTGACTAGTCCAGAGCAAACGGCTACAGGTAAAGACACATCAAACCCGTTTATATGGTTTCTGGTTTGCCAATAAATTAGATGGTTATCAGTGTACCATAGTTTACGAACTTAAACATTTGGCTACTCAGTAGGGTAATGGCTATTGGTAAAGAGACATCAAATCCATTATTTTCAATGATTCACCTCTCGGGAGTTAACACACCTGGATGTGATGAGAATAGTATGCAACTAATGAGTTTTGATGTACACTATGTCAATTGTTGCTGCAAAGACCTGGCGTTTCAAAGATTGGTCATCATAGAGATGAGCTTATTCTTGGTTCTTTGCTACTGATGTTTGAGAACAATCCTCTATCACTGCAGTCTCTAAGATCTTTCAAGGTTAGGAAACTGGAACTTAACCAAGTCAAATTCCAGTTTAGGGGAGGGTTGTTGGGAATTATGGAAGTAGGTATTATGCTGTCAATACTGCTGAAGGATTCGGTGAAGTAGAAGCAGAATCTGCTGAAGAAGAGATTCTGTTGAAGATTAAAAGCGTTGACGTGTTTCTGCTGAAGGGTGGAAGATAACTAGGATCAGCATGCGCTTTATTATTTAAATGCTAACCCATCATTATTCTTGAACGCCCGAGTTAGCATGGGTATTAATGTCTGTCAACTCAACTAATTTTAAATAAAAACAGGGACTATTATTATTTAGCTAATTGAAATCATTAAGCTTCTTCAACTGGATCTTCTTCATCGACAATAACTAAGTCATTGTTGTCCACAACGGTTCCATCGAAACCACCTCTAACCAATTCAATATCCATTGTTTTGTCATGTTGAGGACACATAAATGAGTCACCCTGCAAATGTGTTTCCACGTCATCAAGACTTGTTTGTTCATCTATGTCATAAACATGTCCGGCGCTTGTCTTGATCACAACTTGCCATCCTTTGTCAACACTATCTGCAACGTAAAATACTTGATGTGCTTGAGAAGCTAGTATAAAAGGCTCGTTATGAGCCTTCAATCCTTCAAAATTCAATAGAGTAAACCCGTTGTCATCTTCTTTTTTCCTTGAACCATTCGAAATCCAATCACAATCGAACAAAACTACTTTCTTGTCAATACCATACTCCAACTCAATTATATCATTCAAAACCCCGTATTAAGTTACATCTCCCGCGATAGGATTGTTATCTGTAGCACTCGAGTAATGTTTGTCATGGCAGAAGATTAACCCCACTATTCTGTGTTTTCCTATTATGTTCTACATCTTTTGTGTGAAATCGGAAACCATTTATGAAAAATCCCTTATATTTTTTCACATACTCAGATGGACCACTTGCCAAGCACCTTAGACTTTCGTGATTCGTGATCCCTCTAGCATGTAGCTCCTCAACCTGAAATAAGGCAAGATGTGTTAATTGTTTTGTTATTAGTAGGTCGAAAATGCTATGTCATTATAATTATTTGTCAAAAGTAATAAACCGTTGTATATGCCTTACATGATCTTGAAACCACGACTCAAAATTCTCACTATGTAAACGTTGAATGTCACGCTTACGTTTTCTCCGATTTTGATGATGAACCAACGCCGGATATTCCGCAGCGGTGTTAACAGATGATAATGATGATAACAACGACAACTATTAATCGTATAATATAATTTATGAAACTCACAACTAATATAATTACTTACGTTCGAAATTCATCAACTTCACTACAATTGAACAACACATATGAATGTGCTTTAGCCAAAATGTCAAGTTCCATCATTTCTACCTTTGTAGCACCAATCGATGATGACCCGACATAGAAAAGATAGGTAAAACATCCTCATAACCATCGTCATCATTATTTCAACTTGTCTTATTATGTACCGGTCTCAACATCACTGGATAAGTACAATGAACAAAACGACACACACTCTTGACTAGATATCCTTGCTGCAATGGAACCCTCCGGGTTATTCCTGTTTCGCACGTAAGATTTTAATGTAGCTAAATACCTGAGATATCAAAACCAATAATTTTAGATTCAATAATATTTGTTAATAAAGGTATTTACTATATTAGTAATGTGCACCTCCGATGGATACATCAACGGTAATGAACTGTATCCCTCCTAATCCGCCTCTCAAGCAAAATGAACCGAAAGATGAACCATGACATCAAAGAATGATGGCGGAAAAATCCTTTCTAAATCACAAAGTATTTTTCCAATCTCGGTTTCCATTTGAACCAATCATTTGGATTAAGAACCTTCTACCATAATTGTTTATAGCTAACGACATAGCTTCATCACAAGTATAGCGCACGTGCTTAGGCAACACATTAAGCAAGGCAATGGGAAGCAAGTGTTGCATCAAAATATGGCAATCATGACTTTTAAGTCCAAATAGTTTTGGAGGTTTTAACTCTAAGCATCTTGATATATTAGTGCATAACCATATGGAACTTTCACCTTCTTAACCACGACAAAAAATATCTTTCTCTTTTTATCCATTGAGAAACAAGCAGGTGGCAAATAAACTTTGTTGTTATCTTGAACTATAGGATGAAGTTCAGGTCTAATGCCCGTTTCTTGTAAATCTAGAGTGCTTTTATATGATCCTTGGTCTTCCCATCTAGATTCATTAGCGTTCCAAGGACACTGTCACAAACATTCTTCTCAATATGCATTACATCTAGATTATGGCGTAGCAAGTTATCTTTCCAAAGATCGGTAACTCAAAAAAATACTTTTCTTCTTCCAATTAAAAGGTAAATTTGGGTTGCTCTTCACAAGTTTTCCAAATTTAACTTCAAAACCATCTAACTCATCAACTACTTCTTGTCCTCTTAAGCCACGGGGTTGCCTGTCTAGTTCTTCTGTGCCATCAAAAGAGTTTGTATATCTTCTAAAAGCATGATCAGAGGCAATATCACGACGATGTCCCATAAAACATTGTTTTTTGCCATGACTCAAGCGTGTTGATTTTGTATGTTTATGGCAGTTAGGACATGCAAGTTTACCTTTGGTGCTCCATCCGGATAAATTTGCATAAGCAGGAAAGTCACTGATCATCCATAACAAACAAGCACGCATCCGAAAGTTACTTTTTGTTGATGCATCATAAGTGTCTACTACTTTACGATCCCACAACTCCTTTAGCTCAGCAACTAACGGTTCCATATAGACATCTATATTATTCCCAGGAGCAGATGGGCGGTGTATAAGTAACGCTTGAAAGAAATAAGGTTTTGCATGCACATCCAAGGAGGTAGATTATATGGCGTCAAAACAACAGGCCATGTACTATGAGAAACACTCATTGTTCCAAAAGGGTTAAAACCATCACTCGCTAAACCAAGCCTGACATTACGAGATTCTTTGGCAAACTTATCATACTTAAAATCAAATGCTTTCCATGCGGGGGAATCTGCAGGATGTCTCAAGTAACCATCTTTCGTGCGACTCTCTTCATGCCATCTCATGGAGGCTGCTGTTTTAGATGACATAAATAACATTTGCAATGTCGCGTGGTAAGAGCGAAAATGGACGCAACACCTTTGCTCCAATCTTCTTACGTGTATCACCGTGGTTGACTCATCCGCATAATCATCTTCACTTGCTTTATACCTTGACGTATGGCATATATCACATTCTTTTTTAATGTTTTCTTTCCCGTACTGAGATACAATCATTAGGACATGCATCAATTTTATCATAACTAAGTCCCAACTCTCGAATTATCTTCCTTAGTTCATACAATGACTTTGGTATAGAAGCATAGGGAAGGCTTCCCCATTGTATCTAGCATCTTCATGAAACCATTATCACTACATTTCCCAACACACTTACCATGAAATAGTCTAATGATAAAAGAAAGAACTGATAACTTATACCGGGATATAGTGATTTCTTTGCCTCTCCCAACACTTTATAAAATTTTTTCGCCTTTAGGTTTGGCATACTCATACTTCAGTTTGGTTCCTATGTCATCGGTTAGTGTGTCATCACCAAACCGATGGAAGGCATCATTCACCAACCCTTGCATGTCATCTTCAGCATCCAACATTGGAGCATCACTTGATTTGGAGCTGAAAGGTGGAATTGTATAACCTTTCATAAACCCGACACATAACATATGTGTTGTAGCCTCAGTCGATCTACCCATATCGATTACCACAATCAATACATGGACATGAAATCTGTCCATTTTTACCCTCATTATAGAATATATGATCAAGAAAGTCGTCAAGACCTTTTTTATATTCAATGGTAAATCTAGGTAAAGACATCCAACTCGTATCCATCTTAAACCTTATTCAATTAACCACAGAAAACCACATATAATTTCAACAAAAAGAAAGGGAGCCTAATTCAATTAACCACATATGTTGTTTCATAAAAATTTAGAAAAAACGATTAGGGTTTCATTTATGAGGTATTACCTGGTCTTGATGATGGTGGAATGATGTGGATTTGGATCTTAAAATTAGAAATACTTTTACAATTTATTTTTAAGCTATTTCTAAATTAATTGCCTTTTTTTTTGAAAGGTGAATTTCTTATTAAGTGCTTCGTGTCGCGGTTCGACAGCGGGAGGCTTAGACTACGTTGTCTAAACTCGCTAGATAGAGAGCTCCCTCGAAGCGGAAATGCCTATTTCAAATACCCGATGGGGGGTAAACCCCCTACTAATCCGCACGAAGCCACGGACAATTAATAGGGGTAAACCCTTGCCTTTTCCAAGATTCGAACCTGGGGTTACCAGGCCCAAACCCCTTCATTAAAGGACTACCTTGAAGGAAAATCCCTCATTCAAACCCCTTGCAGGATTTGAACTCAAGACCTCCCTCCCCCAAGAGCCCAAGTATATGTTTGGCCACTATGTTATCTGCAGGGGAGTATGGATGCATCCTATATCTGTTATCTACAGTTAGTGGATTATCTGTTATATGATATGATATGTTATGTTTCTGGGCTCGTGTTGGATTATTGTCCTATCTCTGACTTCATGCGAAGCAATACATTCAATCATAATAGTCGGCACTTTATGATCACCTGCGTATATTGGCCTGCAAATGCCTAGGACAAATCCTCCGCTCAATATGTGTAGAATATAGGCTACAAAGCATCGTGTGCCGTCATGGAGATAGGGAAGTCGACTTACGTAAAAACTCTTGACGATATAAATGAACGCGGCAGATCCGTTGAGAGTTATTCATATTAGCTTTTTCAAAGTTATTATTTTCATAAACTTTACGTTTTACCAAATCAATCCCGAATCCAAAGCAACACCCACCAACCAAACGGGCCTTTATTTGATAACCCGAGACGCAACAGACGGGTAATTATACATCAAATTATACCCTATCACGATTCATCCTCCCGCCCAGACCGATTACAAGCTACAAGGTAGTCGATCAGCCCACGACTTTGGTTCGCGATTTTGCAACATTGATATATGAACCTTTTGATATGACACTGATTATGATATGATATCGACTCCTCGTTTCAAACCCGATCCATTTCATAATTCATAGGGTTCCATGCATGTCCGTCTCATTGATGCACCAATGGCATATATGACTCTAGTGTGGTTTCCTGTCCTACATCTCACTTTATCTTTCGGGTCAAGTAGATGCGGATACGCTTTAACAAACGTAGACCACGTAGGATAAATCCCGTCAGTAAGAAAATAGCAACATTTTAAATAACGCCCGCGTAAAACAAATGAACTATTTGGAGCCGCTCCATTTAGGCAAGTAAGATACAACAGACTGATTACTACATCACATTGATATTGTTGTTTGACCCGGGAAGTCGGAAAAAACGAATGCCAAATCTACTTCAATTTTAGTTTCACATACAATAAAATACTTATATATTATATATATACAATAATATATAATACATTTCATATACTATATACTACTATTAGTTAATTTAATTATAGGGTCAATTGCATATATGCCCATTAAAACATGCATATTTGCATATATATACCCAAAACATGCTTAACTTGCATTGTACATCATGCATTGAAAACTAGTATTTTGGGGAAATATGCAAGTTTTTAAGTTTTAATGGGTATATATGCAATTCTCCTTAATTATAAATCTAATTATAAATCTAATTATAAGGGAAAACTTACAACCCGCTTAAAATTTAGTTTCACATACAAACCCACGTTCACAACCGCTTAAAATTTTGGGGAAAAAATCAGATTCATAAATAACTTTTGAGCTAGCGAAAATCAAGCATATCTTTTCGGAAATCAAGTATTTGATTCGATTTTATTAATGGAAATCGTTTTTCACAGACGGTTAAAATCTCAATTTGGGTTTAGGGTTGTATGTGGGCAGCAAAACAAGGATCGGGGTTTTCACTTTTGAATGAAGATCGACTCAACAGGTAATGCAAACCTCTCTTGTTGTTATTATTATTGTTGTTATGATTATTATTATTATTATTGTTATTGTTATTGTTATTATTATTGGTATTATCATTGTTATACATTGTTATTGTTATACATTGTTAGTGTGGGAAATGGTGGGTTCGGGTATGTGTTTGGTTGACCTCTTGTGATGAGTCTAATATGTGATCATAAGTGGCTATTTCGTTTGTGGTACAAGTTGTATTTAAGTTGCTCTATTTAATTTAAATGAATGTTGGTATACAGTGTAAAGTTGGGTCAATGATTTGGGTAGTGATAGTGATAGTGATTTGATATCAGTTTTTAGCTAATGTATTTCATTCTGTGACATGTAACTGAAGGATTTGCGTCTATTTTTTGTTTGTAGATAATGTATTTCATTCTGTAACATGTAACAGATAGTGATTTGATTTCAGTTTTGTTGTTCTCAAATGACTATTGTTCTTCGCAATCTCATAATAATTTTATTTGTTTTGTGCACCGGTTATGGAAAATAACAGGATGCAACGCCAAATCACCACGAGAAATACGAATGATTATGAAATGTCCCGAAGGACAAGGATTCAAGAAAACCAACAGAGATTACAAGCTTTGGGAGTGAAAAATCTTGCTAAGTCTTTGACAAGTCTAGTAGAGAGTGGCAAAACAAAGAAAAGAAAAAGAAACCAACGGATACCGGTGAGAAAGATGCAGATTATATGTATGGTTCAGACTTCCATCTTAATGCTGAGGAAGATAACCCAAAGAAGCGAGCTAGACAAACAAATAAAAGGTACGAATAATAAATTTGGCTACTATATTTTCTTTATGTTTGTTTTCTAACAATTCTAGTTGCATGAAAGAATCGAAAATACATTGCTCCACAGTCCATGACTAGATATAAAAATTTAGCAAAAAAACGAATGACTGCTCCGAATGTCTCCAGTGGGCTAACATCTTCGAATCTCAATGCAAAAGGGACAACAGATTGATACAGGGAGGGCAATACGTAGTAGGGTACAGGAGTCCGACCAAGTCCAAACGAGAAAAGATCAACCAAATTCTGCAACAGAGAGGAGATTAACCGCAATGAGAGAAACTTAGTTGCAATTGACAACGATCATGACCACGGGGAGCGTGACTTGAGATCTGATGGTAACTATACATAAATTTGAAATACTATATATATGATATTAAATTACTATTAAGTGTATATTCAGTTAACTGTTTCGGTGCTTACTTGTTTTTTTTTTTAGATAGATAACAATGAAGACCTTTATGATGTTGAAAATGATGATATTGAAGACATACCTATGAATGAAGATATTGAACAACAAGCTACTTCAGAAGATGATGTAGATAAAGACATGGATGATTTGGAGAATGAGGATGACTTGGAGAATGTGAACGATTTAACAAATGACACGATGATCTACTCTGGAGAAGAGATTCAAGCTGAGCATTCTGAAAATGAAGAAAACCATGTAGTTACACAAGCTCGAAATGAAACAGGTTAACATGGTCTACTTGATTGCATCGTTTTAAAAATCATATATCATATATTGTGTCATATAAGAAGAATATATAATAAAGTTAAATTAAAACAAGACAAAATACAACGCTAAGATATTGACTCCATTTCAAATTATTTAGTATTTTAAATGTATACGTATCTATTGTAAATCATGTTCACTTTTTGTAGTTCGGATTTTAAGCAAAAGAAAGAGAGACCAACCAACACGTGGCAAAAGTTTGGGCCCAAGAAAAAAGGGATAGAATTCCTATTTTAGTTAATGAACACGGACAACCTATTAACGACAAAAGAAGTCATCTGACTCATTTCATGGGAACACTTTCAAGGAGTGGAAAGTATTGTCCGGTTTATAAACCATGGAATAAAGTTGACGCCGCAAAAAAAAAAGCTTTGCTTGAACTCTTAATGGTACACAATGTTAAATTTGTATGTTAATGAATAAATGTTGAAAACTGTAAGACCTTGATAGATCTTGAGCTTAGTAGATCGTTAGTATCGCTTGTGTAATCACAAACAAACTAAAAGAAAATCTCTACAACTTGTATTCTTTAGCGGAATATAAATACAAGTATAAAACACAGATAACTAAGAACTCTTTGATCCTCTGTGGATCGTTATATTAATCAATTGTTTAAGCACACCCAAAATACATTCTATTGTGTTCCTTTATAAGACAGGAACCCTAACTTCTTTTCTAAGAAACGTATAACTATGAAACTAAATAAGATATACACAATCACTTCCTAATAAAGCTCATGTATATCCTAACTAATTCTAGAATATACGAATACTATTTCCAATGAAACCAACTACGACTAATATAACTCAGCATAATCATGTCTTCAGAGAATCAACTTCACTTCGAGTAGAATCCATCAGCAGTAATATAATAAAGCATGATTCATACTTCACATAATTCCCAACAATAAAGTATTTGTTTTCTAATGTGAGCTATTACATTTTTTAGACAAAATTTGATATTCCGAAGCTTGGAGAAAAATGGATATTGCAATCATTTGGGCGGAAGGTGAAGAACTCGAGGGCAAGAGTTAAGGAACACTACCATGATCCGTCTTTGTCAGTTAAGCAACAAATAAGATCTAGGCCAAAGCAAGTGCAAAATAAACAATGGAAGAAGCTGTGAAGTATTGGAATAAAGAAAACACTAAGGTGTGAAATACTCTTCCACTTTAAATAACATTACTTAATTTCCCATTATGATATTTTACTTTCCTGCTGCAGAGTTTAAGTGAAAAAAAACAAGGGAATCGGGCAAAAAGAAGATGATCAAAGAACCGGTAAAAAGTTATGCTCGCAAAAGGGAAGAGTTAAAGGTAAGTGTATGGAGAAAGTGGGATTGTTAACGTATCCTGTGGATATCACTGTTAATATTCATTTTCTTTTTATTCATACAGACATATTTGGGACGAGATCCAACTCGATTGGATCTTTTTAGTGCATGCTTCTCCAAAGATGGAAATACCAAAAATGATGACACTGCAAAAGCGATTGTAAGTAATATGCTTTTGTGTTTGCAAAAGTGTATTAATAGCATAAGTTAAACACAATATGCTTTTTTTGTAATACATGCTTTTACTATATGTTGTTCATGTTTATATAAATGAGGATGATATGAAACGACTTAGTGATAATCTGCCGAGGGTTCGATTGATAATCCCGACCAGATGATATTTTTTCTACAATTATGGGTAAAGATCGAAATGGTGATGCAGGCATGTATGGTCTAGGTGTACGTGCTTCTAATGTTTGGGATGTAATACCAAGTCATTTAGCATGTCATAGAGAAAACAACGAATTGAAGCCTAGATGTGGAGAACTTACTAGTGAAAATGAAAAGTTACGAGCCGGTTATCGAGAAGAATGGGTCGACGGATAGTTCCATTGTTCCACCTCTTACATCACAAGATTCTCCTGTTGTAACCAATGAACATCCACGCTCACGGGTATGTTTCTATTATAAATCGTTCCTTTCTAGTTGTTATAGCTTATTTTATCTTTGATAGCTAATGAACCTAGGCTACAAGCTTATGTATCAGTATTATGATTTAGATTGCTCATTTGCCTTTTAAATTTGTTAACTCAGTTATTAAGGGGTGTTTGGTTCTGTGTTGTTTCAACTGTGGTAGTTGCCTTTTCACTTGTTTATCTGCACACTATGACCTCTAGGTGATATTAGAACTAGTAAAACTATAAAACCAATGTTTGAACTAGATATTTGATCAAGTGATTATTCTGGTCTATAGCTTATTCCTTTAGCTTATCTGGTAGTTTTTAGCTTAATCTAGTTACAACTCATGTAGTTACAGCTTATTTAGCTTATTGTAGCTTATTTGTAACTTATTTGGTATACACCAGGCCTCCAACCTGCAGTATTACACTAATCAATTTTGACACCTCCTTTGTATACCCAGCCTCCATACCTACAGTATTACATCTGTTTAACCTAATACATGTGTCTTGACTATAAATTGATAAATGTTTGTTGAAAACTGAAATCTAGGTCGGGGATGAAGTTGTCCTTAAAAGCATTCTAAACTCACCGACAAGACTGTAGCAAAAGGATGGGTGAGGAGCTTGAACCCAAATGATATAGTTGGTGGTACAGAGATTGGACGAGGATGGTGTGAGGTAAACATTCAAGTACCAACAAAAGAGATGAAGTGTTGGTGAGACCCTATGGGTTATTTGCCACAATTGAAGACTGTGTTGGTGCAACCATAGCATGGCCTTGTCCCTTTATCTCGGTATGTCTTTGTTAATCTTGTGATACCAATAATTTTACTAACATGGAGCTTAATGCTTATACATGGGTGTTTATTTGTAGGTGGTCCGTGAGGATTGAGAGAGATGATGCATGATGACCACGGACTAAGCTTCTTGTTGCGTTAATGTATTGTTTAATGTTAACAGACTTTATGTTAGATTCTGTTTACCTTATTTATGTTTAGTGATTTTGTTATGACAATTGCTAATTTGAAATAGAATTTCGTTTTATTCTTTTATTTATTTAATATTAGTTGATGTTTATTCATATCGTAAAATAATAGAGTGTGTATGGTGAAAATAGCGTCCTATCATATGACTTGTCCGGACTTTGAAATTGTCCTATTAAACTTATTAACCGTCCTAACAATTAACTTAACATTGTTAAAGTGTCCTAATATGTTGTTATTAGGACGTTATTTAGGTTGTTAATAGACATTTTATACGACCAAAAAATTGGTTTCATAATCTTCCTTGAGATATTAGAACCCTTTTCTTGGTGCTAAAATAGCTATAATGTTATATGATAAGCGTCCTAACAATTATCTTTTTAAGTACGCTTGTATGTGTATCAAAAGATTAAAATTAGGTAACAACGTTTTACAACATTGTAAAAGTGTCCTAATATGTTGTTGTTAGAACGTATTTGGTTGTTCATAGACATATTATGCGACCATAAATTTGGTTTCATAATCGTATTTGGGATATTAGGACCCTTTTCTTGGTGTGAAAGTAACTATAATGAGTATATGATAACCGTCCTAAGAATTAACATTAAAGGACGCTTGTATGTGTATCAAAAGATTAAAAGTGGGTTACCACATGTTAGCAACTTGGAAAAGTATCCTAATATGTTTTATTAGGACGTTATTTGTGTTGTTTATAGACCTAAAAGCCGACCATAAATTGGTATCATAATCTTATTTGAGTTATTAGTACCCTTTTCTTGGTTGCTAAAATAGCTATGATGTTACATCATAAGCGTCCTAACAATACTTTTAAGGACGTTTTATGTGTCTCAAAAGATTAAAAGTAGGTAATCACATGTTAAAACATTGTAAAAGTGTCCTAATATGGTTTTATTAGGACGCTATATGTTTTGTTCATAGACATATAATACGACCATAAAATTGGTTTCATAAGGGTTAGGACGCTTTGGACCTATTACAACCGCCTTACATGAAACGCTTTCATCCTTGGTCCTATTAAATGAAAGGTACTAAAAAGTACCATTTTATGACGCTTATGGGGGTCCTAAAAAGCCACTTTTCTTGTAGTGTTGATTCGTCCACTTTGGGACACCAAGTGGTTTAAAAGGCTTGTTGCATTCGCTAAATGCAACCGTGATTCCTACGAAAGTGAGTTAGGTTTGTTTTTCATTTTTATTTTTTTTTCTTTTTAGAATTATGCTTGTCGGTATTGTGATTTCATGGATTGAAGTTTGTTCATGATGCTTATACGAAGGCGTTCTTGTTCGTGGGCCCTTCATTTTACAGAGCAAATTCAGGGAAGTTCTCGCTTAATTCTACCTTTCTCTTCACCTTATTTAATGCCTAGTACAAAAGGGACTTTGTAAATTAAGTGGGGGACGACGGAGTAGAATTATCTCTTGAACTTATTTTAGCCCTCATTTTCTAGTTCATTTTGAAAAATTATGCCATTTTTAAAAATTTTGACATGTTTTTCTTAACCTAACTAGATTAGACCTTAGACGAGCACATACAACCCTTGATATTATATGGTGAGATTAGCCTTATTAATTTTCCAATATTTTACTCCAAATCCACCAAATTATGAGTGTGCCGGTAGCTTGTAAACTTTAGAACTTGGCCTTTGCATCATTTCGAGACCATAGACGAGGTATGTTGAGTTAGCTCGATGTATTTGGAATTTTCAGTTTTAGAAGGCAATATTATAGGATTATCACCCAAACAGTCTACCATTGATGAGGTCTATCGATTAGTCACCTGACTTTTCGAACCCCCATGTGAAACCCTTTGTTGCACTCATCTTTAGGACCGAATACCCATAGATACACCCTTCAAGCCATTCCTTTCATTTTGTTCACCCAATATATTGTTTCGATACACCTTTACACCTTAGCTACGGGCCGGTAAGTCTTTATATGTGATTGGGAAGTCATCGTTTCCTAAGTTCAAGGTTCGAGTGGAAAGGTTCGAAAATCACGCTTTCATCGACAACATTCCTGAAGATCATTGAAGACCCACGAAAATCCATTGTTCATCTCAAGTGGGGGGATATTATGTTATGTTATTATTGTTATGTTGAAAAAAAAAGAAAAAAAATTGTTATGATTATGATTATTGCTAAGTGCGATGTTATAAGAACTGTAGTATGAGATTATTAATTTAGTATCGAGGAGGCCAACTCGTCACATTTGAAGATTATGTTGATAGTTATGCAAACCGTTGGAAGAAAGTAGTGGTGCCTTCACGACGTCCTCTAATGACACATCTACCTTGCATTCATGATCTCGGTTCTTGACTTCAAAGCTTGAACTTAGGGGGTTCGCTGACGGTAAGTGGTGATGACTTGTTATAGATTTATACTACCGCTTGTTTATTTATTTTCACCAATTATATATCCCATGTCTCATCCTACCCTTTAGTCATGAAGCATGTCTAGGTGATGCAATGAGGCAATCTTTGGTGTCTTGGCCATGGATTTGGTCATGTATCATTGATTTTGTCCACTTCACCGATGACATTGTTAGTAATGACGGAGTACCCTTACCCTTGTCGTGCTACCAATATGCCTTTGTTTGGAATTGCTTTAGCCCTTAACTCTAGTAGTGGAGATTTGTGTAACCGCCAAGATTATGATAGAATACATGCTATGACTGTGCTTTGAGTGATCACCCCGAAATTGACACTTAGAATAGTGAGAGATTGAGTGTTTGCTTCCCTTTCGTGAGGTGTTCGGCTTTGTTTTATTCTAGCATAAGGGATTTGTAAATTTATATTTTCCAGATTATGGGGAGATAATTTATGGAATCTATCTAATAAGTTCTACTTGAGGGCAAGTAGAGTGTAATGGGGGGATATTGATAACATCAAATAGTCCTCAATATTAAGTGTTAATTTCCAATAATGCTCAAGTTATTTATATCATTAATATGGATTTACGCTTGTTTCATTGTTTTCCACTTTCAGTGTAAATTACGAGAGCATTGGAGCTAAAGAGACGCCAACTGCCGAGAAATATCTAAAGATTGATCACAGTATGCTATTTTGAAGGAAGTTACGGATTAACTTCACCTCTCACACTTAGCCGTAATATGCGTGACTAAGAATGCCAACTTATCAGCCAGGTTACATCGTAACTAATTCCCAAAGTACGAAGATAACTACATTAAGTCAAATGAGGTTCCATGCCGCCGATACTTACGCCGTAACTCCATGCATCACTTACGACGTAACCGAAGTTTATTGAAGAATATGGCGTAACCACTATAAGGTTAAACCAGGACTAGAGATGATATAGATGCTTTAAGATAGAAAAATAGAAGGTTACGGCGCAACTCTATATGGTTACGACCGTTAACTTAGATCCGCCTATAAATACCCCATGAATTCCAGATTTCTAATCATCCCATTCCACACACAACACTCTGAGAACGTGGGAAAAAGCTCAAGGCGGATCTGAGGACATAAGGATGCTGTTTCCAAGGGAGAAGTCAGTCTATTACGATAAGCATTAGTGTCACACCCCCAAATTACCTTTTTTGCAGCGGAATGGAATACGTGGGGGATGACTGTCATAGCACCAAAGTTACAGTTATATCGAACGACCTAAAGTGTCGTTTTAAAAATATCGTTTGATTAAGTAAAATAATCAGAGTTTACAAAACATAGGTCCCAAAAGATTTCCAAAGTACTAAAATGAGTATGTTACAATCAAACAATAGTTAAATGCATAAAATATATGTGAGACGCGTCGACACCGCGACTCTATGATAAGTCCACATGCATGCCATGAAGTGCATGCCTTAGATACCTGAGATAAAACATGCTACAAAGTGTCAACACAATGTTGAGTGAGTTCATAGAGTTTGGTGAATTGTAAAGCCTTAAATAAAGATCTCAGCAACAAAGACTAAGTTTTTGGTCATTTAGAATAGTCCACAAAGTAAAGGCATTGTGAATCCACTCAGTTCCAAGTAACGCCCATACAAAACTTGCAACCTGTGTGTTCACAACCCCTTGCCAAAAGTAATATGTCTAATAGTCAAGTGTACGATGTCATAATAGTTAACAATATAGCACCACGTATATAATAATGTATGCCGGCAAAGCCTTTTAAATAAATAATATGCGTCCGTGAATCATAGTGGACGAGAGGTTGGCCAACCTTAATAGCGCTATCCATACTACTTAGACACTGATAGGAGACTAACAATGCGAATGTACAGAACAAGGTAAATCATACAACTATTATATACAATAAGAACACTCGAACATGGGAGAATTTAGATTGAAAATGCTCGCTCCCATAGCGCGAGAAATTTTGCCTCCAGACCGCTGGGAGGCTTAAGGTTGAAAATGCTCCGTTCCCATAGCCGAGACATTCTGCTCAGAACGTGGAGGCTGGCTTAAGTTGCCATACGAACAAGGGAGACTTTATAGTGATGCTTCGAACATGGGAGACTTTATAGTGATGCTCCGATCATGGGAGACTTTAGGTCAAGGTCATAACACGTACGGTTCAATAAGTTCAGACAAGTCATGAGTTCGCATTTAAGTTCAAGGGTTTAATTCAAAAGTTCGTAATTAAGTTCAAGTGTTTAAGTCGAGTTCAAAAGTTCAAAACAGTCAAAGAGCTCAAAACATATCATAATGCTCAAAATAGTCAAAGGGTTCATAATCATGTCGAACAAGTTCAAAATATATCATAATGGTCCTTTACAAGTTAAAAGAGTTCAACTATATGTCAAAAGATTCAAATCAAGTTAAAAGAGATTAATCATACGTCAAAAAAATTAAATCAAGTTAAAGAGATTATTAATTGTATGTCAAAAGAATTAAATCAAGTTAAAAGAGATTAATTATATGTCAAAAGAATTAAATCAAGTTAAAGTGTTCGAATCTATGCCAATATGTTCCTATAAAGTTAAAAGAGTTCAAATATATATGTCGAAGGGCTCAAAATCAAGGAAAGTGGTTCAAATAATAGTGTTCATAACATAATGATCAATTTAGTTCGGGCACAATCAACTTACTAGCATAAGTAGTGAAACAAGAGTTATTTAAGTTCATATAAGTGTATGGTAAAAACAAGTAGTTGAGCATGTATCTTCCCAAAGAGTTTATAAAACTATTAACGAGTAAAAGTGGGGCTACTGAACTCATCTGTTGCAATGATTATGATGACAAAAGTAGATACCCTGAAATGAGGTATGGATCTCTATCCGCAACCTAATATGAATGATGTGTTCTAATGTAAGTCATGAAACAATGTTGTGCATGCAAACTCATATGATATCCATACCACTTTGTACATTTGAAAATAAAGTTTATCGTCAAAAATAAGTTTATAACGTCTTATCAAGTTATAAATTACTTTACAAGTACTTACGTCGAAATGATATCCTACGATAATCATTTAGTGATTTATTAAGAAATTATAGTTTTTCGTCGCAAAACAATGTACTTTGATATTTCGTGAAAGTGACTAAGTAGCCTCGGAAAGCTAGTCGTAAAATGATGCACATCGAGTGTTAGGAAAACAAACTCAACGGTTTTGGAAAGCTTGTAGCATTATCTCAAAGGCTTAGCTTTTAAATTTTGTCATAGAGGTCTCGATCATGGAGAAAAACATAGGTAAAGTAGGGTACTTGTACCAAAAATATTGTTTAAGGGTAATTTTCGACAAAGTTTGAGTGACGTATTTGACATAGTTACAATTCGTTATTTGACGGACGGTTGAACATTTTGGAAAATAGGCTAGGTTAACTTACTTTTTACTAAAAGACATTGTTTTATAAAAGGTACTCCATCGATGTTAAAAACGACTCCCAACATGGTCCTTAGTGGCAACTAATGTTTGGTCTAATAGGAAAAATATATATGTGTTATATACTTGCATATAAAGTTAATGAGGCCTTGTTTGAATGTGAATAACTTAGTCGTTATAAGTCCTTTTTACGTTTTATATGTCCTTAGATTCGTGTGAAAGTATACTAATATATTTTTGATAAATCGACTTATTTAGATAACGCTTAAGGCTCATTTTTAACCCTTAAAAATCTGGACAGCATGCTGAATTTTCCAGAAAATATAGTTTTCGTCGTTAAACTTGAAAATAACATAATTCTGCGTTTTATAACTCCATTTAACCCGCTCAAGCGAACACTCGCGTCCGTTTTTGTTTTTAAAGTATATTTTCTGAATATCTAGCCCAAAATATTTTACAAACTGTCGAAATTTCCAGATTTAGCAAAAATGATCAGACCCTTAATTATAGTTGTCGAAATGGTTTTTTCTCGCGTAATACTTCTTCTAACCATTTCAAATCAACGCCAAAGTATTCTAATAAACCTACCATACACCTTCTTAGGGTGTCATGGGTTCCTACACATCATCAAAAATGATATGTTTCAAGGGATAATTATAGGATGATATATATTCATTAATAGTACTTAAAAACAAATAAAGTGGTATAGATAATCATATAACTTGCATGTTTTTTTCAAGAATGATACAAATAACTAAAGTATGAATATAGATGATAAAAATGATCATGAAATGCTTACTAATGAAGTGATGAGGTTTAAAGAACAAGGTTTTTCCTAATTACCCTAGGGTTTTTTTTTTCAAAACCTTGATTAAGAGTATACTAGTCTTGATAATTAAGCTTGATCTTGCAAAAATTTGGATTCCTTCTTGATTTCTTCCCTATGGCCGGTTCTAAAGAGATGGATATGAGAGAGTATATGACTTTTACACCTTAGATATTATGTAAATACGTGTTAATATTAGTATATAATAATTGTAATACACTATAGTTGCTTATGTGTAGACTAAGTAGAAGATTTTTATGTCATGACTTTGTGGTGTCATCACTTGTGTCGACAAGTATAAAAAAAATAAAAGTGTTGTATTTTTGTATGATATAATGTATAAGTGTATTAGTATAGTTGGTAATTTTGTATATAATTAAGTATTTAGGGTAGTGTTAGCTAAAAATAAATTTTAACGGAACAAAATAAAATATATCAAAGTAATAAAAATTATAAAAATACATTTCTTACAAAAATTGAGTGAAATAATAATTATCGAGTAGTATTTACGAAAACCGCCATAATTATATTAAATATAACAATTTATATACATAATAAATTTAAAAACACCGGGTAAATTTTAATAATATTATTTTTATAATCTTAATAGAGTATAAAAATATATCAGATAATTTTTGCGACAAGTGTCGGATTAAATGTTCTCAAAAATCAAATGATACGCATAAGTTTATTTAATAAGAAATTATACGTTTAATGTAAAATACAAAACCATGAATGAACTAATAGTGATGATAATGTTACTAATGATATGTAGACTAAATCTAGTCATAGAAATGTCCTGATGATATGATCATGAATTCGCAGCTAAACCATCAA
>OU343217.1:57247280-57382320 GCA_910596185.1 Chrysanthemum makinoi | reverse complement strand
GTGAAGGATATCGCATTAAGCGATGAACCCCTACGCGTAAGGCCTACTCTTCTAAGAGTAAGCCTTGCATAAGGTTTTAATGCATCTCTAGCGTAAACTCTCATATGGGGTCCCTGTTCCCTACAGCGTAATATCTGCTACAGCGTAAAGTTAGGATGCTACGCATAAGCTTTTGATCTCGTGTATAACACTCTGTTCGCATAACTTTTCACTTTTGTATGCTAAGCCTGATTGACCTTAATTATGAATTTATTGCGGGCAAACTTGTAAATAAACAAAATCATAACATCCGCGACACCAATAATGTCACTAATAAACTTAATCGTTTAATATGTTGTGTTAAATAAGTGATAACATAAACTTTAAAACTTAAAGTTAACTAACTTCCTTGAAACTTCGCGGCGTCATTGGACTATTGAGCAAACAAGTGACTTTGGACTCGTAACAATCATTAACATTGTACATTCAATAATTAGACAATAAAACCTTATGTTGACTAACATTATGTCTTTCGATGATGTGTGGTTCTTTTTGGCTAATGTTATTTGGATCAAGACATGGTTGCTCAAATGAATGTGGATACACGGAAGTTCTTACTATTCTTGCGATATCTTCCCTAATGGCTATCGAAAGATTGTAAGAACAATCTCCGAGTTGACTTTGAAACCCTCACATGCTCGAATCTTCTTGCTTGATTCTTTGTGGATATTCTTAGGAATCATTACGCACGAACATGCTCTCAACTACGCTATAGTACGGATATCTACATACAACAATTACGAATTCAATGCAAAGGATCAAAGGTCAAAGTCGCGTTGTGGTGGCGTTAAATCACAAACAAATCACCATCACACATGCGCGACTTACGGTTGTTCTTCTTTATTCACGACATCGAGAACCAACCGAATTTCTATGCCACACCTTGAAGAGATTCGCAATTCGATGGATATTGGATATGATGAAGCTTGAATTATCACTAAGCATTCTGTGGAGCTTAAGAACATTCCGGCCAGTGGAGAACCCTCTCACATCATCATCGCTTAAATCGGTCTGCGGTCGTGGCGGTGGCTATGAGCATCCCAAGCTCATGGAAACGCAAATATTTTGGTCATTAATCAACAAGAAGGACATCGAAATTGAAACTAGCGTTATGGGAGAGACATGATGTCATTTCACAAGAAACTTGGCTCAGATTCCCTTATATCATTATACACTAAAGCCGTTGATCTAGAGAGCACTTGGACTTCATCCCCGATATTCCCAAGGCTCAATGACCCGACAATCCGACATGTTGACCGAACCTCTCCGGTCGAGAATCAAGGATCGTCAACAAAGAAAACGAGGGTGCTGTGTTACGATCACCTTGACCAATGAAATCAAAAAGCTTGAAACATACAAAAGGTATCTTTAGCTAGCGGTAAGAAGGCAAAGTTGGTCATCTCGATGAAGTCTTATGGAACACCTATACGGAGAGAACCGAGGAAGAGGCGGGTCACGAGGAAGTCTTCGCAGTCTTGAGGGAGGATAATCCCAAAGGAATCCTCCACGAAAAGGATTGTTCCTCTAAGGAAGCTACTCTACTCCCATTCCCCGAATGCAGAGCCGGAGCATAAAGAAAGCTTTGTGGGCTAAAAGCTCGAGATATGATCGACGAAGATCTTACTCTGAATCATGAATCGAAGAACCTCCTTGTGGCTAAACCTCCAAGTCCACTAGTCGACATAGGAAAGGAAGACTCGTACTTGTGCCTTATGAAGAAAGCTTCGATGAAAAGAAGAGCAGCTGGATATATTTCATACAGGAAGAAGTTCAAATTCCTTAGACTCCAACACGTGGCAAAAGAATTTGCAAAGATCAAATGGGTGGCGGTCAGTGGTGTGACTCAACCTTCACCGAACTGATCGCGGTTAATCAACCCGATAAGGGGGTGCCACCACTTGGAGCAACAACAAAACCCGTGGAAGAAACTATTGAGCATGAATGAGGAACTGTTAAAGAAGTCCGAGAAAGATGAGGGTGACAAAGAAAAGACTAAGACGAGAAAAGGCTGAAGAGAAAAGAAAAGTGCGGAGATGATAATGATTATGATAAGTTTACGCTAGACAATCTGCTGCATCGAGGAGGAAAACCTCTGCACCTCCAGGATCAGAGTCTCCTCATGTCTCTTCATCATCGTTGTCTTCTCATTCTTCACCACCACCATCAAAAAGATCAACCAAATCAACATCCAAATCATTAAAGAAGCCACCTCGATCTTGGATTTCTCATACTCATAAAAGAATTGTGAATGCGGTCAAACAGGGTTAGAAAGATAGACATGCTTTACAAAAGCTAAATTTTATTCTTTGGCGATTCGCGTACCTTCATGCGAGAATGACAAGAGAATAGCGAAAGTACATACAGCGGCCTGAAACAAGATCTGCAAGGGGAATTAAACAATATGATCGAAGGATACTCTCACAAGTTCTTAATGGAAGTCGTTCCGAAGCTGACAAAGGAAATGTATACCAAACAACTTTATCCAAATCTCTTGCATCTAGCCAAGCAAGCAATGAAATCAACTCCGATGAATGTGAACATCAATCCAGTTGAACTCACAATCTTCTCAGATGATGAATTGGTGGGCAAACTAATGCGAAAATGTCAAAACGCTATGCAGCGTTTGCATCACACAGCTAAAAGCTGTTTGAAGCTCTCTTTGGAATACCAACTTCAGGTCCGCATTCGAAGAAGGCGTGCGTAAGGCTAAGCGTTGAGATGAAGACAAAGATGGGGATAAAGATAAAGGCACAAAGCGCCAAGAAGTCGGCAATTCATCCTCCATTCATTACTCAATGCCACCTCCACCCCAAAGGACTCCGGCTCAACAAAGATCTCCTCCGCTCTTACGCAGATAAACCTCAGGATTCGAGACACCACCCCGGTTCGAGAAAACCGGTGACCACTTTGAGTATACGGGTGGTGGCGATGAAAATACCATGAGCCCAACAACACCTCTCCGACAAGTCACGACTGAACCCTCATCTAGGCCTAAGAAGCAGAAGAAGAGAGCCCAGGGCGGCGTTCTATCTGGCTAGATGAAGATAACAGAGAATTTGAATGGTTATCTACTCTTGTTAATTCCACTCCCCGCACCTGAAGAAGGTCAAGATCCGGTAGACGGTAATACATTGGAGCATGCAAAGATGCAAGAAAAATTCGAGTAAAGAAGATGGCCAATGCGAGTTGCGGCGATCAAGAATGAAGCTTTTCAACGTGGAAGATAGCTGAGAGAAAGTGCCATCGAGGTCGAATATCACCTTGACAACATTGCCGAGCTATGTCTCAATAACATTGATTGGCTCAACCCGAAGCAAACATTGACTTTCTGAAGCGGGACAATCCTCCATTACACCGTAGTTAAACCACTACCAACGATCGACCAACCGGATCGACCTAGGATCCATTCCGGATATTTCTTCAACAAAGACTTGGAATTTCTTCTTCATTGGTGGCGATGGTTCAGGGAAATACGCTCGTCTGACACTTCTTTACATTACCGTAGAATACTCAAATGCATAGCTATCGAGGTAAGAGCTAATCACTTGTTCTCCAACAAAGTGGAAGCATACGACCGAGATGCAATGTATGGGATTCATCATTGGCGGAATGCAGAAGAATCTCTCTGGCTGCCGGTACATAAGTCTCAACATGCGGTGTTGATTACTAAAACATCGTTGCCATCAAACACGTTGATCTTTCGTCCAAATGGGACTACACATATCTCAAGAAGATTGTGGTCAAAATACAAGGCGAAGGGATTATGCATTCTCTGTGACTTTGAGAATTTGTCTATCAGCGACATCAAAGACATGTACCTTGCCAAAGCAGTGCATTATGAGACAATTCTCCGCGAAGTACGCGTGAATTCATCAAGTCAGTGCTCATCTTCATCGACGATAGTTATCAAAGACGTGTAGAAGATCTCCGGTGGCGGTTGAATCTTATCGGACCGTGTCAACTTAACCCCACCGGCTTGATCTTCCGACATCAATGACTCTCCCAACTTACACTCATTGCAAACCATTCGCCGTGATTTACCGCGGTGAACTTCAAAGAAATTGCTTGATGGCGTGCGAGATCTTCACAAGTTTAGAATCACACTTTCAAGATGGTTAGGGCGAAGCAGCTTACGGTTGAAGGATATACACCCAAAGGTGGGTCTCTAGCGATGGAATTCGGGATCGAAGGGATGTGAAGAGGATCATCACGATGATTGATGAGCGGTTATGAAGGGATTCCGAGAGAAGATTGGGTGTGTTGATACAAAGTTGGGCGTTCCTTATTTGGGGCTCCGGCTCTCGTACCAATTCTTTGATTGTTGCTTGAGACCAGCGCTAAGAGGCAAAACAAATTAGGCTTACAGTGGGATTATCTCCCCGATTATCCTCCGGCGTGAGAGTAAGTAATGCGGTTTTAGGGTTAAGGAGAGTTAGGGTTTATAAGTCGTACCTTTAACGAGGATGTGATTCCTTTATATATACGGAATCCTTATTGATTACGTGTTTCCCACTTTCATATATCCTTAATCGGTTGGGAATGATTATCTCCTTGATTAAGAGATAACCTCCATCTATTCCGTAAATAGATTTGTATTTGGGCCTTCGTGGGCCTAAACGCTTATTAGCGTTGCATTCGTCTTGGGCTTGTCGATATTGGGCTTTGGGGGTTCGCGACGGGATATAATATCGTCATCATGTGTCCCAGTCTAGTATGCGCGGTGAAATAGCGGATGCTAGACATAATAGTCGTAGTCAAAGAAACAACAACGAATGTGGCAAGCGTAAAATATATCTTCCCATACATTGTATCTAGACATAGGATTAAAAAATTGGCTCCTTGTAAAGCGGAAAGTTACTCTTGTGGCGTCCCATCAAGCAATCTTAGCCACAATTAGTGTTAGTGGGATCCATGTGTCACTAATGGTGTGGGTGAGAGGAAATTATATAACCCCTCGGTTCATTTCCGCCGTTCTCATTAAAAGCGTTCATCGCCATTGCTAACAAGACATCAAACTTTAACCCGAAAAACATTGTATTTAAAGGTAACCGCGCGTCTTTGTAAAAACAATACCATGGTCAGCGGTTATGCGATTTCACCTCCAACCTCACGAAAGTGATCTTCTAGAGTTCACGGATTACTTATCTACGGCGTGCATCCGGTTGTTCGGGTGCGAGCATCTATCGCGGTTCTGAAGGAAAAATAGGGTATACACATGATTCTTTGAATTTGCAAATCAATGTGTGCCTATCCATTTTGTGCGATGTTTTAAATTATTACGTAATTTGCATATCTGTTTGCCTTGCTGAATTCGGCTAAAATTACTAACTTTGAGGTGAAGCGCCATTTCTTTGGCGGTTAACAACCATCCTATACGTTGCCTTTATCTGCGACATGGTCACATGGGTGGGTATCGCTTTAAAAGCGCGCCCGGCCAATTTGATGTTATCTTGAGAAAGTGGATGCGGCAAAGCTGGAGAAGAGTTGTTTTTCACGGGTAGGCGACACATGCTTTCCTTGGCACTATGACTTTTTACCCGGGAACATTGCCGGGGATGAGTGCCCGTGCTGGATCATATGTGGTGAGGATGCGGGCCGATAAACACCAACCGCATCCCCATTTAGTTCCTATCGAGGAATTTTGGTGCATATGGGCATCAACCGTAATTATTTTGGTATGCCGGATGAGATGCCAATATTTTTGGGCCAATGGCGAGGTGGAGTACTTATTCCTCGCACCTCCTTTTGTAAGAGTTTTACATTTCTTTTCACACATTATATAACTTTGTGTTATTTGTTGTCTTTTATTGCGAGATGGATCTTTTCACCATCGTGCGCATAATAGCCAATTGAGGTGAAGGTAGGGGCCCGGGTCCCACAGGGGAGGAGAGGAGGCCATACTAGCTGGCCCGTGCGGAGTCATACCATGGAGATGAACATAGGAGGAAGAGGTACTAGCTCTCACGATTGCAGTGGAGGCTGCTTGGCAGGCGTGCGAGCCCGATGTGCCCACTCCCGTTGCTGACCACCACACCTGGCGTGGCAACCTATGGAAGAAGAGAGAGGAAGAGCGATAAACTACGGCATAAGAGATCCCTTGAAGAGGATGGTCGAGCTCCTCGAGGAAACGCCTGTAATTTTCCTTTGTGGAATCATCCACCAATGATGTTCGTCCTCGCACCCATCTGCGATGTCGGCCCACAGTAAGTGAATCTTTGTCTTCTTTTTTGCACACTGACTATTTGAGTGGGGAGGCGAGAATGCTCGTCCGTGTATGAGGTTTGAACAAGTTCTTGAGTCTCCCCAGTTATTCCAGTGCTGAGCACGAGCAATGACCAAAAAATGAAGACTTAAGCTGCTGGGGATGCATCGGTGGGTCAAATGGTTGAGAGTTGCCGCAGTGTCTGCGTATCAAGCTTTAATAGTGGAGAAGCTAAGGATCGCGTATAGGCTGGTGAAGGCGACCAAAGTGCTCAAAAAGATGAGAAAATTTCTTTGTTGGAAGAAGCGGTTGGCTAGTGCCACGGTAGAGGTAAAGTTGGCGATGTACGCCTGAGAGGCAAGTGAGGAATGGCTAATGGGCCAAATAAGCCAAGAGCGCCTGAGTCATCGAGTACAAGGCCGTGCCTCGGGCCCTAAAATATCTGGAGAAGAGTAAGGGCGCCTTGACCACGCTGATTGGAAGAATTTGGTGCCCTTGTGGAGAGTGCTCTGGAGGTACAAGAGACGAAGCTGCGTAAGCTTAGTTTGGAGTATGATGAGGAATTATATCCTCATCGATGTCTACCATCTGGCCTTGGTGGCTTATCACCATGGTGCGTCTTCGCGCCTTGGTACTCTTGAGTCAAAGGAGGTAGTGGACAAATTTGGTGGGGTAGTCGGTGTGCTTTGGCGAGGAAAATCGGGAGGCTATAGAAAGCTTCTGAGGAGGCTAACTGGCGAAGGTACCTACTGAAAATGTTCCACAGGTATGATCGCAGATCTTATGATAACTGGTTCACGAGATGAATAGGATGAAGACTTTAGAGCTTCCCATGATTGCTTTGAGATGGAGCGTGATCGAGGATTATCCTATAATGTTATTATGGAAGGATTGACCTTAGCATATCGTCGCGATGATGCGGAAGCACAACCGGACTATTTTGAAGCCCGATGTCTCGGATTGCAGGTACCATTTTGCTCACCAGGGATATTAGAATCCCTTTGCTTTAGATAAAGAAATGTCCTTGAAGGAAGTATTGGGCGCATGCGACCGGACTTACTAAGAAAGAAGGTATTAAGGGTAAAGCAACTTTGTGCGGGGTTGGTGCCGCTCATCTTCCAAGGCGATGGGGTACCGGTGAGTGTTGCTACCGTGTCTCTCCAAGACCGCGGACTTGTTGAGGAGGCTTAGCGAGAGCGTAAGTACTACAAGCCGCGTGGGGACTTCATTACTGGACCGATCTAATAGTATATAGGATTTTATATCTACGTAAGAACATAGTCTTGATTAAAGATCATCTTTTGCTAAATGTATGTTAATATTTATTGCCTCTTGTCACATGCGTATTTATCTGTCTATCTTTGCGTAAAAGATATATTTGTCCGTTGTACACTTAAATAATATGGGAAATTCATAGTCATGTATGAAAATCATAGTATACTTAAACATAATTTCTAAGTAATAGTGTCATAGTCGTGTATGATGTGATATACTGACGTCTTTGTAAATATCATCTTAAAGAACCAAGCGTGTTGAATCCTTATGTTGTTAAGCAGCACCATATGCATAGTTAGCATCCATCGTGGGAAGCGCACAAACTTATCCTAACGTCTTGAGAACAAGGTGTTTAACAAGGATACGTGATCTAATGTTGATGGGTTTGCAACCCTCTTACTCAACAAGTTGTTTAGTAGGTTAACTTATCCTTTTACCATCGTGGGTGTATTTAATGCATGCACGCCATGTAGGTTAAAAATAAAAATTTGTTAAGACATACAGTATATGGAAATAACAAATCAAAAATATGTCGTGAGTTAGCTAGAAACCGCGGCATTTTATTGATACTGCAAGTGTTTATGAGAAATAAGTAAAACATTATTCTAAGGAAAATAAAAAATAAATTCATAGATGTGTATTGGGCACTTTAGTGAAGTGCAGGGGCGTCTGTGCGCTGGGGAAGTAGCCACTTTATAGGTACCACCTCTTGAGGTTGCGGATGTTCCACGTGTGGCGGCAGTTCCGCGACCATCAAGCCTCGTAGCTTATGCCTTTTTTCCCAATGCTTGGTAACCTCATAGGGTCCTTCCCACTTTGGTCCAAGCTTACGTGATCTTCCGCGTGGCTCGCGCTCGTTGGCGCTGATAGCGAAGTCACACAGTGCGAATGAAGTATGGCGTACTTTGGCGTCATAGTATCCCTTCATCTTTGACTTTGATTTTCTTCCGGATAGGCTGCGGCGTTCAGCGCGTTCTTGGCGGTCTAAGTCGACCGTCTCTCGTCATCATTGGTTGTCACATTGATTTCCATAGTGCGGATAGTTGGCATTCCGATTTGGTGGTATGGCGGCCTGTCCCGTAGACTAGAAAAGTGTCTCCCGTCTTTGGTTTTGATTGAGGTGCGATCGCCCACAAAACATCGAAAGTTCTTCCACCCATCTTCCTTTGTGCTTGTCCAAGCGTGCCTTAATTCCTTCACCCGAGCTTCGATTGCTTACGTTCAACTAGGCCGTTGGTTTATGGGTGTTTCTTGTATAAAGTGTTGTGTGATGTTTAGCTTCTGCACCGGTCCTTGAAAGGGTTGTCCTGATTGTTTCCGTTGTCGAGAGATAAGCTCACCGGGTAGACCAAGCGGCATACAATGTTTTCCCGGGCGGCGCTTCACTAGTTTCCGGTGATTGTTACCACTGCCTTTGCTTGATCCACTTGGTGAAGTAGTCTATCAACAACTATGAGGAACTTTAAACCTCCTGGCGCAACGGAAAAGGACCTGCGATGTCAATACCCTTGTGGCTTGACCATGGCGCCATAGTGGTGTTAATTCTGTTGTGGTTTGCGGGGAATGGGTCACGTGGACTTGGCAATCGCTGCACTTTTCTTATCAAATCTAGCATCGCGGTGCATGAGTGGGCCAATAATAGCGACCGTAAAGGCGCGCCACCACTGGCCGTGGTCACGAATGCATATGAACCTTCATGAATTTCTCGCGATTACATATGGTTGTAAGGGGACCAACCAGTAGAGCCATGGTTGCAAGAAAGGCGTCGATATAGGATGTTGTCCAGTTCGAACCTTTGCTTGTACTGGCGGTATCCTTCGGACTTCTTGCGTTCTTGGGGTAATACTCCTTTGCTTATGAATTCGACTATTGGTGTCATCCACGTAGGTCCGTCTTCCTCTATTACCGTGGATACTTCCATGTCTAAGATGGATTTGCTTTTCAATGTTTCCACCAACACCTGTTTGGATAGGTGCGTAAAGCTTGTGGATCGATTTTGCTTTCGGTGCATCCGCTGCGGTTTTCCCTCTTGGAACGTTTGATTGTGTAAAATCCTGGCAATAAAGCTTGAATTTGCTGCCTTGTTTTTTAAGGTATTGGATCATGTTTCACTTGTTACATATTCCTAACACGTGGTTGGCTACCAGTCTGGAGTCAATTCGCTTCAAGGGGATGCGTACACCATTCGAGATGCGATGAGTTAGTCCCGCTAGGTAAGGCTTCATACTCTGCCTTCATTATTTGTCGCAGTGTGAATTGAAACGCGAGGATAAGTGAATTCCATTCCTTGGGTTTGTCAGGAGGAGGACCTGCTCCTGAACCATCCACGCTGAGGATCCATTAGTGAATAAGATCCATGGATCTGGTAGTTCCTCCGGGCGGGCGGGTGCATCATCTTGTATCGGCTTTTCATCGATGAAATCAGCCAGTACTGCCTTTTATTGCAGTATTGGTCGTAGGTGATGTTATGCTCGCGAGTAACACACTCCATTTTGTAGTCGTCACGATGCATCGGGCTTGTAGATGATTTGCTTGATCGGTTGGTCGTGATTACCGCTATGGGTGCGCTGGAAGTACTGCGTAGCCGTTTATCGGCAAACACCAATGCCAGAACTAATTTTTCCATGGCGCTATAGTTCATCTCTGTCTTTTTGAGCGCCTTGCTTACAAAATAAATAGGGGTTTGTACTGAATCCCTATTTGTTAGTAACACTGCGCTGACTGCTCCATCGGTTGCGGATAAATACATGATTAACTCTTCCCTGGGTCGGGTGCAACAAGTGTGGGAGCGTTGCCAGGTGTTGTTTCAGCTGTGTGAAGGCCTCTTCTGCCTCCGTAGTCCACCGGAAATCACCCTTTTTATACACTTTTTGAGTGTTTTGAAAAGGGGTAATGATTTGTCTGCAGACTTGGATAGGAATCTGTTAAGACCGGCCAACTTTCCGTTGAGAGATTGGACTTCCTTCAAGGTCGCGGTGAGGAAGTTCAATGACAGCCTTAGTTTTTCGGACATGGTTTTATACCATCCGGTTCTATTAGGTATCAAGGAGCATGCCTTGATCGCGTAGAAGGTACATTTTTGGATTCAACTTCATGTTGATCTCTCGGAGAGTTTTGAATGTTTCCTCAATTTCGCGAACTAACTCATCTTCAGTATGGCTCTTTATGACCAAGTCATCAACATAAACCTCTAGCTGCGGCCCACTGCTTTTCAAAAGCATTATCTACTAAGCGCTGATAGGTGGCGCTGCATTCTTCAAGCCAAAGGGCATTTTGTGTAACAGTAGCGCCTTGGCTTGTGTGAAAGGCGTGTTTTTCCTCATCCTCCATAGCCATCTGGATTTGATGATATCCTTTGTATGCATCGAGGAAACACTTTAATGGATACCCGCACAAAGACTCTATTTTCCAGTCTATCTTTGGTAATGGGTAGCAGTCTTGTGGACATGCTTTGTTAAGATCGGTGAAGTCCACGCACATCCGCCAGCTACCATCGCTCTTCTTTACCATGAATGGGTTGGAAAGTCAGTCATGATAGTACACTTCCGCATACATAATTCATGCCTCTACTAGCTTGTGTACCTCTGTCGGGGATTACTGCGCGCGCTAGGAGCTGGCCGCGCTTCTTATGGCGTCGGGTGAGTATCCTTGCGGATTCTCGGTTTATGCTCTGTATTGGCGTGGTACCCCAGTCATGTGTTTTGGATCCCATGCAAAAATGTCCAAGTTCTTTTGCAGGAGCGTACATACGGCTGCTCTGTCGTTGTCCGATAGTGACCCTCCGATGGATATTTCCTGTGCGGGTATTGAGGGTGAATTGCGACCTTCAGATTTGGGCTACGGTTGCGCGTTGTTACGGTATCGGTGCCGTTTCGCATAACGTGTTACATTCTCTGTGCGTCATGGTGGCATTGTAAGAGTAACAATACCACCTTCCACGGAATTTAAGCATCCGTGCGCTGTAGAGCATGGCGAAGCTATTATGCGCCGGTCTTCGATAATGCCGTTATATGGCGAGGGAGATTTGATCACCATGAATTCCATCCAGGCCGTTGCGGTTGTTCCTCATTTCAATGCTAACCGGTAGTCGTATTTGCCCCATAGGCAATATCTTTTCACCCATAAAAACCGGTTAAGCGCCGTTCGGACGGGCTTAACGACTGCGTATTCGGTGGAGTCACGAAGCGGGCTTATACATGATGTCCGCCGATGCTCCGCCATCAACGTACATGCGGTGGATGTCGTGACCTCCCGCACTAATCTCAATGGTGAGTGGCTCTACTACTGCGGTGTCCGTAGTTAAGGTGGGAAAAGAGATTTTACTCCCGGGAGAACTCCTGGTGACCTTCGTCTAGTGACCCGTTGCCATGATTGTATCATGTAGATGGTGTCGGCCTGTCCTTGGGTGTATCCTTCTTGTTTCCACTCTTACGTCTATCCTTTCCCTCCTTGATATTTTTGACCAAATGGTCCAATCTGCCTTCTTTAACCATTTTGTCAATGAGCTGGCGCAGTTGAACGCATTCATTAGTAGTATGGCCCTTCTGTGCGTGGTAGTCACAGTATCCATTTCCGGTGCGTCGATCCTCTTGAGTGCGCATTTGCGATGGTCTTGGAAAGTTCGCACCTTCTGTTGCGAGTATTTCCTTAGGAGTCTTGGTCAGCGGGGTGTATCTGTCATTATCTCTTCCGCTTCCACGACCTGCAATAGCTCTGTGCGATTACTACCCGTCGGGTGGATTGTCTCCCGGGTTGTTCACTGTGACCGATAGTTCGAGTAGTTTCTTTTGCTATCCTTATGGCCTTCTCCTTGGACAAAGGACCGAGAGCGTTTCATGAGTTCACCGCGGCGGCTTCTTCGCTGAGTAAAGTTTAGGCGAAACACCTTTCTTAATTCCTCAAAACCATTGATGCTTCGGCGTGGAAGCCTGCTGAACCCGATTCGTGCATTTCCCACCGGCGTGGAGTTGAACATGTGGCACCATACAGGGTTGTGGCCAATTTTCAATTTAGCGGTGATTCAAAAATTTTGAGGTGATCATCAGGGTCACTGTTACGTCATAGGTTTTACGTTGGCGGGCATGCGCCTTCTTTTGTTCTCGGAGAAGTCAGCGTCGCGTCGGGTGAGCGCATCCACCTTTTTGACGGCGCCACGGGAGAGATATATCTTCATCCTCATGGTCATTATATCTACTTCGGACTTCCGTGTCCGTTTCACTATCCTCGTTGTCCGAGGAATTTCCAGGGCGAGTTTTCCTCCTTCGACGCTTTCGCCGTTGTCCTCGAGTTTGTACTCGAAGGCTTTTACTTGGGGAATATCGCGCCCAAGTCTGTCATGTATTTTGCGACTACCAAGTCGGGTGTGGACGCTGATGCGCCGTCCATCCTCTTCACTTCCTTCAGGTGCTGTGAGTTCGATGTCTCATCATCCTCAACTCTCCTCCCAATTACGTTAAACACAGGGGTTGGCGGTTGTCTTTGGCGCTTCTCCTCGGACGGCGGTGGTGGTGAGTTTCGTATTCGAGTCAAAGCGAGTCGGGTTTGTAGGCTTCGACCCGACCTTTTCTAGCTTCCTCTTGCATGAGGCAGTCAAGGTTTCATAATTTTGGGATCTGAAATCCCTTGGTGTTAATGCGGTGTGACCCCCTCTAGAGCGAGGGTATTAAACTTCTGGCTGTGTCCTTGTTTTTATCCTGTGCCTCTGGTGCTTTTGTCAAGTCAGTCTCTAGTACCGGTTGAAAGGGAGTGGTAAGAACGGTGCGATGGATCCACTGTGTTGGTAGTGGTTATGGTGGCACTGGGTTGTCCCGGCTTGGTTCCACTATAGGGTAGACCAAGTCCGGCCTAATCCCTTGTTTTGGCGTCTTGGTCGTCCCGAGTCTGCTTGGAAGCGAACGGTGTGTAGCTTCTTTCGGTAAGATAAAACTGCGATCGCGATTTTCATGCTTCGTCATTCTAGTCTTAGTTCTTAGTGAATGGTCCCAGGATGGCCCACTTGTTGATACAAAAGTTTGGCGTTCCTTATTTGGGGCTACGGCTCTCATACCAATTCTGATTGTTGCTTGAGACCGCGCACTAAGAGCAGAAAACAGATTAGGCTTACCGTGGTATTGTCTCCCACGATTATCCTCTGGCGTGAGAGTAAGTAATCGGTTTTAGGGTAAAGGAGAGAGGGTTAGGGTTTATAAGTCATACCTTTAACGAGGGATGTGATTCCCTTTATATATACACGGAATCCTTATTGGTTCCGTGTTCCCAACTTCGGCGTATCCGCCTAAATCGGTTGGGAATAATTATCTCCTTGATTAAGAGATATCCTCCATCTATTCCGTAAATAGATTTGTATTTGGGCCTTCGTGGGCCTAAACGCTTATTAGCGTAGCCCAGTTCGTCTTTGGGCTTGTCAGTATTGGGCTTTGGGCGGGTTCGTGACCCGGATATAGACTATACGTCATCATGTCGTATGTTTATTATGAACTTCAATAGTCCTGTAAGGGAATACCTTACTTACTGTGTATGGGCCAAGCCAACGAGATCTCATTTTTCCAGGGAATAATTTGAGTCTTGAGTTATAAATGAGAACTTCATGTCCTACCTCGAATCTTTTATCCTTGATTCGCCTATCGTGCCATCTTTTGGTCCTGTCTTTGTATGCTCACGGCATGATCATATGCTTCGTCCGTAATTGACTCAAGTTTATTTGAGAAAATCGTGCTCCTTGATTATATCAACCTCCAAGTTGGCATTTTTGAGAGCCCAATATGCTTTATGTTCCAACTCCACGGGAAGATGACATGCTTTTCGTAAACAATATTAAAGGGGTGCTTCAATAGGAGTTTTGAAGGTGGATTTGAATGCCCATAGTGCCTCATCAGCTTGTCGGACCAATCTTTACATTCCTGCTGCCGGTTTCTCTAGAATTCGTTTGAGTGCCCTGTTTGTGTTCAGGTTTTCCCATTGGTTTGTGGGTGATAAGGTGTAGACATTGATTGGAGTACTCTATATCTATTTAGGACTTTCTCCATAATAGCATTACAAAAGTCGTCCTCGATCGTAATGATGGGCTTAGGAATCCCAAACACGGAGAATAATTTTTCAAAAGCGAATGACACTCCTAGCGTCACAAGTTTGCGGGGCCTCGGCTTCAACCATTTCGAAGCGTGTCGACAGCTACAAGGATATAACTTTTATTCTTCAATGGAGTGAAAGGTCCCATAAAATCGATCCCCTAAACATCAAAAACCTCACATACCATAATATTGTTGAGTGGCATCGATTCGAGAAGAGATGTTCCCTGCCCTTTGACAAGCGTCACAATCCCTAACATGCCTTGAGGCGTCTTTGAAAATGCTTGGCCAAAAGAATCCGGCCTCATAAACCTTTTGAGCAGTATTGTCGGCTCCATAGTGTCCTCCTGCAGGTCCGTTGTGGCAATGTTCCAGAATATGTCTTTGCTCTTCCCCAAATACGCATCTCCGAATAATACCATCGGGGCATGATTTAAAAGGAGCGGATCATCCGAAGTAATACTTAAGATCAAGAAGAACTTTATTTTGGTCATAGCTTTTGTTGCTAGGTAACACTTTGGTACGCTAGGTAATTAGCGAAATCTGCGTACCATGGTTCGACACTGGAATCTTTAATTCTAACTGCCATGAGGTGTTCGTCGGGCAAGGAGTCCCAGATAGTTTGAGTGTCAAGTTCCTTGAGCTCAGGGTTTTCTAATCGAGAAAGGTGATCAGCTGCTAAGTTTTCTGCTCCTTTCTTATCCTTGATTTCAATTTTAAATTCTTGCAGCAGCAGTACCCATCTTATCAACCTTGGTTTGGCATTCTGCTTATTAAATAAGTATTTCAAAGCGAATGGCAGTGTGACAATAATTTTTGACATTACTAAATAAGATCTAAATTTCAAAGGAATATACTACAAACGGGAGTTCTTTTTCAATGGTTGTATAATTCTCTTGTGCCTCATTTAAGGTTTTACTAGCATAATAAATGGGTTTAAATTTTTTATCCACCTCTGTCCTAAAATAGCTCCCACAGCATAATCACTAGCATCGCACATGAGTTCAAAATCGCCCCGGTCGGAGCAATAATAAGGCAGGGTAGTAGTAGTAAGTTTTTCTTTTAAAATGTCAAAAGCTTTTTTGCAATCATCGTTAAAATCAAATTTAGCATATTTCATTAGGAGTTGGGTCATAGGTTTGGCAGCTTTAGAGAAATCTTTTATAAATCGTCTATAAAATCCTGCATGCCTGATTCCTCCCGAACTACCTTCTTTTATTTCTCCGTCACACTTATCAACCGCTTGTGAACGGTCAACCGTAACAGAGAATAAAAGGCGACAGCCCAGGAGGAGAGAATGCAAGTTTACCAAGGATTAAAATATACTTGGATCGTTTATGTCCTGGTGAGGCGTGATATCCTAAATACAATGACTTGTGAATTTTTGAAAATAATATTAGTATAGGAAAAGCAGAATATGATTGACTAACACTAGGAATGTGAATAGTAATAGCTGTCATCGGCTACGTCAATAAAACGTACAATCGAAACCTAAAAATATTAAAAGTATACAAACTTACGTTTAACCTAAATTAAGCGTAAGCGTATAAAAAAAATCGAATATAACTATAGGAGGGATTTGCATGTCTTAGCGACTTAAATGCAAATTAAAGGAAATAAAAGATTAAAAAATATTAAATAAATGCTATCACTATTTTACAATGATGAGCGTTTAAAACCTAAAACGTACGTTTAAATAAAATTACGTAAACGTACAAAATAAAATGTGAGTTTTAAGAAATAAAAGGCCTACAAATATGAAAATGATATTTTTACAATCCTAATAATAAAAGAAAATTATTAGAAAAATAAAATTATTTTTACAACTATTTAATTAATTATTATTAATTAAAAACTATTTATTAAGTATTTAAAATGGACTAAAATATAAGAAAATACAAAATTAACCTAGAAAAATGAAATTATAACTTAGAAAAATCTAAAATATTATAAAACTAATTTTAAAACTCAAAAGATATTTTTTATGCTTTTTATTTATTTATTATTAATTATTTACTATAATTAATTACTAAAAATTATTATTGATTTATTAAAAATAATAAATGATTAAAGAAAAATCTGAAACTTTTTACAAAATTCTAAAATAAATCTAGGAATCTAAAAAAAATATAAAAATGGTAGCTTATGTGCAAAAATAAGCTAATGGGCAAAAGCTCAAAATAGAAGCTATTACTTTAGCTTGAAAAGTGACTCTTTTAGCTTTTGTTTTCGGACTTATTTACTATTAATATTATACATGTGTGAAGAAAATGGACTGTGCAAACTAAGAAATAAGGCGATCATAAGCTTATGACTCATTCAGTTGAGCTTATGGGCTCACAGTGGACTCATAAGCTCACAATAAGCTTGAAAAGGCTTTAAACAGAAAACAAAAGATAAAATAAGGTAAGTACAAGTCCAATGGATCAGTATAAACAAGAATAATGGACTGAAATGGTGTGAGCTTATGGTTTAGACAATCAATCTTTTGGCTTGACTTGGATGGAATGGAGGCTTCAAAGACCATGTAACAAGCTCCACACAGGAAATAAAAGAAAAGAAATATGTATACAAGTTATATGAACAAATATAAACAAACATGTGCAGCGGCAATCACCTAAAAGCTTGTTATAAGCTCATAAGCTCTATGATACACAGAACCAAACACCCCTGCTACTATTTGTAATGGCCATTTAAGCTGATAGAATAAGCTTGAAATACCAAAATGAGAATTGAGATAGCAAGATGGGTTGGTTGGGTTTCAAAAAGCTAAAATCAACATGTGAGGTTCACAGATTAGCTTAATAGAAGCTTATGAAAATGCTATTAATGTCTTGAGTTTGCTTATATACTTTCAGTTATGGGACACACAAAAAGTTTATTGCTGCCCTTATTAATAGCTTGCAATATGGAATTAAATCTTGGGTCATAGATTTGGGTGGATGAGCTTTATAAAAAACTAAAGCACTCAAGCTTATGACCACTAATGAGCTTATAGGAGCTTGAAGGAAATGGTGTAAATGGACTGCATAAGTATTCCATTGTTGTGAATGAGCAAACATACAAGCTCCTAATAGACCTATCAAATAAGCTCATGATAGCTCAACTTATATTGAGGCATTGAGATGGACTGCTTGGCTTTTTGAAAAGCCAAGAGTCACAAGCTCAAGCTCATGAAGGAGCTTTTCATGAGCTATGGAAACCACTCACTTCCACTGTTTGCTTCAGTGGAAGGAGTAATATGGGACAAAAAGATTGGCTTGATTAAGCTATGCAAATAAGCTAAAGGCGAAAAAATAATCATGCACATAAAAACTAGGCCACAAGGCAATACAAAAGAAACCAAATACACCAGCTAGGATCAAGTAATGAAGCTTATGCAAGCTCATTAACTTGACACCTAAGCTGTGGTGCAGGGCATGCTAACAGACAAAGGACTAAAAATAAGCTAGGAAATAAGTACTTAATAAGCTGAGAAATGGTAAACTAATATTTTCCTGATTTATATTAGCAACTAAACTAAAACATACTATAAACACAGGTTATGAAACTAAGTATTAAAAGCTACACAAAATTATCTATTTTAATCAAAAACGACCAAAATGGAAATTTTGACTTTTTAAGAAAAACTAAAAGTTGACTAAAGTGAATTTAAAACTTGATCTACTGACTTAATATGTTATATTATGTTATAATGAAACTGAATTAAGCTAAATAACATACTTATGAGCAACTATGATGAAATTTGTACTCTAAATCCTAACAGTTTACTAAATAAGATGAGATTAAGGTGATTTTGACTTTAAACTGAACAAGGACTAGAATTTATGCTTTGAATGAGCTACTAGATACTAATGTGACAGTAAACAACCACAAACAATAATAAACATACACTGGAATCCATTCTTATCTGAAATCCAAATAACCCTTTGATTTCCACTTGTCACATGAATTTCAAAGTTTTTAATGAATCTGAATATAAAATAGATTCCAAACATTTAATTATCACATAAGAGGACCATTTGAGCATAAAACTTCAAGAACACAGGCAAGAAACACAGAGTTGTCAAATATGCATTTCAACTGAGTTATTTTCAATTCTAGGCACAAGTGAATCTTAATAAACAAACTACTAGTATTAAGCTATGATATCACTAAACAACAACAGAAGAACATGGAAACTTAAGAATCTAAGCATGAAAAGTAGTGAAGCGGTAAATTGCAAAAATTAAGAAAAAATGCTTACAAATGAGAATAGGACTGAGGCGTTAGAACAAATGGACAAGGTTTCACCTATTAGCTTACCAATAAGCTCCTAATACCCATAGCATTCCAAATTCAACCCTGCTTCACCATCTTCTTCATTTTCCCAAGATTTTTGATTTTTCAATGATTTTCTTTATTTTTTTATGATTTCTGAATTTAAAGACTACACTTGTTTTAATGTATCTAAAAGCTAAATGAGCTTTGTAGGGAGCTTATATGGCTTATAGAGTCCATCAAACAACTACAAAACATGAAATTGAAAAGACTTGAAAATTAAAGAAAAATAAGCAAAACTTGAGACTGAAATAAAACTTGAAATTAAACTGAAAGTAGAGTTTCATTATACTAATTTAAAGAAGATTACATTATTAAAACATTAAAAGACATTGAAATTTAAAGAAAGCTTTCTTAAAAACTATACTACGTGACCAAGGCTAGTCAAGGTAGTTTTCCGGCTTTCTTCTCTCTTCTTTATAGCCTTTTTGAACTCCCCACATGCCTCTGAGTTGATCCCACCACCATTGGATCTCTAAAACACATCCTAGCCTTTGATTTGCAATTTGGCCAAAAAGTCTTAAGGCAGGTTTGTTCATTAATGATTCTTGGGAGGATATGGAGGTGGAGGGACATGGTATAATCTGGGGGGATAAGTTTGGTGAGGTGGAGGTGAAGAGGTGGAAAGCAAGTGGTTAAAACCATGGTATTGGTGTATTACGGGGTGGGAGAAAGAAGGTCTACGTGTAGGCGGTATTTGTGTTTAAAAAATGGGTAGGGTTGTAGCTGGTTTGGGCTTGGATTTAATATCAAAGGTCCGTTTGGTTTAGATTAATACACAAGGACTAACTTTGCAATTTTTACAAAGTAAAGGTTCGAATTTGACAAGTTTCCAAAGTTTTTCCAAGGATCAATCATGCCAAGTATCATTAGTACAAGGACTATAAATATAATTTTCCATTTTAAAGCATCCAAGGACCTTTTATGTCATTTTTGGATTTTGAGGGACTAAAAGTGTAATTTCCAAAAAGTTTATCATAAGGACCATTCTTGTCATTTATTAATAGTACAAGGTTTAATATTTGATAATTTTCACTTTTTAAATTAACCAAGGACTATTTTTGACATTTTTCAAAGTTAAGGGAACAAAGTTGTCATTTTGTGATTTTTGAACTTTAAAGGATTTGTTTTGACAACTTTTGAATCTCATGGACCTTAAATGACATTTTACAAGTTTTTGAATTACCGGGGACTAATTTTGACAACTTTTGTAACTTGGGGACTAAAGCGCCAATTATGCAAACTTGATACGTTTTTCATCGATTTTGATGTTTTTCATTTAAAACATATAAAAACTTTTGTGATATTTTTATCATTTTGATGTGTTCGGAGTGTTTCAGATGTTTTTGGCATTCTAAACAGTATAAAAATGATGAGTATTTAGACACTCATCAATGCCCAAGAAAACTCCTAATGCCTTTTAGGTTGTTCGGATAAGGCAGTCGAGAAATAACGTCAACCTTAGCTTTATCAACTTCTATCCCAGTTTGAGAAATTTTATGCCCTAAAACAATCCCTTCTTTAACCATAAAATGACATTTTTCCCAGTTAAGGACAAGGTTGGTTTCTTCACATCTGGCAAGCATTTTAGATAGATTATTAAGGCGGGATGAGAAAGAGTTACCAAAAACCGAAAAGTCATCCATGAAGACTTCCATAAAATATTGACACATATCCAAAGAAACAGGCATGCAACGTTGGAATGTGGCGGGAGCATTACCAGTCAAAAGACATCCTTCGGTGGCGAATGTTCGTAAAGGGCGGTGAACATTGTCTTTCTTGATCCTCAAGGGCAATAGGAATTTGAAAGTACCACGAGAATCCATCGAGGAGCGGTAATACTCATGTCCAGAGAGTCTTTCTAGAATTTGATCGATAAACGGAAGGGGGAAGTGATCCTTTCGTGTAGCATCATTTAATTTTCTGTAGTCAACGCACACCCTCCAACCAGTGACTGTCCTAGTTGGTATCAACTCATTATCTTCGTTGGTGACCACTGTCATTCCTCCTTTCTTTGGCACAACATGAATGGGGCTAACCCAAGGGCTATCTGAAATAGCGTAAATTAGACCCACATCCAGGAGCTTAATGATTTTGTCCTTCATAATGTCTTTTACTTTAGGGTTTAATCTCCTTTGTGGTTGCACTACAGGCTTAAAATCATCTTCCATAAGTATCTTGTGGGAACAATATGAAGGGTTAATTCCTTTAATGTCAGAGACTTTCCATGCAATTGCCCCCTTGTGCTTGCTTAAAACCTGTAGTAATGACTCTTTTTCTTTGTTAGATAACAGAGAGGAGATTACAACAGGGTAATTTTGATCTCCATTGATAAATGTATATTCTAAATGAGGAGCTAACTCCTTAAGTTTCGGGGAAGCATCGACTTCTTTCGGGGTTTTTGCTAAACAAACCGTCTGATTCTTCGTGGTCAGTTCCTCTGTTTCGCTTTCTTCATCGCTAGATGTCCCATCATTATCTTCGAATTTTAATGATCTTAGAGGGTCAGGAAGAAAACATTCCTGGGCATGTTTCTGAGTGTTAGCTTCGATAAGGTCGAGATCATCAAGGTTGTCATCGATGAAAGAAGCATATCTCATTGATTTTTCCAGGTCGAATGTAATTTTGTCATTACCAATTTCCAACGAAATCTTCTTGTTAAAGACATCAATCATAGCATGTGCGGTTGCAAGAAAGGGTCTTCCAAGCAAAATAGGGATATCATCTTCTTCCATATCCAGGACCACGAAGTCGATCGGGAAGACAAATTTATTGATCATGACAAGAACATTTTCAACGATCCCTTTCGGATATTGATCGAGTAGTTTTATTAGCCAGCTCGATACACATTCTAGTTGGTTTTAGCTCTCCCAATTCCAAACGTGAATAAAGAGAGAATGGCATAAGACTAATGCTTTCCCCAAGGTCGGCAAGGGCCTTGTTGAATAAAATTCCCCCGATAGTGCAAGGTAAAGTGAAACTCCCCGGATCTTCTTCTTTGAGAGGAATATTTTTTAAAAGAGCGTGAGCATCTTTGATTTAAAGTAAACTGCGTCCGTCGAGAAGTCTTCTATGGGTAAGGAGATCCTTCATAAATTTGGCATATTTCGGCATTTTCTCCAAGGCTTCAACGAGAGGAATATTAATGCTGAGTTGTTGAATTTTCTCCATGAATTTTTGAAATAGCACCCGTTCTTGTTCCTTTTTAATCCTTCCCGGAAATGGAATTGGTGGAATGTAGGGACGGACCTTTTCGACAGAAGGTTGAGCCTCCTTGGTTTCTTTATTATTATCTTGGGGTGTTTCGTTAGTCAGATCATTTAAGTCCGAAGGGTAAGCTGGTTCCTTATAGTTTAATCCACTTCTTGTTGTAATAGCGTGAGCCAGATCTCGAGGATTTGTTTCTGTCGTGCTAGGCAAGTCACCTTCATCCCTTACTCGATAGATTCGCGGTTTTCCCACGATTTTCAAGTCTTCTAATAGCGGTTGCTTGTGTTCTAAGTGCCTTGTCGTAATCTCGTTTGAGATTCCAAACCAAATTTGCGTTCTCATCATATTTTTACGCTAGATTCATTAACGAGCATCTTCACGGCCTTTTTCAAGATCGGCACTCTCCCATCAATGGGTTTATCGAACTTGTGTTTAACCATCTTGACTTCTCGGTCGGGGATTGCATCTCTACTTCAAATTCCTCCAGATTCTTTATCACTGATTGTATCTTTATAGGGTCTTCATCCATCTTCATTCCATGATGACGAATGGGCGCAACTTCCTCAACTTTAATCCATCCTTTATCGCGAGTCATTAAAGGGATAGGTTCTTTAGAGTCTAACATTTGTAGAGTCTTTATGTCCAACCCGTTGTAGAATATTTCATTGCTCGTGTTTGTTGAGTTTATGTTGGGCACTTGAGGATGGCCGTTAAATCTTTCCTAAGCTGTAAATAGTGGTTCATTGTAGACTTGGCTAAACCTCCTAATTTCATCGACCTGTTGAAGGATTTTGCAGGGTTCGGTATTCCTTAAGAAAAACCTTCTTAAAGGCGTTCCATGTTGTAATAGATCAGATGGAATTTTTTAACCAATCTCTAGATCTTCCTTTTAGGGTAAAAGGAAAAGCCCTCATCATAACATGATCTCTTGAGAATCCAGGTGCATGAAATAAATATGCGATCTCACATACCTTTGCGATGTGTTCGTGTGCTTCTTCGTCTTTGGTTCCATAAAAGCAGCATCTTTTCAGTTCATCAAGACAGAGTCCCCAAAATTGGAATTTAACATTTTCTTCAAGAGCTGGAATGGTGATCCCCTGTTTACTATTAGAGGTGGTGAGATAATCGTTCATATTAAGAGTCATAGTATCAAAACAAAACTTAAATAAAAATCCTAATATAACTCCCCGGCAGCGGCGCCAAAACTTGATGAGGTTTCTTGACCATGTCTTAATATATATAGTGTCTCGCTATACCTATGGTCTACCCTAATGCACTAACGGGCGTGTCCGGTGCGTGTGTAGTGTAGTAATTAAGTAAATCGAGGTCGTTCCAAGAGCTATGTGTGTGGATTATTACTAAGTCTAATTGTTGAGAATAAAAATGGTTTCGAAAGGTATTTAATTAATTAAACTACTAATGCAGAATATAAAATAAAAGCAAATAAATGGTAAAGGGGAATCAATAGAGGAATAGTGATGCTAACCTAGTTAATCCTCCTAGCTAGTTATGTCTACGTCTACCTACTTCCAATTACTTCAGGTGGGGTCAAATTCGAGAGGACAACATTTGGTCAATTCGCCCTAACCTATCAGCAAATATGCCACCACAGGAGAAATCAGGCGCACCGTCATAAGTCCTGTTGTTCACGGTCCCTAAGCGAGTCATTAAGTACCGCTACATGCTAGATTCTAAATAGTGAGTGCCCGGCCGTTTGGAACTTAGACACTACACCCCCAATTCTTAAGTTCATCCAAGCGATAGGTGATCAGTTGGTCAAATCGCACAAGTAGAAAGGGTCGTCAGTTGGTCATATCTTACCCTTCCTATCTCAGTCCGCTCACCTAGGGTCAGTTGGTCATATCTCCTAGGCAATTGGCCTCTATCGCCATTCAAAACTACCGAACCAATGGTGACTACCAAAGAACTATGCATAAATACACTTAGAAATAATTGTACGGAAGTAAAGGTAAACGCAAAAAAAAAAAACAATTAAGGAATCATAACTAGGCTAGCACCAAAGGGTGCTTAGCCTCTCATATTAATCATGCAAATCAATTCAACATTCAAAGGTACGAAATACATGAATTGAAAGTAAAATAAATAATAAACGCTAAAGCTTATCGTAATGGTGTGACTTCTCCCTTGGAAACAGCTCTGTATGCTTCCCTAGACCTGCCTCGATCTTTTTCCACGTTCTCGAGTGTTGTGTGTGGAATGGGATGATTTGAAATGCTGGAATTGTGGGGGGTATTTATAGGCCAGTCCGAGAGTACTGGCGTAACCAATAGAGGAGTTACGCCGTAACCTTCTATTTCCTCGTAAATGCACTAGATCTACTTGTTACGGCGTAACCTTATAAGGGGGTTGCGCCGTAGTCTTCAATAAACTTCGGTACGTCGTAAGTGATGCAGTAGGTTGGCGTAAGTATTAGCGGCGTGGAACCTCTTTTGACCTAATGGAGTAACGTCGTAACCTTTGGGAAGAGTTACGCCGTAACCTCTTGATAAGTTGGACTTAAGGTCACGCAATAGTTACGGCGTAATGTGAGAGGCGAGTTACGCCGTAACTTCTTCCAAATAAGCATACTGTGATAAATCTTTAGTAATGTTTCCATTTACGCGTCTCTTTAGCTCCAACGCTCGTAATTTACCTGAAAGTGGAAAACAAGCGTAAATTTATATAAATGATATAAATAACGAGCATTATCGGGGGAAATTGACACTTAATATTCCGGACTATTTGATGTTATCAGATTCGTATAATACTTATTAGCTCATTTAAGTCAAAACGATTAATCGTATTAATATTTTTAGAGTTATAAGCGTATTCTCATTTTTAGTAATGGAAGGAATTAAAATTCTTTAGGGTAATAATCATTAATTGATCAAACTTAGGGGTTAAAATGATAAATGGTAAACTTAAAGGTTTAAGAAGACAATTATCCTTTTTAAGGGCTTTATATGGCCATAATTCAAAGTATAGGATTTATATTCTAAATATCTTAAAGTGTTGGGTTTATAGTGTAACTTAACTTTAAATTTTTAGGTTACTTTGTCACAATTCATGCATGTTAATAAGATAGAAAGAAAAATATGCTCACATACTAACATCACAAGATCATATATGTATTCTTTATCATAAGTTTTAAGGAGACACAAGCACCATAACGTGACCAAAGTTTAACCAATCTATTATTACGTTTCTAATCCGTTTTATCCAGTTAATAAACATGATTAACCAACCCTTATGAAACACAAAAACCTTTACTATTTTGACCCACACATAAACGAGTCCCATGCAAACTGGACAGCCTCTACTTGACGCACATATGGGGTACGTTATTTTGGTTTGAATTATGCCTGGTATTCTTATTCGACCCCTTTTTAACATGGTCAGAACACCCCATACGTCCCAAAAGTTAAACAAATAAATCCTCATTATTGTTACCCTTTTACTCAATACTAATGTTGTTCTTAAGATTCACATCAGATTGTTAAAGAGAACCATGCCCCACACAAATCGCCACCTAGTATATATACTATCAATACATAAACATGCATGCATACTACTATAACCTGTTTCCAACCATATGAATATATGTGTTTATATGTCGAGATACAAGAAGGCCCACCAAGTCATGTATTAATGTATTAGGGAGCATGTCAAGTTGCCTACAAATCAGATTCAAAGACCAGGTTATTCGCCATGTACATAGAGTTTTATTTACGATTTCATGTAGCCTAAGTACCTGATTTACTTGGTTATGTTTCATCATTTTATGAGACATGTTTATAGGTGTAAAAACAGGCGCATGGCTGGACATAGACCACGATCAGATTCATTACACAAACAAGATATGAAGTGTATATTAGTCGACCTATAATACGATTTTCTCATGACTTTATGTATCTATAATACCAGGTTGGTGTTAATCATTTGTATAACACGTTAAAGTGAATAAACCCATGCGTATGGTGCCCTCCCCTCACGACCAGAATTCAAAAGAAAAACAAAAGGATGTCGAGATATTGATGTACCTTGTAGTGTGTGAAAGGGAAGGGAGCAAAGATCGAAAACCAACAATCCAAGCACCTCTAGTGCCCTAGATGTCACGATAGCAGCAGCAATACTAAGACCCACGAAAAACACCAAGTGAACCTTGAACCAAGCATGTGATTCCAGCCTTTAACTAAGCCTCGAACCCTTCTTTTCTTGGAGCCTTTAGATCGACAGAAAAATGAAGATGAGAGGTTTCTTTGTGTGTCGTGACTTTATTTAGAGATTTTTAGGGTTTTATTTCTTGTGTGTATAAAACGTCTAATGACCATGAGATATAAGAGGATATGAACAATCTATTTTAGGAGAATATATTGGTGGGAATGTGGGCGTGTGTTTGGCCGAACAAGGGGGAAAGGCAAAGACAATTTCTCAAAATTATTTACCTTCCATTTTTATGTCGTACATTATTTATTTAATTTGTTCGTTAGGTAGTATGAGTTGAGATCCCTATAGATCTCTCATTAACCATAGAACCAATCATTGCATCCCAACCATCCAATCTAATTAGATCCAAAGGCTGAGATTAAACCTCTAATCTAATTAGAAGGGCAAAAAGGTCAACTAAAAAAAATACCACTTCATTATTGCCCAAAATTGTTACAGCAAAAACACACACACATATGCACACCATCAACTATTAACTTAGATCCACCATGACCGATCCACCACCATCACCGTTCCACCACCATCACCGATCCACCACCATCACCGTTTTACCACCATCACCGATCCACCACCATCACCGATCCAGCAACATCATCACAAGATATGTTTGAAATCATTCATCATAAACCGTCAACTATACCATAAAATCGTGTTTTGGATCTAAAAATCGTGTTGTGGATCTGAAAATCGTGTTTTGGATCTAAAATCATTCATCATAAACCGTCAACTATACCATAAACCGTCAACTATACCATGTGTTTGATGAAATGCGTCTGTGAAGAATCATATGTGATTCTGAAGAATCATATGTGATTTTGAAGAATCATATGTATTCTGAAGAATCACATGTGAAGCAAAATCACATATTTTAGTTTTTATGTTATATCGATCTATTTATGTAATAAAGAAGAAAAGAATCATATATGATTCTAGAAGAATCATATATGATTGTAGTAGAATATTTTAGTTTTTCTGTTTTATCTATTTCTATAATAAAAGAAAAGAATCATATATGTTTCTAGTAGAATCATAAAGGATTGTAGTAGAATCATATGTGATTCTTGTAGAAAATATATGATTTACGAAATGCGTTTGTTTACGTAATAAAGAATAAAAATTTTAGTTGTTTCTGTTTTATCTGTTTCTATAATAAAGAAGAAAAGAATCATATATGATTCTAGTAGAATCATATATGATTCTACTACAATCATCGTTGTTACTAATTAAATGTTTATATTTTAGCTAACTACATGTATTGCTTAAAAAAGTTGAAGAAAAGCCTAAGCTTATTCAGAGAAAAAAGGAAGTTATTCAAGGGGAATATTCTGAAAGTGATTAATGTAAGAAGATGTTAAAGAAATTCAAGGGGAAGATGATTAGGTGTTATGTACGAGTGATGATTTATGTAAATTTCTTCATATTATTGAGTTTAGATGTTGATGGTAGTCTTTTGGTAATTACTGATGTTCGTAGTAGTGAACGTATTTTTATATGTTATTTTGTTGAATGTTTTAACATCTTCATTCTTTTTTTATCCCATATGATTCTAGTAGAATCATATATGATTGTAGTAGAATCATATATGATTTTACTGGAATCATATATGATTCTACTAGAATCATATATGATTTTACAAGAGTCATATATGATTTTACTATAATTGTTGTTCAACTATTCATACAAATGTACAAAACGTAGAAGAGATAAGAGCATGACCAACTAGTTCCTCGCCTTTGACTATGCTGCTTCTGCATCATTATTATTTTCAAAGCAACGTAGATACATAGAGCCTATAAAGAATAACTTTTTACATATATAATTGCAACCTTATCTCCAAGATAAGAAACATTGGTTAATGAATGCAATGTCCACTAGAAAAAAAGTTCTTAGCAATTTCTTTTAACACAATCACATATAATAATTGATAAAAAATAAAGATCCCTCTTTAAGACAACATATAACAATGATGGTGCTAAAGGACCAACTTCTTTGGAGAAAATAAATTAAATTACAGCTTCACAAAATCATCATCAAAGAGGTCTACTAGAATCATATATGATTCTACTATAATTCTTGTAATGCTCCTTCTTGTGCGTCTAATCTTACATGAGCCTCTCTTTTAACACATTCTTTTACGTATTCAGCTTGTCTCTTAGCAGCCTCGTGTTCCTTCTTCTGCTGTTCAGCTAATGCTTTTGATTCATCTTCCTTAACTTTTAACAGATAATGTAGAAAAACTAAAATATTCTACTGCAATCATATGTGATTCTTTTCTTCTTTATTACAGAAACAGACGCATTTCAGAATCATATATGATTCTTCATAATCATATATGATTCTTCACATACGCATTTCATCAAACACATGGTGTGCATCTAAATCATTAACATCTTCATCACGATTTTCAGATCCACAACACGATTTTCAGATCCACATCACGATTTTTAGATCCACAATACCAGAATCACACAAACAATACCACCTTTCACACCCACACCATCACCACCATCTTCAACCCCAACACCACCTTCATCAACCCAACTTCATCAGACCCATCTCCACCATAGATGATTCGATAAGATTGATGGTGACGGTTCACGGCGGCGGCGGCGACGGTGAGTGACGGTATTGAGAGATTGATGGTGTTTAATTGTGATTGATGATGTTTAATGGTGATGATGATTCCGATTGATGATGATTGATTGTGTTTAATGGTGAGTGATTGATGGTGACGGTTTTAAGAGGTTTGAGGGTGAAGGGTGAGTATCAAATGAGAAAGAAAGAACATGATTGAGAGGTTTTGGGGTGACGGTAAATTGTCTAAAATACCCTTGTATAAGATAAATAAAGAAAGAAAATGGACGGATGAGATGAGATAAATGGAGGGATGAGATTGAATGGTGGGATCTATGGCATTTTTTGGATCTATAAAGAACTTTTGCCTAGGTAGTATATGTGAGATTTAATGTGTTACATCTTTATTTTGCAAACTAATTTAAGTTTTGTTATCCAAAGTTCCACGAAAATCATTTGCCATTTATTAGTTAACGTAGTTACCGAATTTGCTTTATCTTACGGATTTTGATTTAGGGGTATTATGGTCCTTTAATGCATTTACGGAGTTTAGGGTTTTACATCTCTTCCCCTCTAATTTTTTTTTTCGTCCTCGAAAATTGAAGTGAACACGAATGAAATCAAACGGTAACAACGGAGACATACCAGATTACAACGAACTGATGGTAACAGAAATCAAACGGTAGAACTTTACAGAGATGAGCGCGTGCCGAGAATTCAAACGTATCAGTCGTAGATCAATGGAGGTAGATCAAACGTATAGGCATAACGATCCCAAAGTCTTGCTAAACCCAAACAATCTTAATCAGGTGCCAGAAATTCTAAGCTCTAAGGCACTCCTCGAGACATCCTATGATCACAATGAGGGTACGTCATATGATGTAAGTATTATCACGTTGGCCAAGCATCATAATACCAGCATCATATGAGTATACCTTCATTATGACCATACTTTATCTCAAGTCGTGACAATCATCCTATCAACCACCTAACAGTCCATTTTACATTTTAGGGTTGGTCCGAAACAATCATCACTAACGAATTCGAAATCAGAGGAACAGAACATATAAGGGACATAACGGAACATAATAAGTACCATCGAACTGAAATGCGTCAGAAATAGCAGCATACTTCCATAGTTCGCCAAATCTTCCAAAATAAGACAATCATCCAATCATACACATAATTTATACAGAACGGAGATCATTCAAAAGAGAACATAGATTATTCCAGATATCTTATTCAACGAAAAGTAACTCCAATATATCAAAGGAAAGGAAAATAAACGTCAAACATCGGTATCAATGACAAGAAATAAAAGAAACTACTGACGAGCTGTCCTTTCTTTACCCCCATTGACTATCTTCTTTGGGCAGTCCAGCACCTTAAGCCCCATGGAGACGCATCGGTAACATGCTCCAGAAGCCTTGTAACACTCGCCCGGATGGGGCTTTCCGCAAACAGTACAATTAGGAAGAGGAGGCAACGCCTCGGTAGACCTCTTCTGAGAAGAAGATGTAGAACGATCATGATAAGACCTACGAGAAGACTGGTCTCGGTACTGTCGCTGACCACTGGCTCCCTGACCCCGACGGTCATCTCCTGATCTGCAAAACCTCCGCTGCTCCTGATCCCGAGACTCCTGACGTCTCGAGTCATGCTCTCGGTCTTGATGACCTATGCTCTCATACCCATACCCTTGATCATGGCGACCCTGATGGTTACTCATGTCGCCTTCCCTACCTCTCTTGTTAAAACCTTGATCAGCATGGAGCATTTCTATATTGCGGGTTGTGCCCGCTACCTGTACCACTTCAGCACACTCATTGTTGATCAATCGGTCCAACACCCATCTTTTTAAGCCCCACTTGAAATGTCGGGCTTGTCTCCTAGCATCCCCTGCAATAACTCTAACAAAACACCACCTCATAACCCTCTGCATATACTCATGAGAATTCTCCCTATCCAGTTGATAGATCGCGTTATAGTCCCGCTCATAATGCTGCTGTTCGGACTCCGGAAAGTACTGCTTTTAAAATATCACGCGAAAGGTATTCCAAGTGCAGGTATCAACAAAATTTTCCACCTTGGCTAGGAGGTACGCCTTCCACCAGTTGAGAGCGTCGCCCTCCAGCTTAAAGGTAGCAAGCTTGGTCTTGAACTCATCTGCACAGCCCAAAACGTTAAACAACTTTTCAATGTGTGTTATCCAATCCTCCGCCTCAGTAGGTGTAGCAGCATAGCGAAATGGAATAGGCTTGAGCTTGTTGAAACGCTCAATCCAGACATGAACTGGAGTGGGTAGATTGGCAGCATCACCACCACCTCCGCCTGAAGAGCTAGCATTGTTTCTGATATTGTTGGTGACGGTAGTGACCAACTGAGCAGTGATATTAGGAAGAACGTTAGCTAGAGCGTCAGCTATCATGGCTTCAAAGTTGGGGGCATCGTCCCCACCAGTCTCACCGTTTCTGCATGTAGTCACCATCTGAACGATCAACAAAACGATTAGCAAGGATCAGAAAACAAGATAAAAAGCTCGAACTAAAATGACGAGAACGAAACCTAAAGTCTACCCAATTCCTCACAAGTCAATCCTAATCTTAAAGGGTCAGATCCTAGGGTCCATATGTCACAGGTCCTGACTACAAGCCGTAAACCTGGGCTCTGATACCATAATTGTAATACCGTAACCCGATAAGGGTAGAAGTATCACAGTATGGTGTCATATCAAAGCATACACAATGAACATAAATCAACCAGCAGAAGTCTTAAATAAATAAACAAGGAAAATCAAGTCAGCATGACTTAACAATACATAAATTCAAAGAAAGAAAACTCCAAAGTAGAAATACGATAACCAAGTCTAACAATACCATAACATAATCAATTGAAGTCTAAGATGACTAGGCATGGTCTCTATATCAGCTCATCTCTCAACCCAAACAATCCCCAGCTCCTAGCTTATGTACCTGCCGCAGGAAAAGAAATGCGGTTGAGCTTAAAAAAAACCCAGTGAACAGATATAACGATACAATAATAATGAAACTGAACAGAGAACAAAGTAAGAAATGTCATACAATATATATGGTATATCAAAGAGAATGATTAACTTTTAATGATTAACTTTTAACGTTGATATTATATTTCAGGGTAACCGTGTTCACGGTACATGTAAGAAAGACAATATTAAAAAGTTCCAACTTTTCTTTGGATGAAGGCTCATGTTACAGATTTTGTAACTTTGGGGTAGGAGAGAATGGTGGCAACCATCCATTAGTCAATCACCGTTACAAGATCTTTCATTATTTTAGCGTTTTTAGATCTTTCATTTTTTTGGTAATACAGCATTATGTTTTTATTTTTTTCTAATACACTATTATATATATTGCATTATTTATCTTTCAGCAGTGTACATTTTAGCGTATTAAATTTTTACATCATGGTTTTTATTACATTTTTATGCTTAATAATAAAACTTTATGCTAGCCGGCCAACGACCGGGCCTTAAGCTAGTTCACAGTATATAAAAGGGATAATACCATAAAAAATTGTTATATTTGTCAAAAAAAAATCATCTTCAGAGTAACGAATAAAAAAAATATTCTTGTGAACACTAATGTTGACACTTTTGTTTTTATGTGACTACTATGACTATTTTACCCTTCCAAATTACATAAATGATCCCTTTGGGTTTGCGGAAATTGCATCCACCGTCCCAAGACTAAATTACATAAATGGTCCCTGTCGTTTGTAGAAAATTGCATCCACCAGGCCCTAATTTTTTTTTCCGAATTCTTTTTCAAAATGTTTTTGACGAAAAACTTTGTTTTTGAAAAAAAAATATAATTTTTTTTTCGTCACATGTGAAAAAAATTGATATTTTTTGTAATATTTTCTAAATTTTTTTTTCTGATAAATTTTTTTTTTTCACTTGTGACCAAAAAAAAATTCACATGTAACGAGAAAAAATTCCAAAAAAACAAAGTTGAAAAAAAAATCGAAAAGAATAGACGAAAACGTAATAAAAACGAAGAAAAACGGGTGAAAACGTATAAAAACGGACTAAAACGTAAAAAAACGAACGAGAACGTATAAAAACAAACGAAAACGTATAAAAACGTATAAAAAAGTATAAAAAACGTATATAAAAACGTAATGGGTCAAAACCATAAAGAGTGGGTCCAAAAAATATATATAGTAGGGATTGTGAATGCAATTTTTGCTAACCACAAGGACCATTTATGTAATTTATCCTAGGGACGGTGGATGTAATTTTCAAAAATCCACAGGTAAAATAGTCATCACAGAATATTTTTTTTGTCTTTATTAATCAAATAAAGACCAAAATGACAACATTAGTATTTACAAGAGTATTTTTTTTAGTTTGCTACTCTGAAGATGATTTTTTGACAAATATAATGTTTTTTTAAGGTATTATCCCTATATAAAAAGGCTAATTGTTTGAAAAAGTAACATAATTGCCACTTTTTATAATTGTGTGTAAATCCGATTAATTCATGCACATTTTTTTTTTCAAATTTTGATTATTTTATGTATTGATTAACATATTTTTGGGTATCGAATCATGTATTTTTTTTAATCGAATCAAGTATTATTAGGAATCGACGCACAAAATAATCAAAATTTGAAAAGATGGGCATGAAATAATTGGATTCGAATAATGATGCATACAACTATAAACGGTGACAAGCGTGACACATTTTTAGACCATTAGCTTTAAATAAAACGTCCATAAATAGCGGTTTCATTTTGTTCAGCGACTTACGTAAAGAATAGTAGAGTAACTTAAGTGACAATAACGTAAAGTACATTAATCTAGTTCGTGTGTATTAGCCCATGTAAAATTCGCTTCCTGGCTTCCCCAACTGGCTTCATGAGTTGATGCATTTCAAACCTAGCTAGCATATGTAAGTGTCGGTTAGATGTTCAAGTTTTGTGTTTGGTTTATGTGATTATGTCAATCATGGTGGTCCTGTGTTTGGACCGGAGTCATGCATGTTTTGTGGTGCATTATTCAGCTTGTAATAATCGTTATACTGAGTTTTAGCCAGCTGACATGAGTGATATTCATCTGAAGTATTATTTTACGTTCGAGCTAAATGTGTTTCTATTAGATATGTTTTGTATTTTAAGCGTGAACAATGTAATTAAGCGGCTGCGAATTTACAAAAGGTATGTTATCAAGCATTGGCTGCGTTGCGTTTTATATAGACCTTCTTAATTAAAATTGATAGAATGTCGTTATTTAACTTCTGGTAAGTAGCACGTTAGTAGGATTATTTATGTGAACATCTAACATGAAGGACCAATTATGTAATTTTTTTTTACATTGTTAGTCTTTGAGGACCTATTTTTGCATGAAGTTAAACTCGGGGACTCTTGTTGCATTTTCGTTTTATTAAAAAACTAGGGACGTTAACTAGCGACCGTTAGTCTTTGTACATTCTCTTGTTCATTCGGGCCGCCGCTTAAAAAGCGGGATTGTCCCTAGCAATCTTCTTGGCATAGTTTATCGTAAAATCTTTGTAGGTAATGTTTGTTGGGTGTGGAGGTAGCAAAAAAAAGAGTAGCTAAAGCCACATTCATAAATGTACTTATAAGTAATATTCTTTGTTGTCAATTGTTAGGCTGCCCACAGTCGTGACATGAATCACCGCCTGCCACATCAGTTTTCTCTCTCCGGCGACCAGATACGACCAAATTGTCACAGTCGATGACCGAGGGGTTTTTATTATTTTATTATTATTTTATTTTTTTAATAAATTCTTACTTTGATGACCAATCTTTTGTAAAAATACGTGTCTACTTTCCATGCAAATACATGCACAGATTATTGTATAACGATGATGATGAACAAAACCATCACTAGTACGAAAAAAGCGGACATACGATCAATTCAACACACTCCCCACAATACATGCACTACAAGTAGATCATTGTTGAAAAAAAAACTATTTTGCTCAATCATATATGTGTACCAAACTATCAAACACACAAACCATGTATCCAACTTTCAAGTCATGCATGCTAAAACATCTCATGGTAAGTGGTTTGTTTGTGTTTTGTGAGTAGCCTTCAAATAGGTTGGATTTTAGACCGATAGTGATTTTTTTTTGTGCTCGACCGATTTCCGACCTTCGCTCCACAGTGGCTACAACCGACTTCCAAGTCGGTCGTCTAGCTCGACCGACCAATATTTTCTGATCGAGTGTGACCAGCCTTATAATGGTGTTGTTGTAGAATTTATGGTTTTTGTTTACAAGGGTATAGTACGTACAGTGGTTTTTGGATGAATGGTGTGTGGTGCTATTTTCTTGTACCTAGGAATAGTAACACTTTTTAAAAATATTTTTCGTTTATAAAGAATCCAAAACATGTTTATGACATAATATATTCTCATGACCTTATTAATAAACGTCACATAAGATGTCGCTAGCAAGCAAGTACTCCGTAGTCTTTATAAAACACGCTGCATTATTGCATTAAGGTAGCATTTATAATACATCACCGGTGCAGTTTGTTCGATGGAATTACTTAACTCATCCACCATGGCACAATCCGGCCTCTCTTCAAACCCGTCTCAAGTTCATCCTCCAAAACAGACCCGAAAGGTGGCTTTACGCCATATTCTGGCAAGCTTCCAAAGACACAGACGACCATCTTGTTCTAGAATGGGTTGATGGTTATTTCCCTGAAACCAACTATGTGTTTGGACTAGATGATGTTTCTGATACCCAATGGTTGATTATGTCATCTATAGGGATGTGTTTTCTTGCTGGACATGATGTTGTGGGCCAATGTTTTGGTTCAAGATCTTGTGTGTGGTTGGCGGGTGATATAGAGTTAGGGAAATATGATAGTAAAAGATGTGAAGAAGTGAGAGTTCATGGGATTAAGTCTTTAGTTTGTATACCAACTAATAACGGTGTCGTTGAATTGGGTTGTTGTGATGTTGTGCAACAAGATTGTGGTTTGATTGAATTGACGAAATCAATGTTTGATCCGAATAGTTTATCTAATATCAACTTTCATAATCTTGTTGATGAATGTGAATTCCCTAATCAAGGTGACTATAATCTTTTGTTGTTCTTTTGCATGGAGTTTTTTTTTTTTTTTTTTTTTTTTACACGATACCCATGAAGCAAGATCAAAATTATATATGACTAGTTTTAATTAAACAATGAAAAATCTAGAAAGAAGATTAGATATATTCTGTTAGGTGAAATATTTAACATAATTTCTAGTAATTAATTCATGAAAAAATATTGAATGATAAGTATTTTAGTAGGCAGGGTGCAATTGGACTCCGGTATATTGTAGCTAAAAATTTTAGTTATAATTTAGGTGGTTAGAGCATGATCATTGGATCACATAATGGACTAATTGGCGCCAGTTCTATAGCTAAGTTGTCCTTTATTTTTCTTAGTTTTGCCTAACAAAAGCTAGATCATTTTTAGGCTTTCAAAATCAAGTAGGTGAAGGTCAGGAAGAAGTGACGAGCACAAAGAAGATGAAGATGTCCTCTTCTTATTCAGATCCACTAGAAATCAATAGCTCATCATCATTAACAACCAAGAACACATGTACACCGAAGAGGAAGGGTCAACGAGTAAAAGGCACAATCGCACAGCCAGAAGTATTGGCACCGGGGTACCATGTGGAGTCCGAGCGACAACGGAGAGAGAAGCTAAATCATCGCTTTTACGCACTTAGGAGCGTTGTTCCATACGTTTCAAAGATGGACAAGGCTTCTTTACTAGCAGATGCAGTTACTTACATCAATGAGCTCAAATCCAAAATCCAAACATTAGAAAGTAATAAGGGGTCGGAATCTTCTCTAATAAGACCTAGAAATGAAAACCAACTAAACATCAATCAATGTAAGCATGTTCATGTTCAAAGAACTACTGGTCATCCAATGGCTAATCAGGTTGAAGTCGAGGTGAAGTTACTTGAATCGGAAGCAATGATTAGGGTACAATCTGGGGAAGTTAATCATCCGGCATGTAAGTTGATGGATGCACTTAGAAGCCTTAATCTAAAGGTTCATTATGCAAGTATCGTTTGTGTGAAGGATTTGATGTTGCAAGATGTTATTGTGAAGGTTCCTAAAGGATTTACAAGTGAGGAAGACGCCTTACAACTTGCTATTTTTAACAAAATGTGCTTGGATTAACAAATAATTACATTTATTGCTTAGTTTCTTTGAGTTTTCATTCCATCTACTGTATCAGCATTGTTAACTATCAAAAAGTAATTACTGCTTAAACGACGTGTACTTGTCTCGTTTATAACTACTTATCCTATATCATGCTAAGTATGAAATCCGAAAGATTACGCACTTATGCTTTCTGGATGTGATACGCGGTTGCAACACCGAGGTTTTACAACCCCTAGGCAGCTAGTGTACATAACATTGTAGTGTAAACTTTCTTAAAATATGCTAAAACTATTTTTGGAAACCCAAAATTACCAAAAACAAATCACATTATAAATGAGATTACTTAATGAATAAGAAAATTTTATACAAGTTTACCAAAACCCTAGAGAGTCGAATCCGTATGTCCTAGCCAGATAGGAATATCATATTTGACAAACACAAATCTTGGTGACCAAACGAGAGGTTTCCGTCAACTGATGTGACTTCAGTTTACCCTAATTGGAATTCGTGCTTCTTAAATATGGAAACTATGGTTTTGTGTTAAGTGCATAACTGGAGTTTTTGGAAAAATAGATTTTTATCAAAAATCCATAATAAACTTTTTCTAAACCCATAAATAGGGTAACTTAGGGTTTCTTGTTACCTAAGTCACAAACTTTTAAAATTTTAACACTAAAAACACCCTAATTATGGTTTGTAAATTGTAAGGGAATAAAATTGTTCCTAAACTGGCAATAAGTATCTATTATGTAAGAACCGTCATTTCAGGAATGACAAGTTGCAGTAGAGTGCAACACTACGGGTGAAACTCGTTGTTTTCATGTACTATTAGGATGAGCTACATATGTGGTACATGTGCATATATAGTAGGTCCTTGCAAACCATAGCTTAAGTATTTTCACATGTAATTTTAATGATTAGTATTTTTCCTGCTTAATTATTAATCATGCATGACACTAGTCCAAGCCATAGACCAAAACATAAACTACGAGGTTATGATGTAGATTGACACTAGTCCAAGCCATAGACCAAAACATAAACTACGAGGTTATGATGTAGATTTGATGTTTATATTTTACTACACTTGGATTTAAGGGAGGCCCGCGTGCCGATGTCTATTCCCTCTTGTAATTTAATTTTAAATAGAATAATTTTTATTAAATATAAATCTAGACGGACATGACACAAGGAAGACCAGTTGGTAGAAGAACTATGGAGCACAAAGAGATAGGAGACTCAGTGGAAGCAAGAGAACGGAGGAATGCACATCCTCTAGAAGGAAGTAGCATATCACGGGGTATGTTGAGAAGACGCGAAGTCCGAAGATGCCTTCTTGCCTTGTGTCATGCTGACCCATAGGAGAGACCCAAGTTGATTCCGAAGTAGCTCTCGGGATCAACAATAGATAATGGCTTGGATGTGTGAGTAGAGTTTTTTTATTTTCTATTATATGCATGCTAAGGGGTAGATAATATGTCAACCGGTATTACCTATGGACATAATAAAACTGGTATCTCTGCTTATGTCATGAGAAAGGGGTGTACTTAAGCACCAGGTGTCTGATAGCGAGTTCGCATAATAAATTGGTAATGTCCTATAAATTAGTATGAACCTAACTAAAAAGGCTTGGGAGGGGTAACATGAGTTTAGACACATTTTTATTACACATTGATTTGTTTTAAAACTTAACAAATCGTAGTATATATGAATTCATGCATAGATCATACGTAAAATGAATTTATGAGGAAAATCGTTTTATACTGGATATAAAAAAGAAAAGACTGGTAGACTGACGAATCTGGAAGTCTTACCGTATGTGTAATCTTAGACTAGTGCGACGTCCATAAATTGTTCCACTCTATTAGCTCAGACCCTGCAGATAGTTGATGCCCCATCACGGTGTCTGTGGGTATATGGCTGACGCGGTGGAGGTGATTATTGGATTCATTGGTCGTATGCCTTAGCAGAGATCAAAGAATTGCGAGGCCACTGGCTTTTATGGTAGAGTCTATTGGCATTCCAACATAGCGAACCCAAGGCTGCATGAGAGACTAAATATGCCCGATATTTATAAGAGTCTCAACTCTAGGAGTTGTCTCAGGGAGGCAATTAGTGAGGTTAAAAACATACCTAAAAACTGTCACAACGTAGATTACCTCCTAGCGAGATGCCCTGTGATAAGTATAATGTGGATCCTAGTTTAATGGGCGAAATGAGATGGTCTAGTAGCCATTACGATAAAAGATTGAATCACTAATGTTAAAAGATTGCAGATGGCAAACAACGACAATAACTCTTTGTCACTTCACTCTGTTCTTGAGAAGGACAAATTTACTGGGCCTAACTTTCATGACTGGAGAGGAATCTTCATATTGTATTCTAGCATGAATGAAAGTGGTATGTCCTGAAAAATCCTATCGGCCCAACACCCGCGGCTAACGGCCCAGTAGCGGTCAGGAATGCCTATCAGAGGGATGTCAATGATCTAGTAGACGTTGGATGTCTAATGCTGGCCACCGGTTCGCATTTGTAGTTTGTTGCATTTAGCCCGAGACACGGCAAAAATACGCAATGTTGTGGAAATATTTTTGTTGGTTTGTGGGAGTGGTAAACACGACCAAATGACTAAGAATGTGTGAGCCTATGGGGGCACACACGATAAATACGAGTATACGTATATAACGTATTTAATATACTTGAAATGATACCCGATATGCATGAAAACTTGACCCGATCATTGTTACAACCCATGGGCATGTTTGAGTTCCAGTTTGGGTCGAATGTGGAGTGCCTTGGGCCCATGAGATCCACTGATCGGGCAAAGAAGGCTGGAAGGAGTGTTTGTCGATCAAGGAATAGACCCAACCAATATGTCAGTTGTTTTTAGTATATAAACAAAGACACCCTCTTGCGCATTATACGATTCATCATATCCCTAAAACAATACCCTAAACCGATTCACTATTCCAGTTTTAATACCTAGTCAACTTGCTCTCAAGTTGCATAGGTTTGTTTGGTTTTGATCAATCTCCACTTGCAAAGTTTCAAGGTGTTAGGGAATTGATAGATTGGTATTAGTTCTTGTTCCTGCTCCTCCTGGTCGACAGCAGCAACATCAACAAAGGGTTTTCTGTTTTGGTTTTATTCCACGTACAAAACAAGGCAGAATATATCGGACACTTCTGTTCGATATCGGGTAAAGCAGAAAACAGTTTTTTGGCTGTTCTTTGTTCTCGAGCAGATTGCAAGCAAGTCTTGGGTTTTTCTGTTCGTGTATTATATTCAAGTTGACAAAGGTTGTTGGGTTATTAATACGTTCTCGACTAGCCATATATCGAACGTATACGTTATCGGGTTTGTGTGTGATACTCATAGAGGTATCTAATTTAGATACTTGGGGTTTCGTATTGGTTTCTTGTTCGTTTACTTAAGTTCAATTGCCAAGTAAGGTTAGGTTTTCTATTTTCCTTTTATTAATTAATTGTTTATTAATTATGTGTTTAACCTAATTGCGATTACTAGATCCATATCCGTTGCGTACTCGTAGAGGTTAATTGGTTAACTTAGTTCTAAAATCCCAACAGTGGCATCACGATTCAACTCGTTTTTGCGATTATGGGTTACACGTTTTTTATTAATAAACATGTTTAAAAGGCTGCATGAAACTAACTTAGTTATTCGTTTTATTTTGTTTTGACAACTATATGCAATACTTGTCAATTTTTAATAAAAAATAACTAGTCACACACAAATTAAAATTATATTGATAGTTAGAATTAATTTGTTAATTAGAATTAAATATGTTAATTAGAATTACTTGTTAATTAGAATTAAAAGTTAATTAGAATTAATAAATTGTTAATTAGAATCATTATGATAATTAGAATTACATATTGTTTATTAAATACATAAAATTGCGTAATTACTTGTTAATTGAAATTGCCATGTTTTATGTGTTTTTCGGCCACAAGACCCACTCAATTGCTTTTTAAGTGATGTATGGGGCGATCTAGGTTTCGTACCTAGTGTCGGTCTTATGGTTCTCCGTTTGGGGAAGACTCGCAAGAGAACTCGGAACAATATGTGGTTTATATTGATGTTGATGCTTATATGTTTGTGATTCCTATATGTACATTATTACTTGCTTTGTCACCTAATTGTATGCAATATGGAATAATACATATTGTAACCATAACATTAATATTAGTCTTTATTTACACGCCTAAATATCATGCTCAATTGTGACCTGCTATTTGATTCGTGGAAAATCATTTTTGTAAAATAAAGTGACCTAATATATGAAACACGTTTTCAAGAAATTTAAAAAAAACTAGACGTTATGGACACTTGGGATGTACAGCTCACCCACTAGAACAAACTCAAAAGGGGGTTGAAAGAGGTGCGCACAGTCACACCGAAAGGATGTCTAGGTTATTACTTCAGCGCTTACCTGGTCATCTGCCTCCTTGTGCGTTCGATTGGAGCTACCGTGAACCATGATGATCACTATAGTGTCATTACCAAAAGTTTTTAAAACTAGTGTTACAAAGCTGTTTTGCATGCTTCTTTGTACACGACTTTTACCACATTTTTATGTGCATACCTATTTGTTAATTTTAATTCTATGTCATCCAACTATGAACACGTACATTTGGATTGACTTCTCTGGTCAGACCTAAGGACCTTTCCAGCCCATGGTAATTATTTCGCTTTGGTCAGACCTCTGGTTATTTTTACACGTTCATAATTGATCGACTTTTTTTGAGTTGGCTTGGTCAGACCTTGAACCAAAGGCATAAGATGAGAACTAAACATGCTTTTGACATTATTACTTGATACTAATGCCTTAAACAATCTCATAAAATCTAAGAATTGCATTATGCAATTAACGCTCTACCTCTTGTCCTACTTTTTTACGCCCTAGTCAGACCTTTGGTAATTAAGTGGGAGTGCAAGATGGATCTTAGTCTTAATTAGTAATTAATTGGTTAGTTAATTCTTTTAAGAATGTAATTATCGAAAATACTAGAATTGAACTTTTTATGTTCTGATTAATTGTGTTATTGCAACATAATTCGTAAACAAAGTTGTTTTTCTTTGAAAGACAAACTTAGTCTCTTTTCCTAGTAAGAAGAGTGAGACTTATACCTATCTTTTCTCCTTAGTTGACAAACTAAAATAGGATTACAAATTGATAAACTCATTTATGATCTTTCATTACCCTTTTGTGGTATAGAGTTAATTGAAAGATAGAATATTTTGTGTAACAGGAAACATTGTGTTTAGAGCTACCAAAAATAAATAACATCCTGCACTTGTCACGATGTATGAGTTTAAACCACAAAGAGTAAAGAAATTACTAGAATATTCGTTAGGTAATTTCCTTGGACTCTTATTATTCCTAAAGTGCTAATTACCCTTGGGGCTATGTAGACGATAAAGGAGGAATTGCATGCTAAAGATTCAAGTTAATTGAATGAAAGAATGGCTAGTCCATTGTCTACATAAGTAGAACTTCATATACTCTTTTCAGTACCTAAGAACATGCTACTCGTAGGTATTTGAAGAGAATAGGAACATATATAAAACTGCTATATGTTTTTCTACTGGAAATGTAACACTTACAATGTTGACAAATCCAATGGGAGCAATTGCATTTTATGACTGAAATAACATTCATGTAATGTTGTCAATTTCAGTGGGAGCTACGGGATTTATTTCCTGTTAGTCACCCATATCATTTCAAACTAGCTTTGAAATAATTCATTACTTTCCGAATATGAACAACCATTGCTTAAAGGAATATTGCATTTTATTTTATAAGATAACCGTTGCCTTCCTGCGTAAACTTCGAAGCATTATCTATAGAATAATAATCCACAATTCCTTATTAAAGGTTATGGTTCTAAAACTACTTATGATATCTATGACATTATCATATCGTTTGAACAATCAATCACGTGTTGTTTGTTTTCATAATATGATGTTGTACCTTACACAAGTGGGAGAAATCTCAAAGTGTGTGCAAGGAACAACAATATTATTGGTATCTCTTGATCGCAAGGTAAGAAAACTAATAAATATACTAGGACTTAAACACGCTAGATGTTTGTTTCCCTACTACATGTAGATAAGAATTCTACTAGGACTTAAACACGTGAGATGTTTATCGCCCTATTACATTCTAATAATGATTCTACTAGGACTTGAACATGTAAGATGTTTGTTGCCCTACTACATTCAAATGTCATGATATAATGTGAAGATACTTCAACATTTCACTACATGTTTTAGCAAACATTATTATGGTTATATGATAATGGTCATAATTCTGAAGTATAAAATTAACTTGAAATGACTATAGAGCTCAAGAGTTTGCATTCATGATTACTTTTGTTAGTATTATTATGCTTACATGTTAAGACATAATTATAAAGTCCTTGAATTAATCAATGACTTATAACATATAGTATATTTAGTATAATTGTTATGTCTTCTTGTAAACACATAAACATAAGGCCTTTGAATTATTCAAAGACTAATAATGTATTATTGACATGTTCTGTTTTCTTGTAAACACATGAACATATAATACTTGAACAGTTCTGTCTTCTTGTGAACACGTGAACATAAGGTTCTTGTATTGTTCAATGAATATACATTATTGCATGCACCTGGTTCGTAAATACTTTATATACAATTTGGCTCGACCCAATTGACAAGTATTTGGTCCTTAGAGAAATAATTTATCTATGGAATTCTGATATTGTTTCACAATTCTAATACGCATACAATACCATTTCATTATGGTATGTCTAAAGTGTAGAATCAAACCTTATTCGTATTGTTTGATTCATGATAGCTTTAATTTGCTCTACCTCCAAAACATATCAAGGTTAGAAATTGCGTGTGTCATGAATACGCTCAATAGAGTTCAAACCTAGAAGGTATTCAAGACAACACATAACTAAAAACCCTAATTCATTAGGGATTTTAGGTTTTCCACTCAAACCAATTGAATCCTAAATCCTTTTGGATTTTTGGTTATTCTACACTTCCTAGCTTGAAGATTGTATTTTTGGTGTTCTTCCTAGCTTAACGAAACACAAAACTATTGTTAGAACTTTTGGTTAAAGAGTGATACTAAATTAAAGTTTTTCTATAAACCCTAATTTGAGTTGTCGGAAGGAATTCCATTATGTCTTGATTTAAGTTCTGAATTTGTTAAAATCTTATGAAGCATTTTATTAACAAATCTAGAGATGAGAACTTAAAATGTATTTTATGGTACCCTGTAAAGAACAATTTATTGTTACTTAAATAATTAGTATTTAGAGAATTGTCTCTGCTTACAAAAGTTAGTGGGAGTATATATAAATCTCAAAGTTTTTGAAAACAAAATACTTAACCTTCTAAAATTCACTTATTAATGTCATACTAAGGTTAAACATGTAAATGTTGACCGAAGTATAATGATTACTCTCATTCATAAATCCGCAAGGATACCTCTCATCCCTTGAAGTGATATTTTTAATATCAATGCTGAGGGATATAAGTTAGAAGATTATTGTAAATAAGCTAATTACTAAAATACATTATCACATCTTGAATCTGATAAATATTTTAGAACTATGAATGACAAGATGTAGTCCGTAAAAGGTAAATCAAGTTTTGTGATTGATTGTTATTTCGCCTAACACCTAACCTATGAGGTTGGAATGAGTTTCTTTTGAAGAAAGGCTCACAAGGACAAAATTGTATACATGTTAATGCATGGCATTTAATAAGAAGTTTTTAATCATACTTAAGCAATTGATTGTGATTAAATTTTCTTATATAATACACGCATTAATTATATTAAGATATTTAATTGTTATACATGTTCCTTGTATGAGGAATATGGCAATTAGATTTTATAACTCTTTCTTTATGATTACCTTTTGGGAGGACGGTGTGTAATCAAAAGGGTTATGAATCTATATTATCTTTATGTAGTATACAAAATTTATGCAATCCAAGTTTTGGATTGAATCATGCATCTAGGAGCTGAGATCTTGAATTTAATTACAATATGATTCTGATTGAATTAAGATAACTCTTGAGTACATCTGACATTGAGTGGGAGCAATGTGTTTTTCCTTAAAATTTACATGTTGAATAGATCATTCTATTTAAGCTAGATATTGATCCTTAAGCTTGGAATGATACTTTACTTGAAATTTAGGGAATAAAGCAAACAATCTTGAAATAGATGTTTATATGGAATAAACAAATGCGGAAAATTAAGTCTGACACAAATGCAATATATCATTCGAGCAAGTCTTAAATGATATATTTCACTTGGAGTAATTTATTACATGGATGGAAACCTTATGTTGTTTTTAACTAAGGATTTATCATGTATATATATTATATTGTGTATAAGACTAGTTGTTGCTTTTGTACAAGAACAAAATGAGCTGACAACAACAATATCTAATTGAGAGATTTTAGATTATTGTTAATATAGATGTTTACGAATTATAAAACATAGTGTTGTATAAGTACTAATGATGCTAGAGGATTATTAATACTGGTTGTAGTAGGATTTCATCTTTTAGGATAAATTTGCTAACTAGTTGTGCTCAACATAGAGCATTATTGCATTACACATTAAGGAATGAGAATACTTTGCACTTTTAGAAACTGTAAAGATGACTGTCAGTATGTCGTTGACTTCTAATACCTCATGCAAGGTAGGGCGACATCTCCATACTATAATTGTTGCAATAGTATGAGCATATGAGATAAGACACTCATCTTATATTTCAAATCCCTTACTATATGTAAAATTTGAAACAAGTATTCGGAAAGTTTACTCAGATAACTATTTAGTTTTTCTTGTAAAAGAAAGGTTGAGAATGTTGGAAACATTAGGCTTCAACTTACTAAATGAGTTTCATGCATATCTGTTTTAGTATTTGGATAATTGGGATTGAAAGACAATTTTTACTTTATGATGAATAAAGATACTTGGTATTTGTTATTCATTCATATAATAATTGTTATCCTATATTTGCATGTTTAATCCTTGAATGATTTTATTATTCTAAATATGTCCATTGTCGGTTAACAATATAGGAATATTGTTATGTAAGGCAAATGTCAGTGTTGGTTATATTCTAACAAGAATGTGGATTGTTCCCGCCAAACTCATATGTATTCACTATAGATGCATATTGGATTCCCCAACTTTCAAACATTTACTTTTGGATCCTTGTCATAAGTAAAATATTGAAAATGGTTTGTTATCTTCGTCCTTAGACTTGAGATGCAAGCAAGTTCTGTTATGTGTGGATATCATTTTTTTTAAGTATACACAAAACACTATCTGAATAAGGTAGTTATAAAGGCTATATTTCGGAGTGATGTGAAGCGGCATCCACAACACTTGTAGTCAATAAATGATTTGTTACTCCACTTGATATGTGCAGAAAGATACCATGGTGCCTCTCCAAATTTAATCAGATAACTGTCTGGCCAGACCCAAAGGGTAATGCAAAAGGATACTTGATTACATTTGGTATATCTGAATTAAATCCATAACGAGATTCTATATGGTTAAACTATATGGAATGATTTAAGATCCATTATCCATGGTTTAACGGTATCTATAACAAAGGATGATTAAAGCAAGACATTGAATGACCATGCTACTGAGAAACTTTTACGAAACTATTCTCTCAGACACTTTTAGTTAAAAAAAAGCAAGTGAGAGTGTTTGCTAGGAGTTTCCGTCGTTAGTTTTGTGTGCTATTCCACACACCAACTCCCAAGTGGGAGCTGTTGGTTTGTGGGAGCTGTAAACACGACAAAACGACTAAGAGTGTGTGAGCCTATGGGGGCACACACGATAAACACGAGTATACGTATATAACGTATTTAATATACTTGAAAGAATACCCGATATGCATGAAAACTTGACCCAATCATTGTTACAACCCATGGGCTTGTTTGAGTTCCAGTTTGGGTTGAATGTGGAGTGCCTTGGGCCCATGAGATCCACTGATCGGGCAAAGAAGGCTGGAAGGGGTGTTGGGTTTTCAACTTGTCGATCAAGGAATAGACCCAACCAATATGTCGGTTGTTTTTAGTATATAAACAAAGACACCCTCCTGCGCATTATATGATTCGTCATATCCCTAAAACAATACTCTAAACCGATTCACTATTCCAGTTTTAATACCTAGTCGACTTGCTCTCAAGTTGCTTAGGTTTGTTTCGTTTTGATCAATCTCCACTTGCAAAGTTTCAAGGTGTTAGGGAATTGATAGATTGGTATTAGTTCTTGTTCCTGCTCCTCCTGGTCGACAACAACAAAATCAACAAATGGTTTTCTGTTTTGGTTTAATTCCTCGGACAAAACAAGGCAGAATATATGGACATACGTCGATATCGGGTAAAAGCAAAAACAGTTTTTTGGTACATTCTTTGTTCTCGGCAGATTGCAAGCAAGTCTTGGGTTTTTCTGTTAGTATTATATTCAAGTTGACAAAAGGTTGTTGGGTTATTATCACGTTCTCGACTAGCCATATATCCCGAGCATTATCGTTATCGGTTTGTGTGTGATACTCATAGAGGTATCTAATTTAGATACTTGGGGTTTCGTATTGGTTTCTTGTTCGTTTACTTAAGTTCAATTGCCAAGTAAGGTTAGGTTTTCTATTTTCCTTTTATTAATTAATTGTTTATTAATTACGTGTTTAACCTAATTGCGATTACTAGATCAATATCCGCTGCATACTCGTAGAGGTTAATTGGTTAACTTAGTTCTAAAATCCCAACAATTTTCAGTGGCTCTCGTTATCAGCCCAAGTCGCTGGTAATTTTGCCAAGTCGCGACTATAGGTCCTGGTGGTGTTTGTTGACTGGAAATAATGTGGAGAAACATTTTTAAGATTATGGGCTATAGTTTTAAAGGTTTTATGGATATTTAAATAATAGTATGTCCGGATTCGAACTCGAGACTTCGGGATTGCACACATTACGTATGAGAATTGATGTATATAATTAATATAAATAAAACGTTATTATTATTAATTATTAGTCACGAAATAAAACATAACGCTAGTTAAATAATTAACGAGGTTTGGTTACGTCGTTAAATATTAACTAGAAGGACTAGAGATGAAATTACAAGTTAGGGAAAGTTCTAGAATCCCCTTTGGGGCTTTTGGCGATCGGTTAGGGTGTTCCCAAACCAAACCCACTCAAACTTGTACTCCAAGATATGTTAACTATAAATACAAATCAATGTATTCATTATTGACTAACCTTGGATCACTTTTGATAACCTAATTTCTCTCCTTCTCCTCTCTTTCTTGTGTGGCCGGTCGAACATCCCAAACCACAAGGGTTTCGATTTGCTTAACTCAAGATTAAGTATTTGGTTTTATTTGTGATTCAAGAAACTAGCTTTTCACATCAAATCGCTATTAGTACGTGTGTACAAGAACGAAGGACAAGCACGATTGAGCTTGTGAATCTTGGTGGTCGATTTATTGGTTGGGTCGATTTGTATAAACCCTTAATTAGGGTTTTGGGTTTTTGATTCTTGTTCAATCATCGTTTAATTCTTGAATTGCTAAAAGGTACGCACTTTCTTGTTTGGTTAATTATTTACATATATTATTCCTATTGTCTTCCATTTGCATGCTTTGATGATGTTATTTGTTTTATATATAATTGTTATGAGTATAAAATTCCAACAGTGGCATCACGAGCCGTTAATATAATGTAATTAATTACCGAAACACATAAAAATTGAATCTTTATGATTATTTGCATGTTTTTATGGTTTCTAGGGTTTTGAATTCGAAACCCTAATTTTTATATATAGGGTCGATTACCCTTTATTTATTTAATTAGGTTTTAATTTTGTAAAACTTGTAGAAACCCTAGGATTGCATGCTAATTTTATGTGGTTAATTAATGAATAATTGTTATGTGCCATGTAATATCCGTATCTTGGGTGATAATTGTTATGCGGAATCCATGGTGGAACATGCATGTTTTGCCATGGAGTATTGTTTATTGTTTATTGATTAATTGTTAAGTGATACACACATGTTTTATTTATTTAATAATTATCAAATTGGGGAAGACCTCAATTATAACTAATAAAAATTCGTTATGTGCTAATTGGTATATTGTTAACTTTGGCTTACGCAATCGACTTGTCGATGTATGTGGCTCATCTACCTTGTAGGTGAAAGCCCTAGTTAATATATGCATTATTTACGCCTAGAATTGTTTATTAGAGTTTATTGAAATAATTATGCATGTGGCTAATTGTTTTTACATATGTTAAATTGTTTAGTTATATGTTTATATTATTTGAGTATGTTTAATTTTTATTAAAGTGCTTTTTGTTTATAAATTGTTTGACATGTTAGTAAGCAAAAAGGGTTTTTTGGAATAGAAAATTAAATGGACTAAATAATGGCGAAACTGATTTGTTATCTAAGAATTATTCTTGAACTTTTAGTCGATTGATGCGACTGTACTAAATGGTTAGAACGGCTCACCCACTAGAACAAACTATAAAGGGGTTATTTAAGAAGTGGGCACAGTCTCACTGAAAGGATGTCTAAGGTTATGTTTTCGCTTACACGGTCCTCTGCCCTCTGAGAGTTCGATTGGAGCTACCTAGTATAACCATTCAATGTACGAAGCATCTTAGTGCAAAGTTGTAAGTTTCTCAACGCATCGATTAAAACTTTGTAGAATTCAATCTTAGCAATTAAAATCTGAATGTAAGTTTTTTCGAAAATATTATGTTATAAAGTTGTATGCATGCTTCTTTATACATAAGTTTTGATTGCACGTCAAAAATTGTACCCTTTAAATTTAAGTTTATGCCATCTAATGATATGAAACACTTGAAGTTGTAATTTATTTATGTGAGACCTTGATCTAGATTACAATAACGAGGTGAATTATTTTGTTGTGTGAGACCTCAGCTTTATGATTTGCAGTTTCTAAATTAGACAACTTAATTAAGTTAGTTAGTGAGACCTATGACTTAAGGCATGAGATGGGATGAAACATGCTTACGTTTTGCATTAATTGTTTTGGTAAAATTGTAAATCCCATAATTTTGGAATTGAAAACTTGTTTGTCAATTATCGTTTTTCAACGATTACCTATTCTATACTTTTACCACTAGCAGATCAACTGATGTGGTGAAACTATGATAATGAGGATCCAAAATTCAAGGAAAATTCTATGGTTAATATGAATATTGACCAAAGGGTATTTTATTTTCTTGAATGTTTACTTATCGAAAGTACTAACTTTTGAACTTTTATTTCAGTAGAAATGGCTCAAGTGAATCACTGCACTAGCCTCGTCGTTCAAATCTATGTTTGATCGAGAGAAATTGACCGGTAGCGCGAATTTCAATGATTGGTATCGGCAACTCAGAATTGTCTTGAGGGTTGCCAAAGACTCAATTATTTGACTGCTGGGCAACGAGCTGCATGGCAATCTGAGTATGACAAGTATAATGAGGTCACCTGAATTATGCTCGGGAGTATGAACTCAAGCTTGCAAAAGCAATTTGAGAACTACTTCCCTAATCTCATGCTTGAAGAATTGCAAAGGTTGTTTGAAAAGCCTGTGACTGTAGAGCTGTATGACTTGATAAATGCTCTTCATAGTTGCAAGCAAGGAGAAGGGAAACACATGTAGCGCACCACTGCACGGAAATGATGAGTTACATGGACCAGTTAGGGCGTCTTAACTATGTCTACCCTAATGACATACAAATTGGCCTTATCAAGATCCTTAATAAGGAGTTTGATGGTTTCGTGCGCAATTATAATATGCATTGCACGGGGAAGACGATCATGAGGTACATGCAATGATCATTGATTACGAAAAAGGTTTGCCCAAGAAGGCTTCTACACCTGCGGTTTTGACCATCGAGAAGGGTAGAATTTCTAAGCCTAATAAGCCGCTAGCGAACAAGAAAGGGAAAGGTAAGGGTAAAAGCGATAAGGAAAACAAGTTATGACTTATCAGCAAGAACCCAAGAAGTACCCTTCCAAGAAGCGTGAAAATCCGAAGAAGGATATGGCTTGTCATCACGCACCAGAGGTTGGACACTGGAAGAGTAATTGTCCACTGTACCTTGATGAGTTGCGCAATAAGAGGTATAAAAATCACGGCGCTGTGACTTCAGGTACTCTTTGGATGATAGAATTATTTGCTTTTCCTCATAAAATAAATTCCTGGGTATATGATCCTGGATGTGGTATTCACATATGTAATACAATGCAGGGGACTTAGAGGAGCAAAGAAGCTTGCCTATGGACAGCAATACATGCACGTGGGTAATGGAGCACATGCAGTCGTTGAAGCTATAGGCACGTTTGATTTAGTTTTACCTTCGGTTTTAGTACTGTCATTAAACGATTGTCATTACGCACCTTCCATTGTTAGGGGTGTCGTTTCAGTTTCCTTGTTAAAAGATATTGGTTTCGTTCATGCATTTACTAATTATGGAATTTCTGTTTCTTTAAATGGTGTTTTTTACTTTAATGTTATTCTAGTAAATGGTGTGTTTGAAATTGATTTGCATGATAATGTGAATGATAAAAATAATTATGTTTTTAGCATCAATAATAAAAGAATCAAAGGTGATTTGGATTCTTCATTTCTTTGGCATTGTAGACTTGCTCATATAGGCAAGAAACGCATGCAAAGTGCAACACGATGGGCTTTTTCAAGATATCAATGATGAATCATTTGATAAATGCGAATCTTGCATATCTGGGAAGATGACCAAGAAACCTTTTACAAATAGTTTAGAAAGGGCTTCTGATCTTCTTGGTGTGATACATACGGACGTATGTGGACCACTAAGACATGTGTCAAGAAAGGGTGCTAGCTACTTCTTAACCTTTATTGATGATTTCAGTCGTTATGGTTATGTTTATTTACTTAAACATGAAGTCTTTGAAACATTTAAGGTTTTTAAGAGTGAAGTAGAACTGCAACTAGGAAAGAAGATTAAAGCTCTTCGATCCGATAGAGGTGGTGAATATTTAAGCCAATAGTTTAAAGATTATCTAGCTGAGTGTGGTATCGTCCAGCAACTCACATCTCCATATAATTCATAACAAAATGGTGTATCTGAGAGAAGGAATCGTACATTGCTAGACATGGTGCGATCTATGTTTAATCTTACAACTCTTCCTTTATCCTTTTGGGATTATGCTTTAGAAACTGCTGTTTGCATATTAAATATGGTTCCAACTAAGAAGGTTGATAAGACTCCTTATGAAGTGTGGTATGGGAAACCTCCCAACTTGTCTTACTTAAAGGTCTGGGGTTGTGAGGCGTTTGTTAAGCGTGACTCTGTGATAAGTGCAACCTAGATCTGTTAAGAGTATCTTCGTAGGATACCCAAAGGAAACTATGGGTTACTACTTTTACTTTCCACCTAAAAACAAAGTAATTGTTGCTAGGTATGGAGACTTTCTTGAAAAGGATCTCATATCTCATGAATTGATGGGAGAGTTTATGATCTGGAAGATGATCAAGAAGATACAACACCTTCTGAGAACACTAGCCAACCTCAAGTAGAACACGAAAGTGCAGGCGTTCCACACGAGATTGAAGTGGTTCCCATTCGTAGATCTTCAAGAACTACGCGTGCACTGGCGTCTATGTCTCAATGTAGAAGCTGAGGAATATATGTTAGGGGATCTTGGTGAACCTGCTAACTATAAAGCTGCCATGATAAGTCCTGAAAAGGAGAAATGGCGAGTTGCAATGAATGGGGAAATGCAATCCATGAAAGATAATGAAGTGCGGATAGAGGTTGACTTCCCTCCAAATGCTAAGGTAGTTGGAAGTAAGTGGCTCTTTAAGATAAAGACTGACATGGATGGCAATGCACACACCTATAAAGCTCGTCTTGTAGCTCAAGGTTATACTCAAACCTATGGGGTAGACTACGAGGAGACATTTTCTCCTGTAGCAAACATTAGAGCTATTAGGATTCTTATAGCCATAGCTGCGTACTATGACTATGAGATATGGCAAATGGATGTCAAAAGCTGCCTTCTTAAACGATCGCTAGATGAGGACATCTATATGGCGCAGCTGAAGGGTTTGTGAATCCAAAGTATCCGAAGCGTGTATGCAAACTTCAAAGATCCATTTATGGATTGAAGCAAGCATCAAGGCAATGGAACAAGAAGTTTGATGAAGAAATCAAGAAATTTGGTTTCACTCAAAATCTTGATGAGCCATGTGTGTATCACAAAGCTAGTGGGAGTAATGTTATTTTCCTTGTCTTATATGTCGATGACATATTGATCATGGGAAAAGACATTCCAAGTATGAAAGATGTTAAGTCTTATCTTGGAGAGTGCTTTTCTATGAAGGACTTAGGGGAAGCAGCATTTATTCTGAGAATCAAGATCTACCGAGATAGATCAAGGCGGTTAATTGGACTAAGCCAAAGTGCTTACATTGATAAAATATTGAAGAGATTCAGTATGCAAAATTCCAAGAAGGGATATTTGCCAATGCAAGTTGAACATGGCTTAAGTAATAAACTATGCGCGTCAACACCTGAAGAGGTGGCTTACATGAAGAAAGTTCCTTATGCTTCACGTAGGGATCTATCATGTATCTTTGTAAGATGTACAAGGCCGATGTGGCGTTTGCACAAAATATCACCAGTCGATATCAACGAACCCGGTGTGAAACATGGCAAGCTTTATAGAACATTCTTAAGTATCTAAGGGCTACTAAAGAAATGTTTCTAGTGTATGGAGGAAATCAGATGCAGAACTTGATGTTACAGGTTTTTGCGATGCGTCTTTCCAAACTGATAAAGATGATACGAAGTCTCAAACTGGTTATGTCTTTGTCATTAATGGAGGAGCAGTTGAATGGAAGAGCAAGAAGCAAACAACGGTTGCGATGTCTATTACAGAAGCTGAGTACATAGCTGCTTCCGAAGCTGCGATGGAAGCTGTTTGGATTAGGAAATTCATTTCGGGACTCGGAGTAATGCCTCAATCGAATTACCTTTAAATGTGTATTGTGACAACTCTGCTGCGATAACATTTGCCAATGAGCACAGGAGTCATGAAGGGCGCGGACATTTTCCTCGTCGATATCACTATGTTCAAGAACAAGTCGACATAGGTGAAATCAATCTACTCAAAGTTCATACAGATGATAATCTAGCTGATCCCTTTACGAAGCCTTTGCCAAAAGAAAAACTTACTGACCATGCTGATGGGATAGGTCTTCGTTTAGCTAGTAGTTTCATGCAGATCTGTGATTAGTATTTGGATAAAGGATGTTATGAACAAATATTACTTAAATGAAATAAAATAGTTGTTTATGTTTATTTTTCATTTTCTTAATATTATATCCTATATTTGCATGTTTAATCCGTGAATAACTTATGTTATTCTAAATAGTCCGTTGTCGATCAATGATATGGGAATGTCATTGAATTAAGACAAATCTGAGTTTTGGTAGAATATACTTTTAAAGTATATTGATGCGTGGGACATACCAGATTCACATGATATTCAATGAATTGAATATAGGACTCATCCCAACTTTACATGATGATACTTTATGGATCTTTGTCATTAAGTATATCATGAAGTGTTTATCCTCAGACTTGAGATATCAGATAACTGATATGAATGTAGTGCATTTGTGTAAGATAGTCTAACGCTATCCGTAACTGGTAGTTATAAGGGCTATTTTCGGAAGTGTTGCAAAATTCATGAGTTATGTTTGTAGTCAAGAGAATTTGTTCCTTTGAATTTGTTTCAAAGCATAATACTATATTTGGGCCCCTCGTAGGATTGACAAGATGTTTGTATGGCCATACCCAAGATCTATCTTGAATACGTTCAGATGATTTGGTAATCTTGTTCAATCAAATACAACGAGAAACAGAATGTTAACTTATGAAATGACTTGATCCATATTCATAGTTAATGTAGTATTAGTAACAAAATGATAAGTAAAAATGATGAATCATTAAATGGTTTTTCCAGGAAACCATACTCGATTCGATCCGTTGGCGTGAAAGCTAGACTAAACAATGTCATTACTATATTTAGTAATATCCAAGTGGGAGCTGAAAGGTTTTATGGATATTTAAATAATAGTATGTCCGGATTCGAACTTCGAGACTTCGATTGCACACATTACGTATGAGAATTGATGTATATAATTAATATAAATAAAGCGTTATTATTATTAATTATTAGTCACGAAATAAAACATAACGCTAGTTAAATAATTAACGAGGTTTGGTTAACGGTCGTTAAATATTAACTAGAAGGACTAGAGATGAAATTACAAGTCGGGAAAGTTCTAGAATCCCCTTTGGGGCTTTGGCCGATCGGTTAGGGTGTTCCCAAACCAAACCCACTCAAACTTGTACTCCAAGATATGTTAACTATAAATACAAATCAATGTATTCATTATTGACTAACCTTGGATCACTTTGATAACCTAATTTCTCTCCTTCTCCTCTCTTTCTTGTGTGGCCGGTCGAACATCCCAAACCACAAGGGTTTCGATTTGCTTAACTCAAGATTAAGTATTTGGTTTTATTTGTGATTCAAGAAACTAGCTTTTCACATCAAATCGCTATTAGTACGTGTGTACAAGAACGAAGGACAAGCACGATTGAGCTTGTGAATCTTGGTGGTCGATTTATTGGTTGGGTCGATTTGTATAAACCCTTAATTAGGGTTTTGGGTTTTTGATTCTTGTTCAATCATCGTTTGATTCTTGAATTGCTAAAAGGTACGCACTTTCTTGTTTGGTTAATTATTTACATATATTATTCCTATTGTCTTCCGCTGCATGCTTTGATGATGTTATTTGTTTTATATATAATTGTTATGAGTATAAAATTCCAACATAGTTATGGTTTTATGTTGAGTCATTTAGTTCGTAGTTTGTTTAGTGGGTTTTGAGTGTTTACAAGTTTGGCTAGCTATGCTTATCATAGTTTGGTTTGTGTGACGTGAGCCAAATTTATCTATGTAAAGTAACATTCATTTAGTTATAAAAGTTTACCGGTTCACCATTTTAACAAAAAATAATAATAATTTTTAAAAAAAATTGTTGATATGACGCAATAGTAATATATTTTTAGGTTCTCAAAACACAAATGCTAATAAAGAAAAACAGCATTTCAAGTTAGGTCATATCAGAAGTTAGTCAAAACCATTCAGAAAAACCTCTTTAGTAACATGGGTAACGAAAAGTAGAAACCAAACTAAAACATGTTAAGCAGATTTTTTCACACGGTTTAGTTCTAGTAACACCTTTATGTATTGGCCAAATGTTATATACTCCGTAAAAATATATTTAACTAAAACCATTATGTATATTTCACACGGTTTACTTCTAGTAACGCGGGTAACGGAAAATAGAAGCCAAGACTGAAACACGTTAAGTGGATTTTTTTGGTTTTGGGTTTTTTCAATTTTGGTTTCTTAGGTTATTAGTTTGTTGCAGTTACAAATTGAGCGAATTGGCTCGGTTTTCTGGATATTTTGAGCACTCAAAACCTGTTGGACGCTAGAAGAAAAACTAATATTGGCCGAATGTTAGATACTCCGTAAAAATTTCCGAGGATAACACTAACGAAAATGACCAAGATGTAACTTTATATTTGGCAAAAGGTACAACTGGAGTTCAACAAAAGAGCTCCTTGTGAACACACCAAGGATATAATAACCGAGAAGTGGGCAACATTGAACACTCATTGCTAGAAGCCCAACGTCATTTGTTAACGTCTAAAACGTTTAAGTAGAAGTAGCGAAAACGAGCTAGAGCTAATGCAACATTGTCAATTAAAATATCGTGACGAGGAAATAGGAAAATCATCCACTCAAGAAATGCCATGGTCTTTCTTGAAAACCAAATCGAAATGGAATCCTTTTGAATCCGTTAATCCAAGACCTGTTAGAGCAAGTTCAATAATAACGCCATAACGGCGTTAAATAAAAAAAACGGCGTTACGCCCGTTATCATTATTGGAGCAACGGCGTTAGCAAAAAGAAAAGGGTCCGGCGTTACCCTCTTAACGCACGTTAAGGGGAAGAAAAAAAATTCAAAAAATTTACATTTTCACCCCTTGTGACGGCTACTAGCCGTTAAGTTTAAAAAAAAATCATTTTTAACCCTAAACGGCTAGTTTTTATAAAAAAAGAAAAAAAATCAAAAACATTTTTTTACCACTATAAATACCCAATTAAAACACCAATTTTTTCACACTTCCAATACTAAATCCTCTCAATACTCTCAATCTTTCAACTTCAATTAACTGCAAAAAAAACAATGTCGGGAGGCAACGATGATACTTTCTTCAATATTCTCGGTGGTGGGTGGAATCCCTCAAACCAGGATTCATCATCTAACCCGAACGCGGGTTCATCTTCAAACCCCAACCCACTAGGCTTCTCGAGCCAAGAAATGTGGCAACAACGTCAACAATATCTCTTTTATCAACAACAACACCAACAAAGCACCTTAAACTCCAACTTTAAAAACCTACAATTCACACAACAATCACAAACTGAAATACATGATGTTGCTGACACACCCACGTCTCCTCCAAAAAAAGGAAAAAGGTCTTATTAAGCGAAAATCAAAAAAATCCAAAGACCCGAGCCCAACCAGTTGATTCTGATGAAGAGGAAGTTGTCGTTAACGACGTTGGACTCCGTGAGAGGAAGCATTACTTGCAAGGTGTTACATAGCCGTTTCAGAGGATCCGAAAGTTGGAAAGTGCCAACCCAGAGATACGTTTGGTATCGGGTCGAAAATGAGTTCAATAAAAACAACTTTCAACGGCGCAACAAGGACATGATGTCAAGCAAGTGGAAAACTTTGAACGGCATATGCACAAAGTTCAACTCTTGTTACAAACGTGCAAAAGCGGGATCAACGGCGGGGAAAGTTGAGTGGATGTGATGCAACGGGCAAAGCAATGGTATCGTGAGGAAACCAAAGCAGCACCGTTTGGTCTCGATGACGCTTGGGAGGTTTTGCGTCATTATAAGAAATGAGACACGCCAGAACCGGTTGATTTAACCGGCGAATTCCCAAGCCAAACAAACGAGGCTTTGTTTGGTCATGATGAACAACCTCGCCCCATGGGAAAGAAACGTGCTACAAAGAAAGCAAGATCAGAGAGCACGACAAGTACTGGGGGAGCAAGCACTGGAGGAACAAGCTCGTCAGCTTATTTCACAGAAACTATGGCAAACGAGTTTCGTATGAAACGTGAAACCGCCGCAGAGGCGTATCGGGTCCAGCAGGAAAAGGATCTCACAATAACAAGGTTGGAAGAGATAAAGTTTTTTATGACGGATACTGCAAGGCAAGATCCAAATGTCGTGGCTTGGATCAATGACGAGAAAGACCGAATCATCAAAAATAATAATTTGAAACCTCGTCAGTAGATCGTATTCTCGTCATTTCCTTTAATTTATTGTAACGTTTTATTTGCAGTGTGTTTTTTTATTTTGTTGTAAGTTTTTTATTTTTTTTTATTATTTTTTTTTAATCTCGTATTGTAATTAGGGGTGGCAATTCTCGACACGAAACGATAAATGACACGAACCCGACACGAAGTTAAACAGGTTTGGGTTGAGGATGAACAGGTTTGGGTCAAAAACGGGTCAACCCGTCTAACCCGTTTAATAAACGGGTCGTGTTTGGGTTTAGTAAGTATTAAACAGGTCAACCCGTGAACCCGTTTAAGTATATAAGATCTTAAAAATAAAATATATAACCTGGTTTTATGTTGGATGTTGATTAATTGTATTTTGTTATTTACTTAGTATGAGTGAATTATAATTTTATACCTTAGATATCATGAAAATTGACGCTTATAATTCAGAAAATTATCGAATAGTTATTTGTATGTTATTATTATCATATTTTAGATCTTTATATCAATTTTTGCATTTAATATAGTTAAATCGACAAACCACCAACTTTATTCACTGCTTGACCTATTTACTTAAATGGGTTAAATGGGTCACAAATGGGTTACACGTGTTATGCAGGTCTGGGTTAGGGTTGAGTTTCTTGACACGGTTAATAAATGGGTCGTGTTTGGGTAAAGGCTATACCAACCCGCCAACACGCGAACCCGAATAGGCTAACACGAACACGACTCGATTGCCACCCCTAATTGTAATATGTTTTCAATTTTAATGATATGTTTAGTTTAATAAATGAAGTGTTTGTTTTAGTTTAGGGGTTGAAATTGAAAATATGAAATGTTATTGATGTTATTGGGATGTTATTGTTGTGGGTGTTTTTTGGGGATGTTAAGGTGAAATGTTAAAGCTGATGTGGCGCTGACGTGGACGGTATTATTGATGTTATGGTGTTATTGTTGGGAATGCTCTTAGGGTGCGTTTGGTATACTGCCATGAATGACAATGGGTATGAGTTTGATAGTAGTGGTGGGTCCCTCACCTATGAAAGATCAATACCTAGCTTACTTAATGTATATGGAGTATGGATTATATCTATCATTCATTACCATAGTGGTGATCCCCAGTGGCGGAGCCAGAAAATGTAATCAAAGGGGACAACGCGCAATAAAGGCGATTGAATTACCGTCTAATTTATTTTTATTTTATAAAAAATGGGTCGGGCCGGGTTTAATTCTAGGCAAACACCGCTATTTTAAGCCAGTTGCCCATTTTGGTTTACGAGAGCCTTAAAACAACGTGTGTGTAACTAGTTTTTCATTGAAGAAAACGCTAACAAGATACCAAATCAAACTTAGAAATTCACACAAGCACAAATAGTATAACAACCCTTACATCATGCATCTAAATATTACACACACATAATACACATTGTAAGTTATCTCTTTACTAGATAAAGAAGAGAATTTACAAAAATAATTAATTATATCTACATTTTTTATTTAGAAAAAAGAAACGTGAAACCAATGTTCTAAAAGGCGTGAGGCGTGACGTGGCGGCACAGCACGCCTCAAGCCTTACAAGCCTTTGCGAAGCCTTGGCGTTTCTTAAGGCGTGCTTAAGGAGGCAAAAATATATATATATATATATATATATATATATATATATATATATATATATATATATATATATATATATATATATATATATATATAAATTTATGTATTTATAATTTTATATCATTTTTTAAGAGCAATTTCTAATACTAAAGCTTAAATCCTAAATAGCCAGGCCCAAATACGAGGCCCAACTAAGAATTAAGTTTTGAAATTACGAGGCCCAAGAAGGAAATAGCCCAAATATTAGAAATTCAAGCCCAAATCCGTAAATCCCATAAATGCTTCTAAAAATGGCGCCACGCCTTACTAAAAGGCGCGCCTTTTCACGCCTTTTCGCGCCTTATCCCACGCCTTTTCACACGACGCCTAGACCTCACGCCTTGGTCCATTTCTTGGCGCCGAGGCCAAGCCTTGCGCCTTGGCGGCGCCATGGCGCGCCTTTTAGAACACTGCGTGAAACTATATATACTTGTATTATGTTATTATGTTTAATAGAGTATATATAACACTTATAAGACTTGTATGAAGAGGTTGGTTGGGGGCATCGCCCCCCACTGTCATTAAGGTGGCTCCGCCCCTGGTGGTCCCTTTCATCTTAAACAAACACCTTTAATCACTTTCATAGTCATAGTCTTATTCCCATAGTGGGATACCAAACGCACCCTTAATCTTGGATAATGGAGATTCCGATTTAAATGAGCTATTTGGAGATGACCCGAGACAATGTACTGAATATCACTTTGTGATTTTGTGAATATCACAAATGTGATATTCAGAAAATCACAAAGTGATATTCAGAAAAAACTAGTATTATGAGGTGTTTGTTATCTCTTCCAAACTTTATCTCGTCCATTTTTCATAAGTTTTCATCCGTTTTCAGACGTGTTTTTACTCTTTCATACGTTTTCGCCCGTTTTCATACGAATTCGTCCGTATTCTTACATTTTCTTCCATTTTCTTAAGTTTTCGTTCGTTTTCATACGTTTCTGACTATCACAAGTGATTTCTGTGATATTCAGAATATCACTTGTGATTATCTGAGTATCAATTTGTGATATTCTGAAAAACACAAGTGATATTTTGTTAATATCACTTTGTGATTTTCTGAATATCACATTGTGATATTCTGAATATCACGTTGTGATATTTTGAATATCACTTGTGATATTCTGAATATCACTCTGTGATATTCTGAATATCACTTTGCGATATTATGAATATCACTTGTGATTTTCTTGATATCACTGTGTGATATTTTGAATATCACGTATGATTTTCATGTTACAAAACATTAGTTGAAAATCACTTGTTATATTCAAAAAATCACTTGTGGTATTCAGAATATCACTTGTGATATTCTGAATATCACATAATATCACTTGCGATATTCACAGTTTCATTTGTGATATTCAGAATATCATTTGTGCTATTCAGAATATCACTTGTGCTATTCAGAATATCACTTGTGATATTCAGAAACGTATGAAAACGTTTAAAAACGGCCGAAAACATTTAATAACAGACGAAAACGTATGAAAACGGACGAATATGTATGAAAATGTAAAAACACGTATGAAAACGGACGAAAATGTATGAAAACGTTTAAAAACGGCCGAAAACATTTAATAACGGACGAAAACGTATGAAAACGGACGAATATGTATGAAAATGTAAAAACACGTATGAAAACAGACGAAAATGTATGAATAATGGACGAAAATGTAAGAAAACGAGCGAAAACGGACAAAAATGTATGAAAACGGACAAAAACGTATGAAAACGGGCGAAAACGTATGAAAACGGACGAAAACGTATGAAAACGTATGAAAGGGAAGAAAAAACGCGAATTAAAAAAAACGTAAATAACGTGAATTTAAAAAAAAAGACGAACAAAAGAAAACGTGAATATTAAAATATGTGAATTTAAAAAAATTAAACGTAAATATTAACAAAAAACGTTTAATAAAAAAAAACGTGAATAATTAAAAAAAACAAAAAAAAAAGAAAAAAAAAAGAAAAAAAGAAAGAAAGAAAGACAAAAAAAAAAATGATAAGAAAAAAACATGGACTTAGGTTTAGACATATTAAATCTTAGGTTAATCCCCACCATTAGATCAAACTAAATAGATGGTGAGAATTTGTCCTTTGGTAAGCATCAAAATAAGAGTAAGTATTTGAAAATTCCTCTTTTATATTGACCTCTTTTTATTAGTCTTGTTATTTATTTTATTTTTAGTCCTCTAAAAGTCGTTTTTTGTATAGTGTGAAAAATTGTTAGTGTTATCAATAAAAGGTTGTTAAAAAGGGCAAATTGCCGAAAAATGAGAGAAAAGATGCAAAATTTGCTAATAAAGAAAGCTCACAATTTCTCACCCTTAAAAATGATAGGCTATGTTTGGCGCCTCAGTATTTTAGAGCTTTTTTGGGCAATGAGCGGTGAGCAATGAGCTTTTTTATTTTAATTGTTTGTTTGGCAAATGAGCGGTGAGCTTTGCTATTTTTTAGGAAAGCTCATTTTTTCAATGCTTCTTTAAGAAGCTGTGAGCTGTGGCTACTGCTCACAGCTCACAGCTCACAGCTCACAGCTACTTCTCACTGCTACTTTTACCAAATACACCCTAAGAAATAAATTCTTTTACACAAGAAAAAGAATATAATACTAGTTTGTGATGTTTAAGGGTATATTAATTCGACACGGGATTTTTAACAAATTACTTTTCAGTTGGATATTATACGTGTATAGAACAATTGGGACGCGACATATGTTATTTAATGTAACATTCGTAACATACATAGAAAATTTTGATCAAAGTTGCTTCAAAATAAACTTGTAATTTTATATAAGATATGTTTGGTTTCGGTTTTTTCAGTTTTTTTATTGTAAACTGTTTGGTTTCGGTTCTTTCAGTTTTTTGAAGCAACTTTGATAGAAAATTTTGCAAATCGTAAACTGTTCGGTTTCGGTTCTTTCAGTTTTTTTATTGTAGCAGTAGGGTTTTGGTTTTTACTTTTTTTTTTTTTTTTTTTTTTTTTTTTTTTTTTTTTTTTTCATTTCATTTTTGCGCTGAGTTTCTTATTTACATAAAACCGCACCAATGAATCCTTTTTAACACAAATTAAACTTATCATGATTGCAACCAACAAAAATAGTTTAAACTTGCTAGCATACTTTCATTTAATACAAAAATAATATTATAAGTTTAAGCACAACATTAGTTAAACCACAATAATAGCAATATTAACTATTATAAAAGTACAAAAAACCAAACAATTATAATCAAAATGCTATTATAGCAGGCACGAATCTAATGATCATTGTTTATTGATTTTTTGAATCTAGAGAACACGCATCTATCCTTTTAATTTTCAATAAGGTATTTTCCATTATTATGGCTTGGGTTTCGTCACAGATTGAATTTAAGAATCGAATTTTTCTAAAAAGTTATAGATCGAACGGTAAAAGGAGTTTTTTAAATAACCCTTGTATTCTCAAAATTAATTTAACAAAACAAGTTCTTCTCAAAATATTTAATTTTTTATAATACTTTTTTTGTTTTTGTTTGGTACATTGGTTTTTCTCCGCCTTTCGTCGTCTAATCTTCTTTTCTTGCCATTTCGCTATCTTCTTCTAGTTGCTCCACAACCACCACGGTTACTGATGCCTTCTTCCAATCTGATAGGATATTCCATAGTCATTAAGCTCTTCTTTTGTTTTCTTTTCTAATAATCACTTGATTCCTTGCTTAATTTGCGCGGGTGCGCGCACTGACACACATATATACTACATATGTCAACTACAATGACCAAAAAGTATTCACGTTGTTTTAATTATTTTAGACACATGTTAATAATAGGATGATTTTTAAGATTGCTACGTTATGTGTATCTCTCCTAGTCTTTAGGAAAGGTTAGTATTCCTTGTATTTTAGATAAGTTTGTTCTCTCTTGATATATATATTGATTAATACATATCTCACCAAGTTAAGGTGATTAATTAAAACTTTTTTTTATCAAACCATCTATATTGAGTGATATAACTAATGACGACATAAGGGGCACTTGGTGGTGCAAGCTTATGGGAAGCATAATTATAAAGATAAGGAAAAACACAGCTGCCAAACACCTTAAAATTTCCATAGTCGGGCTTCAAATAAAACATCAATTCGTACGGAGATTTGTTCGCAAAGCTTGGTAGGCAATCTGTTTATAATGTATGTAGCCGAGCTGAATGCACATGTCCAAAGATTAGCGGGAACATTTGCATTGAACATCATTGCTAAGTCGGTTTCAGTCGTTTTGATGTGGAGTATAAGGACAAGATAATGTGTCCTTTAGTATAGGTCTATTTGTGAATTCAAGTTTTAATATTTATATGAGGTAATTCTCTACTTACCTCAAAGGTACAAATGGTATTCACCCCATGTGCCCAAAAAAATTCCTAGTTCTTCAAATACTTCATGGCCTCATGGGTGACTGTCTCCCTTGAATTTTTAAGCAACTCTCATAAAATTGTGACAAGTGTCCCTATGCTTGTCTCAACCATGTACTTACATAGTACTAGTTACCCTAGGTTATTTCTTGGGCGAGTGACCTACATTTCTTGAGCGTTGGCTTTTTTGACTTTTAGTGAAAAAGTTGTTAACTACATTTTTTATCCTTGTAGTTTGCTTGGTATTTCATTTTTTGCCACAACAAATTTACCTTAAAAAAAGAACTGTAATATCCTTTGACTTCATCCCTTACTAAGTTCTTCTTAACTTTTTTATAACAAAATTCATATCATATTCGATTGACAAGAGCAGATCTTGAAAGTCAAAGCTCACTAGCAGATTTTCAACCCCTCTCTCTCTCTTTCACCACCCACCTATCTTTCTCACTACCCACCACCACCTACTCCGGCCACCACCAATAAAACCGGCCACCACCACAACCATATCTCATCCCACCGAAAATCCACCATTAAATTTCTAACCAAACCAAGCCACCACCTCATACCACACCACCTCCGGCCACCGCCTAGAACAAACAACCCAACTCCTTAACAATTCATGTCATGTTGTTATTACTTTACTATATCAAACTCTGTATTTGTATATTATTATATAGTGTTATCATACAAAAGGAAATTAAGGCTTTTAAAGCCTACTGAACAAATTTCACCATGCTTCTTTTTTTCTTTTTCTTTTTTTGTAACTTCTCCTTTTTTTCACCTTATAAACAATAAACTTCACACTAATCTTCAGATCCAAACACTAATCAACAATAAAAATCAAATCTTTACAATTAAAATAAACAATTCATGAATCCAAAGACTTCGATATATCAAAACACACAACCCAAACACTCCGATCTCAAATTAATCACGTTCATGAGTGGTTTTTTGTATAAGGTTTTTCCGATCGTGAGTTTTATAAACTCTTAGAGATGATTTTTTGATCGATTTTGTGAGGGTTCTTTGATCCGGTTCTTTGATTTGTTCACTGGAGTGTTTGTGTATGATTTGATCAGTAGATCGAGAGGGATGGATGAGAAGTGTTTGTTCTTTTGAAATGGAAAGATCGATTAATTTTTGAGGGTATGTTTATGTGGTTATTTTTTATGAAGATTAAGATATGGGTTTTCATCTTTTGATAAATTTCTTGTTTGGGGATAAAGGATCTGGGTTTTGGTTGTGTGGTAGATATGTGTTTGACTGGTTTTAATAATCAGTTGGGTATGGGGTATGTTATGAAATAGAAGATCAAGAGGCAGGTTCCATTAACTACTATAGCAGGGTACCCGCCCGTTGCGGCGCTGAATACCCTGTAATAACGTTTTCCGGTGAATCATGTATTTTAATTTATTATGTTTTTTTGACAATAAATTTACGGATATCGAGAATTTCATTTAGCCCGTGCCCGTTCGGGCTCGAGCCCGTTGGCCCGTGCCCTTTCGGGCTCGAGCCCGTTGGCCCGTGCCCGTTCGGGCTCAAGCCCGTTGGCCCGTGCCCGTTCGAGTTCGAGCCCGTTTGGCACGCGTCTGTTCGGGCTCGAGCCCGTTTGGCCCGTGCCTGTTCGGGCTCAAGCCTATTTTGCCCGTTGCCCGTTCGGGCTTTAATACTTGTATAATATGCTTTATTATTTGTATTAGTGACATTTAATGCAGGGTACCTGCGCGTTGCGGCGGCAGGTACCCTAAAATAAAATTTTCAAGTGAATCATGTATTTTAGTTTATTATGTTCTTTTTGACAATAAATTTACGGATTTCAAGAATTTCGTTTAGCCCGTGCCCGTTCGGGCTTGAATATTATTTGTATAATATTATTTGTATTAGTGACATTTAATGTAGGAATTGTGTTTAATTTGGTTGTACAATATGCTTGATAATTTGTATTTATTATGTTAGGGGTGTTTTAATAACTGTATTAATTGTATTTATTGATCAGTTAATTAATTGACTATATTAAATAGCATTAATGTGATGTTTTTTTTTTAATATGTGTATTAAAGTGGTGTACGCTATGCTTCTTGTCTTGTACGTCTGAAAATTATGTGCATTAAAGTGTTGTACATTATGCTTTTTTTTCTTAATTATATGAATTACTAATTATATTAACTTGTGTAGGCTTATATTTTTAAGACTTCCTTTTATAGGAAGTCCTAAATATATTATAATGTAGTATAGATAATGAGGAGAAATCTATCTCGTCTTTATATGTGGTAGATCTCTAATTTTCTAACGATGTATAAGCTTAGATGCATTAATGTGATACAAAATATGAGTTCATCTTATGATTTTATTACTTTCTTGATGTACTTTCTATGTGTGGTCAGTAGATCGATTATTAATTTTTTTTAGTGAAGGCGAGTTTCTTTTTTTTAGGTAGGGACGGTTTGACTGAAGCCAAGAATAGTGATTTTTTTTTGTTCGGTAGGGTGGCCGGAGTGGCGGTTTTAGTCGGATTAAGCGGTGGTGTTGGTGGTCGGAGTTGGTGGTGGTGGCCGGAGTAAGTGGGGGAGTGGGCACAATAATTAAAATGTAGATGAGAGTGAGTTGTGAGTTGAGGATGTATTGTGTGTGTTTTTTTGTTAGTGTGTGTGTGTCTTTGAATAGTGTGTTTTGTTTTTGAGGTGAAAGAAAAAGACATGAAATTAAAATGGATAAGGAAAGGTGTTTGCAGGAGATGGTGGTGTTGAATCTTGAATATGTGTTTTTGTATTTTAGAAAAATAAAATGTGTTTTTATTTATAAAAGAGAAAGAAAGAATGTGACAAAAATGAAATACCAAGCAAACCACAAGGACCAAAAATGTATTATTTTAAAAGACTATATTTTTTCACTAAAAGTCAAAAAAGCCAAGTCGCCCAAGAAATGTGAGCCCAATCGCCCAAAAAATAACCTAGAGTAACTAGTACTATGTAAGTACATGGTGGGGACAAGCATAGGGAGACTTGTCACAATTTTGTAAGAGTTGCCAAAGAATTAAAGAGAGACAGTCGCACATGGGGTATTTGAAGAACTAGAAATTTTTTGGGGCACATGGGATGAACACCCTTGTACCTTTGGGGTAAGTAGAAAATTGTCTCTATTTATATTTAGCCGACTTAGCTTATAACAAACACTAACGAGTAGTATACTCGATCAGTGTAGCCTAGTTGGTAAGTAGAGTGTTGATCACTAAGAGTGGAACGTTAACACTTAGATATCTATCAGTATTTTAATCATAAAGTTAGTCTAATTAAACCTAATCTAACGCAAAGGGAGTTTTCAGCCTGTGAGGCTGGCACGATGTTTAGATTAAGTAAAACTGTAAATAAGATGATTGACACACACGTACACATATATGCATACAGATACCAGATAAGAGGCCTGGCCGATAGTAAAGTAGATTTTATTCGCTTAATTGCTTAGTTATATATGATGAGTACTAATTCTCGTCTTTTTTGTTGGTTGTTCGCGTGTCTGCGTATATCATTCCTAAGCCTGGACGCATCTAGATCTCTAGATTCTTTCTTAAAGTCTTTCAACAAACTGATCCTGTCACGATTAATTAAACCTGCATTAAGACCACCTTAATGATTACTAAGTTTATGTATTATTTATCCCGTTAGGGCTTACATTAATTATGTAATGGTATTAATGAAGTAATTGTGTGAGCCTTAGGTCGACAGGGCACGATAAACTATTTAAGTAATCAAAAAAATGCATGAACATTCAAAGAAACATCAAATAAACTTATAATCGATGGGAAAGCAGATGAAATGCGAGTCAAATGTTGGAAACAAGGCGCACAATCCTGATGGATTAAAGAGTACTAATACGAGTAAAGCGAAATCTACTAATGAATTAAAGCACTAACAAGACCTACTTATGCCTCTGAATTCTTCTTCTAATTGTGTCTTGTGTGGTCTGGTCGTCGCCCTCTGGTGGTATTGTGTGTCTCGAATGTGGCAGTCGATCCTGTATTTATACATTCTAGAAACAGAAACGATATGGCATATCTAGAGTACCAGATACGCCGTATCTAGGAAACTTCGTGTGGGGTCCAAGATTATTATATTCTGGAATATTCGTACACCGCCATATGATACGGCGGATCTTCAGTCTTGATGCGGAGTATGTGTCTTGCAATCTTGGAATTTCTTGGTGAAGTCTTCAGGTTGATACGGCGCATGTCAAAGTATTTATGCGGCGTATCTTGAGTAGATAAGTCAAATCTTTGTGTTGACCAAGGTTACACATACGGCGCATGGAAGAATTTCATGCGGCGTATTCTTCAAAGTCAGGCAATGGTCTTCACATTCGTATAAGTCTTGATATACGGCATATCTGTCTAGAATGATACGGCGTATCTTCCTTCAGTTCAGCAGACTTTACCAACTTGATCCATTTTGCTCCAATTTACATCCAAAATAGCTAACTTTCATCAAATGCTTGTTTATAACTTAGATTTACAAAAGTAAGCGATTAAGTATCAATCCTCATCTAAAATAATACAAAATAAGCAATATATATAAGATAAATGATGCTAATAAACTGTTGTTATTTGATATCATCAAATATCCCTCCACTTGAACTTCACTTGTCCTCAAGTAAAATTTTACATTAAACTTATGAAAATATTCCCAAGTATTACTTAGGATCTTTTTATAATCAAGCATTCATTCATTAGTCTCAATTGCACAACCAAACACCTCACGAAATAGAAAAGAGAAATCACTCAAATCACTCAACTAATCTATTTTGGTAACATTTAAGTAATTCGCTCAATTGCTCAGTCGTGACGAATATTCTATCATAAGCTTGGCAAGGTTACACATCTCCCCCACTAAAGCTAAGGAGTAACAAGCCTAATGCGATAAATTAGGTTAAATATTATAAGGTTGTACATAAATTTTGTTCAAACATCCACATAAACTCAATAGAACACTAGCGCGAGTCCTTGATTCCTCAAACAATGATTGGTCACTAGTGTGTACCTTGGATCGCTGGTGCGTTATTTGCATAACGGATGCTCACCAAAATACACACCAGATCGCTGACGCGTCATTCAATTCCTCAAAAAACTCGGATGGTCATTATCTTATTAATGCATTTGACATTCTCACTAAGCTATAAAAGGGTAGGGATAAGGTAAAATGTTATTAAAATAAAATCACAAAACAAATAAATTAAGTCCAAACAAACGAAATAATGCGGTTAATCACTTCCCGACCTTCCCTTGAAAAACACACAAATCATCGACTAACTCACGCTTTAATATGAAAACTCAAGCTTTTAGTAGACACGAATTAGACTCAATGATGACTCAATCAAAGAACAAACCTTAGTTGGCGTTCCCATAACAACCAATTCCCTTGCAATCTATAAATATAGTACAACAAATAGCGGTGATATCTCAACTAATACATAACTTACGTCGTTGGTTTATAATACGTACCAATGAAAAATAATCGAGTATCACATAATATAACTTCGGTTAAGCTTTTACAAACCGATTATCTCACTTTCCTCATCTTGTTTTCTCATTTTTCTGATTTTTTTTAAACATCAAATAAAAGCATAACTAGTGGTGTAAAATTTTGCCACTTCATCATAACAATAAATCTGGATAATTTTTATCCATACTTTTCAATACTTCATATATAATAAAGAATAGTGAAAGTAGTAAACACACGAAAAACAAAAATACAATATATACTTTCACTTCCCATTGCATTATGCAATTTCCGATCAATACTTAGACAAGAAATACACCTTATTGCGATGTGTAATTCTCGACCTAACCATAGACACGAAACATACACAAAGACATAGGAAATAAACCAAAGTAACTAACCATGGACTTAATCTACAGGGTAGGCTAAGGTGTATAGGTGTAAGAAATTAGTTTAAAAACCTAAAGGAATGGCTCTAAGGGTTTTTCTAGGGGTATCTTACTCTAAAAATAAGAGTAACAAAAGAGTTTATACGGGGGGTTTAACTAACCAGTGTAGTTAGTTAATAAAACATCACATATAAAGGATTTTTTGGTGTAATCCTATAGATTTACCAAGTTAGACAAGTTACTCCAACTATATCAATAATACTCATTATGGTGGTCTTGAATAGTATCCAAGCCAAGTTCTAAAGTTTACTGCAAGTCACCGGCAAAATTATATTTTTGTGGAATTTGGGTAAAATATTAAAAACTGGCAAGGCTTAATTCTCACAATTTGGAAATAAGGGTGATGTGTGCGGTTAGGCAACTTTAATTTCACAAAAACATGCCAGAAAAATTTGAAAATTTTATATATTAAGATCATATTAGCATTTTTTTTAAATAAGGACAAGTTACGTTCTAATTCTCCATCCCCCCACTTAAGATAAACAACGTACTCGTTGTGTAAAATAAAATTAAAATTCTCCATGATGCGTTTGTGAGAAGCTTTTTATTTTTTTGTGTGTGAAAGTGTCTGGATGCCAGCATGACTACAACACATAAAAAATACAAAATGTATGTATACCATTGCTTCCTTGTATTCACACCACTTAACATGTGTAAATAAGCATGAAAATCACAGCTAGTGCTTCGATGGTTAGCTAAAATACAAATAAAAATAAAATTGTAAATCATCAAGTCAGTCGATACGCCGCACCTTATTAAATAAGATGCGCCATATCGAGCCTGGAAAAAACTAAAATAAAGTACGAGTCAGATGTGATACGTCGCATCGCAAAACAGGATGCGCCGTCTCAAAAACCATCTGAAACAATGTTTAAAATGCAAAATTAACTTAAAGTGCAGAGAAAATAAAAGGATAGATATGACCAGTACAGTCGATACACTGCACCCTTTTTAGGAGATGCGTCGTATAGATGAACATGTCTGACAGACTTGAAACAGAAACAATAAAAAAATTTCGGGTTGTCTCCCGGCAATCACTTCTCTTTATTCCATAGTCTGTAAGTTAGACTCGTCTTCAGCTCCTACTTTGTTCTATTCACGAGCCATCCTTCGTCTTTCATGCGAAAAATGTCGTGGTAAGCTTTTGACACATTATCTTCAGTACTTAGCAAAGTGTCGAAATAATTCAACTTAATTGTAGCATATTCTTCTAATGGTGCAAATGAATATTTGACAGCTTCAAATTTCTCAGATGTGAATGTTGGCGGTTCCTTGTATGGTATGCCAAGTAATTTACATCTTCTTTCTTTAAATGCTTCTTCATCTTGATCAACAAAATAGGCTTCGTTATTTGTTTCCAAATAATCTTGAAATTCTTCCAAAGCGTTCTCATTATCTTCACATGATTCTAACTTAGCCTTTTCAAACAAAGCTTTTCTCTTCCTTGCACTATCTTCAAGCAAGTTATACCATTCGTGACTTTGAAAATAGATGTTATTTCCAATGCGTTTCATTCCGGGAAGATCACCTCCGTTACACGATCTCTTCTTTTCCCAGTAACATGTTGGCCAAGTCTCGTGTCCATCCTTGAAGCAAAGGGGCTCACATGTATGTTCAATTACATCTTCCTTCCATGGTATTTCAGAAACCCATGATGTATTGCTATCATTCTCGTAGTACCAGGTATTTTTAAAGTCATCAAAAGTTTTAAACCTTGGAAGATCTCTAGTAAGCACATCTTCGTCAATTTTCAATCGATAGTTGAATTCCCTGAACTCCTTTCATAGGGGCGTTTCGTAGTCAAATAGGTTCGTTTCAATCCTAAATAATTAAGCAACTTCATCAATAAATTCCTCCTCATCATCTCCTCTCATCCAATAGTTCCACAGTTCGCTTTTAAGAGTTGCACTAATCTTTTTGTAGTTGTAGAATTTAGAATTTAACCAACCAACGAATTCGGGATATTTAGCATAGGGCTCTTCATGCCCAAATTGTATCAATATTTTTTTTAATATCCTTCCAAAGAGAGATAGAGCCAAGAGGTTCGTTATTCAACCATTATTTTGCGGCTCCGTCAAGAGTAAATGGGTGGGCACAAAGCATGAGTTGTTCAAGGTCAGCAGCAACAAGAGCGTATAATTCAACAATCTCGTAGATCTTTTCAAGATGTATCACCGGGTCTTCATTTTCAGATCCACCAAAAGTGTTACTACGTAACTGCATGAGAAGTTGCCCCTTAATGCAAATTTGTCTTCCTCAGTAATCCGGAGGTCAGCAACACTATAACCATGTTCTTGCTTGGTCTTAGTAAGGTACCCCTTCATAGTGGTATAGTCACTAATAATTCCTGCAAATCAGAAGTAAATACGTCAGTAGGACGGGCTTTGAAGAAAGATGGTACAAAGTACTAAGCTCGAATACATAATATGAAAGAATAAAAGCTGATGATATTTGCAGATGATACGCCGTATCTAGTTTCCTAGGTACGCCGTATACTCAAAATAAAAATTCAAATAAGCCTTTTAATCAGATAAAAGTATACACTATACTGACAAGAATCAGTATCCCGTATGTTTAATTTTTCTAAAAACGCTTATATGAAAGAATATAAATACATCGTATAAGCAAAAGCTTATGCGCCGTATTATCTTTACGTTTACAAATTAAGCTTTTAATTTAGAAAATAAATACGCCGTAACGAGGTTAATCGATATGTCGTACTTAAATAATTTAAAAGTTTGGATATGTTTTTGAAAAATAATAAATACGCCATACAAGAGAAAGCTTATGCGCCGTATCACTTTTAAAGCTAAAAACAGAATACGTCGTACCTATGAGATTAGATGCGTCGTACCCAAACAATTAAATAAGATATGTTGTACGAATAATAAAAACGCAATATGTCGTATCTATGAGATTAGATGCGCCGTATCGTTTAGATCAGCAATTTACAACATACAGTAAATATGCAGAAAACAGGAAAAAACCAAAAAAAAAAACAAAAAAAATGCAGAAATCAAATAAAAAATAAATACAAGAAAAATGCAAAAAAAAAAATACAAATATACAAGCAATAAAAATATATAACAAAGTTAGTCCAATAAACATAAAAATAAAAAAAATTAAACTAAACTTAAAAACATAAATCAAAATACTAACAAATACGCAAGTATTAAACAATTCACTCCCCAACAATGACGCCAAAAACTTGATGTGTCGTTTAGTATAGCACTATTTGTGAATTTTCAAGTTTTAATATTTATATTTAGCCGACTTAACCTATAACAAACACTAACAAGCAGTATACCCGATCAGTGTAGCCTAGTTGGTAAGTAGATTGTCGATCACTAAGAGTGGAATGTTAACAGGTAGATATCTATTAGTATTTTAAACTTAAAGTTAGTCTAATTAAACATAATATGACGCAAAGGGGGTTTTCAGCATGTGAGACTGGCATGATGTTTAGATTAAGTAAAACTGTAAATAAGGCGATTGACACACACGTACACAGATAAGAATACAAATAGCAGATAAGAGGCTTGGCCGATACTAAAGTAGATTTTATTCGCTTAATTGTTGAGTTATATATGATGAGTATTATTTCTTGTCTTTCTCGTTGGTTGTTCACGTGTCTGCGTATATCATTCTTAAGCCTAGACGCATCTAGATCTCTAGATTCTTTCTTTAAGTCTTTCAACAAACTAATCATGTCACGATTAATTAAACCTGCATGAAGACCACCTTAATGATTACTAAGTTTATGTAATATTTATCTTATTAGGGCTTACATTAATTATGCAATGATATTAATGAAGTAATTGTGCGAGCCTAAGGTCGATAGGGCATGATAAACTATTTAAGTAATGAAAACAAATGCATGAACATCCAAATAAACATCAAATAAACTTATAATCAATGGGAAAGCATATTAAATGCGAGTCAAACATTGGAAACGAGGCACGCAATACTGATGGATTAAAGAGTACTAATACAAATAAAGCGAAATCTAGGTATGAATTCAAGCACTAACAGGACCTACTTATACCTCTGAATTTTTCTTCTGGTTTTGTCTTGTGTGGTGTGGTCGTCGCCCTCTGGTGGTATTTTGTGTGTCGAATGTGGCAGTCGATCCTGTATTTATACATTCTGGAAACATAAATGATACGGCGTATCTAGAGTACCTGATACGCCGTATCTAGGTAACTTCGCGTGCGGTCAAAGATTATTATATTATGAAATATTCGTACACCGCCATATGATACGGCGGATCTTCAGTCTTGATACGGTGTATGTCTTGTAATCTTGGAATTTCTTGGTGAAGTCTTCAGGTTGATACGACGCATGTCAAAGTATTTATGCGGCATATCTTGAGCAGATAAGCCAGATCTTTGTGTTGACCAAGGTTTCATATACGGCGCATGAAAGAATTCCATGCGGTGTAATCTTCAAAGTCCGGCAATGGTCTTCATGTTCTTATAAGTATTGATGTACGGCGTATCCGTCTAGAATGATACGGCGTATCTTCCTTCAGTTCAGCAGACGTTACGAACTTGATTCATTTTACTCCAATTTACGTCCAAAATAGCTAAGTTTCACCAAATGCTTGTTTATAACTGAGATTTACAAAAGTAAGCGATTAAGTATCAATTCTCATATAAAATAATACAAAACAATCAATATATATAAGATAAATGATGCTAATAAACTATTGTTATTTGATATCTTCATAAGACAACCGATAATGTGTTCCATTTTTAGAAAAACGATTGTGAACTCGTTCATTTGAAAATTCGGTACCCCCCCCCCCCCCCCCCCCCCCCCCCCCCCCCCCCCCCCCCCCCCCGGTCTGATTGAAAAACTTTAATATTACATGAGAATTGAGTTTGGACCAGTGCTACAAAATTCTCAAACACGCTGTAAAATTCGGATTTTCTTTCAAGGGATAAAACCATGTAAACCTGGAATATTAATCAACAAAAATAACATAATACTGAAAACCATCCATAGAAATAACACGGGAAGGTCCCTACAAATCACAGTGAATTAAGTCCAAAATATGTGAAGCACGTTTAAAATTAATATCAAAAGGTAAACGTTTGCTTTTTGATAACTGACACGAAGAACATAATCTTGGAGTCGGTAAAACAAACGTAATCGATAAAAAAACCTAATTTACTAGACATGGTATTCCATACTCTGATCAGACTCACTATCGTTCATTGGTTGGTGCTATCCAGTACCTTACTACTACAAGACCCGATCTTTTTTATGTTGTTAACCAAATGAGTCAATTTTTGCATAATCCCATTCAAGATCACTTTCAGGCTGTTAAATGAATCCTACGCTATGTCAAAGGCACCCTATCTTATGGTCTCTCATTCTCGCATGTGCCTTCACCTACCATCTTGGGCTATTCTGATGCGGATTGGGCACGTTGTATTGAAACACGACGGTCAACTTATGGCTACTCTATCTTTCTTGGTGGCAACTTAGTCTACTGGAATGCTAAGAAACAACCAACTGTTTCCCGATCTAGCTATGAGTCGGAATACATGGCCTTGGCAAATATTTACCCAAATCATACTTTAAAATCATTCCTCTCTATCCAGCCGCCACAACCTAAACCAATCCGGCTAAAATTTTTCCTATCTAATTCGTTTTCTACTAATCTCTTCATTGGGATTATTGGATTAACGACTAAGATTCATATTGGTTTGGGTTGTTAGGTCGATTCGATTGGTTTATCTATTAAAATTGCTGGATCTACAGCCGCTACCTCCTGTTCCTTTTTTCCGGCCAAATCAGCACTAAATCCGCCTCTCTACCTAGTGTATGCAATCGGGTTTAGTGTGGTTTGTGTATATCTTGAGGTGGCGTGCAATCCCAGACAAATCCGGCCTAATTCTTCCAATCCATTTCGTTTTTTCTTTACTTCTTTTCTCTGGGATTAGTGATTTAACGGGTAAGAATCAGATTTGTCTGGGGTGGGATCGTTTTCCATGGGTGTTTTGTGGGTTGTTTATTACAGGCTCTATGCTGGTCAATAATTATATTTGGAATCGGGTTTGATGGCGTGTTTCAAATCCCTTGTGGTGTGTATTTTCGGATCTGCTTTCTGGGTTGGGTTCATCATTGGATGGATGAGTGTGTTATGTTGATAAAGGGGTTCTTTGTTTGCTGGGATAGCTGGATCACAATGTAAAACATACCAGGTGGTTATCTGTTGAGATGCTTCGTGGTATGACTATAGATCGAGGCTGTTTAGGGATCTCGTGGTTGCTGAATGGCTTAGCAAACGGGATATAGGATTTGTTGGAAGTTTATGGGATTGATGCGTGATGATGGAACCAGGTCTTTCTGATTTGTTGGATGTAATGGTTGCTGTGATTTTTGGCTGGTGTTTCTTTTCTAAGCTCGTGGTTTAGTGCTTCAAGTTTATGTTCGGGTTGTAGAATGGTCAAAGGTTAAATGCATCATGGAAGTTGTGTTTCTTGGTGTTTTTACTAATAACACATTATGGTCCTGGAAGTTGGTGTGGCGCTCTTGGGTTATGAAATGTAGATTTTTGAAGTATAGAGTTGCTCACTATGGATGTGGTTCTTTGAACCTGTTTTATTTACATTTGAATTGTTCTTTAAATGTAATTGTTAGTTCTAGCGGTTTGCTAGGTAGTTATTCTGCGTTTTGCAGTTGATGTCGCCTATGTAATGGGCCGAGGGCATGGGATTCACCCATGTCAATTGTACTTCAATGTTTTTTGGTGGAATGAATTTTACCGGGGTGAATTAACCCTTTTACCAAAAAAAAATACATGGCCTTGGCAAATACTGCTTCAGAGATGGTATGGGTCACTCATCTCCTTCGAGAACTTCATGTTCTACCTTCAGGACTTCCTACTATTTTATGTGACAATCGTAGTGCTCTTTTTTCTGAGTCAAAATCCTGTTTCACATAAGCGAGCAAAACACATTGATATTGATTATCATTTTGTATGTGAGCTGGTTCTATCCGGAAGACTTCACACCAAATATGTTTCTACACATCTGCAGCTCACTGATATTTTTACCTAGAGCCTTCCCCGCCCGCTTTTTGAAGACTTTCGATCCAAGCTTCGTGTCGGACCATCCCCCTCTTAGCTTGCCGGGGGAGGGGGTAATAGGATGATTGTTACGATTGTTATGTATATCTCCTAGTCTTTAAGAGAGATTAGTGTTCCCCGGAGATAAGTTTGTTGTACTCTCTTGGTATATATATATTGTTATATATATATATATATATATATATATATATATATATATATATATATATATATATATTGATTAATACATATCTCACCAAGTCAAGGTGATTAATTAAAACTCTTTTAGTTAAAAAAAAATAGAAAAAAAAGTCCAAAAATGTTATTCAGTTGTTATTTGTTAACAAGTAATAGAAAAGTACAAGTAACGTTTCTCATTGGTTAAATCATCGTTCTTCCACACACGAGTTGTAGACGGCGAGTCGTCGACTATGAGTTCTTAAGTGTTACGGTTTTCACTCTTTCTGAATTATAGTTTGCTAACAAAGGATATAAATATTGCGGAGTATTATAAATTAAATACTTTCAAAAGTACTTACTTTGTTAAATTTATTTTGAAAATACAGTTGGAGCAGTTTTTAGGTGCGGTTTTTTTCCGCCTTTTGATTTTTGGTTCGGTTTTTTGGTTTTTATGCTCACCCTAACAAACATAAAAGCAAATGGTGCGGGGCTCAAGCCAAATGCAAAATGTGATGTCACGTAATGCCAAATCACCATTTTGCTCTTTTCACTCCCTTATGAGTCGCACACCAAAAACCACCTCCCTAGTCACTCAAGCAAAAATCTCACTTTTGACACTCACCATACTCAATTAACAATAATATATTTTTCACTTTTGGCGACTACAGATGTGGTCGCTAAAAGTGAGTTTTGTGGTCGCTAAAGCCGATTTTTATAAAAAAAAATGACCAGGATTTGTTTATTAAATTTTTAAAAAATTTGTAGTCTACATTGAAATTTTCTCGTCTCCGAACAGTCCCATGTCAATTAACTTAAGTTTACTTAGATATTAATTAAGATTATGTTAGTTAAAATACAACATGTTCGAATTGGGCTAAGAGATAGAATTTCGCAATGATAAGGTTGATGATTAGTACATTTGTGGTGGTGCATGCAAAATGTTAGAAGATAGTACGAAAGTAACGGGTTATTATGATCGGTGCATGAATTTTATATCAATAATGGTTTCCGTAAGGGGTGTGACATTGATGGGTTCGACATAAAATTTTAGTAAATCCATGAGCCTTTTATATAAGACATGTTTTAAACATTCCTTTTACCCCAAATTCGTTATTCACATGTGGTACATGCATCTAATATCTATACTGAATCTACTATTGTTCAACATCTGGCATAATTTAAAGACAAGTGAAATTGAGTTAACTGGAACAATTTATAATAGGACATACCACCCATATCAGTTATAAGCTTTTTATTTCGGGCAGAGGCGGAGCTACTATGATGACTAGGGGTGTTGAGTCACCCTAGTCAGCCCGATTTATACATTAATTATTTGGTTTAATAGCTAGTTTATTAATAACTTTTGCAATCGGCCCTCCTTAATCATATAATTATGTTGATTATAGTTCCAAAACTAACAACTTAAACAATCAAATACAACACTAAAACGAAATTACTTGTCAAACTATGCTCGTCGAATCATGGTTTGAAAGAAAACCATAGATACATTAAGCATTTTTCACTATAATTTTTACGTTAAGCTCGGCCTTCCTTAATATAAAATCCTGGCTCCGCCTCTGATTTTGGGTTACCAATAACTTTTATTATGATTTAATTTGAGTTGAGATTTAATACTATGATTAGCCTATCTGCCTATGTAATTTCAGTTTGGGTATTACAAGTGATGTCGATCATACCAATATGTCATTATAATATGGAGCACAATGATTGAGTTGAGATTCAATACGATGTTGTATTCCTCACGTTCGAAAAACCACAAACAAACATTGTCATGACTCGTGAAGCAAACAAGTTGAATCCTTTCCTCACCTTCGTGCGCCAAGACCGTGCGATTTGAATGAGATGATGTTATAAACATTGAGTTTGATGAAGGAACCATGGGATATGAGATAACCAACTTAACTTCAACTAAAACTTCTAACTACCATCCATGACTTTTCTAATTACGGATGATCGCCACAAGCAGGGCACATAACCGATCGAGTCCAAACCTGATTTAAATTATTCTGTTTCGTCACTGTTAAGTTTAAGATGTATGATATACAATAATAACATATAGACATCACAGAGTACACAGCGGAAGACTTAGAATCATAACAATAATTAATTAACTGAAAGATGCGTAACGTACCTCTTGCAATTGCTAGATCTCTTCAATTCAAGAACCCTAATTAGGGTTTATGTGGTTTAACGAATTGATCCTTACCGTTTTTCAATTCAAACCAATTGATGTAACAATTAGTGTGTTACACCACGTTGTTGTACACACGTACTATTAGCGATTCGATGCGAATGCTAGTTCTTGATCACAATAGAATAACCAAACACCTTTGTTATGCTCAAGGTCACTCGTAAATCCCTTACAATGGGGATTCACTCGCCGACCAAGAACAAGAGGGAAGAAAAGAATAAGTTTTGCCTTCACATGAAATCAAGTGTACCAAAGGATGAATACATAGGGATGTATTTATAGCCTTATGGTAGATCTCAAGTTTACTATGGTTTTCGATGTGGGATTCCATAGTTTCGGCCAAAAACAAGCCCAAAAGAGGGTTCCTAAAACCGTCTCTTGGCTTGTTTACTTTTCTTCAAATCCCGTTGACATTTAACGACCAATAGTCACTTTCGATAAGTGCTTATCTCTCGTTTAGTCGTTTATTGTGAATTTAATAATTAAACATAATATTTTATATTAATTATTTAAACATCGAGTCTCATACATAAAGTGTGCAATCCCATGGTCTCGAGTTCGAATCCGGTAATACACATATTAAATATATCCATAAACCAACAACTCCCACTTGGAGATATCTTAGTATGCGTAATGACATTGGTTAGCATCTAGCAACACGCCAATGACCCCAAAACAACTCGAGTATGGTTTCCTGGAAAAACCTTTTGATGATTCATCATCATACTTATCCTTTTGTTTCTAATACCATGTTAATAAGAATATGGATCTTACTCATTTCTTGATTAACTATTATGTTTCTCGCTTTATATGATTGATCAAGATTACCAATTCTTCTGAACATATTCCAGAAGACCTTGGGCATGGCCATGCAAACATCTTGACAACCCTACGAGGGGCCCACTAGTATTATACTTCAAAATAAATTTGAAGGAAACAAATCCCATTTTGACTACGCAGTAATTCATAAATTTCGCAACACTTCAGAAAACAACCCTTATAACTACCAGTTACGTATAACGTTAGATTGCTTCACAGAAATGCACTACATCCATGACATTTCTCTGGTATCTCAAGTCAGAGGATAAATATTCATGATGTACTTAATGACTAAGATCCATAAAGTACCATCATGTGGTTTGGATAATTCCTATATTCAATCCATTGAATATCATCCGAAATTAGTCATGCTGTGCATCAATGTACTTTCAAGTATATTCTAACTAATACTCAGATTTGTCTTAATTCAATATCATTCCCATGTTATTGATCGACAATGGACTATTTAGAATAACTTAAGTTATTCACGGATTAAACATGCAAATATATGATACAATATTATAAATGAAATTAAACGTATAAAGTACTTTAATTCATTATAAATAATAATTGTTTAACATCCTTTATCCAAATACTAAATAGATCAATGCATGATAATACTTAGTTAATGAATTTTTGCCTCAAGTCATGATAATCATACTTGTTGACAAGGCATAATTTCAACTAACTTTGATCTATAGAAATTTTGAGAATACTTATTTCAAGAATTCAATAAGTGAATTTCTTGTATGTGTTTACACATATTTTGATATTGTCATATCATTCCATAAGGTGCGTGATAACCAGAACCACCTTGATGACAATCATCTTTCAAAACTTTAAAGTTTAAAGTATTCTTTATTCTTTAATATATAATGCAACTATGCTCTTAGTTGAGCATAACTAGTCAACATGGTCATTATCAAGGATACCATAACTAGAATTGAGTGTCATCTCAATTATACAGCATCATTGTGTAAAACAATATGCTCTTTAAACATCCGTAAACTTTGAATATTATTTGTTTGGTGCCATTCAAACTTCAAGTTTGTTGACTATAACAATTACATAACAATTGTTGTATAGAATCTGGGAGCAACTCCAGGCTGAGGAATGCAATTCTAAATCCAAACATAAATATTACAATGTCGTTAAATCATCTTGTAATCAAGCATGATACAACAACCTTATACACAACATGATGTTCATGATGAATCTTCATGTTAGACTTTAAGATCTCATTCATATTCTATCTTGTCAAAGATATGTACTCATCATGTTCTATTAGACTCATTTATTTACCGCATATGTTTATAATAATAAACATATATTCCAAGGTTGTATGTTTTATTTCCAAATCTTACAAACGAAGTTTCATTCCCAACTAAAACTTAATTTTGGTGGAATGTAGTTGCCCATACAACATATAAGATTTAAAAATAATACTCCCACCAGCTTTCGGGAATACTTATGAGCTATCTTATTTTAATTATTAAATCAAACATGGATTTAATATTAAACATAAGAATCATCTCCTACATGCATGCATATATCCATTCATGGATTCTTGCAGTCGCTACATATTCAAAGATTATTTGAATTCATAAAATCCTTTGCATTACTTATCGTCATCGCAAAAGTAATTCCAAAACAAGGATTTTTGATATTCATTGTCAAAATTTCATATCAATGAAACTAAGTATGACAATTATAATCTTTATACTTCTATTTAATGTATCTAGGAAAGAATATTCAATAATAGTTAATTGCTTAAGTATGATTAATATTATTATCACTAGACATACATTAAATACGTGTACAATATTGTCCATATGATTTCTACACAAAGATTTAAACCACTAGGGTTTTCATTCTTTGAAGAAAATCATCTTCATTTAGATAAACCAAGTATCTAAAATTGATTATCTTTATGGACAGCATCTCAACATTCATAGTATGATTGATTTACCACAATTCAACATTTGGTAAATTCATCAGCATGATTAACAGGCTTACCATGATCCTGTAACTCATAATCCTCAGCATATTAAATATTTTAGATATCCTTACGGATCTATGAATGACAATTCCATCATATTGAGGTCTATCATTTACATGTTTAGCCTCATCATGATATTTGCTAGTGTATTTTAGAAGATTATGTATTTTGTAATTTAATCTTTCAAGATCTAAACAAAACTCCCACTTGCCTTTAACAATTTAAAGATTACCTTTAAATAGTTTAGCAAGTAGAGCAACAATACATTGTTCTCTTTTGGGATATTACAAAACACATTGACAGTTCCTGACATTAGTTTGTTACAACTCACTTTAAAAGTAGTTTAACAAATTCAAACCTTCATTATAAGACTTAATGTGATTCATCACATTCCATAAAAAAATGGTGTCTTATTAATCTTCTAGGTTGGAGTCTTATTTGGTATATTCTATCTATACTCAATCTACTAACCTTGATAACTTTTTGAAGAAACTATAGTTATTTTGAATCAAACAATGTCAATAGATTTTGATTCTTCTAACTGAGCATACCATAAAACTATGGTATTTCATTAGAATTAATATTGTAAGAAAATCTAACAATATTTAAGAAAACCATCTAGTCTTTGGCTTACCTATTTACCAACAAAGTAAAACTTGATGGTACAATAGAATTACCAAGTCAATTGCATGCATTATAACACAAGTATTCTTGACAAGGTCAAAAGACATATCAGTTATAATCCCACTATACGTTATAAGTCATTGATCAACTCATTGACTTCATGCATATGTCTTAAAACATAGCAAGTTAACGTCTTACTTTATATTGTAAGTCTTGTATTAAAAAACTTCATGTTTGTGACTTTACAAAATCATAAACATTTATAATAAAAGTAATTATGAACACCACCTCGGGTTTCAATTAATATTTCAAGTTAATATTTACTACATATATTTAAGTCATTCAACGAATACTCAAATTCAAAGTAGTATTAGATTACTTCATTTAATTATGTCATTCCATGAAATGTTCAATGTAAGAAACTGCAGAATCATCCATGCTCATTCTCACGACACGTGGATATTTTACCTTGGGCTACAATCTAGTTCACGTTCTCACGTAACATAAATTGTAACTACAAGTGTTTATTAAATATTGAATGACATAAATATTTAAAGTAGTCTTTGTTATCATCTTGACACATGTTCTTAATGGGGCAATCATACACATTTAAATGTATAATTCCTATTGGAATGTTACTCTCTTACCTTGCGGTCAAGAGAATCCATTTAAATCATATTTATATGTGTTGTACCTTGCACACAATAAAGATTTCTCCCACTTATGCATGGAACAACATCATGTAGCAGATAAACAACACGATACACGTTCGTTTATTTGATTAATATGATTTGTGTCATAGATATAAAAAGTAGATGTAGGACTATATTGATTAGTAAGGAAACGCACATGACTCTCCTTAAAAACATAAGTGCCTACAATTGGAAATTAATTATCTTTGAAGATAATCTGGGTTACTACACATGAAATAAGGCTTGTAGCTCCCACTGAATTAGAAATCAATAAAACAACTTATTCAAGTAATGCAACACAAATGCTCCCCCTGAATCTGACAACATTGTAAGTGTTGCATAACCAGTGAAAACAACTTGTTTGCTTTTTACTTTCCTACACCATTAAAGAACCATACGTAATCATTACTAAGGTACTAAAAGGTGTATTCTACTCTATGAATGATGGGTTATCCACCAATGTTATTAACTTGAAAATTGGGCATGCAATTTCTTCCTTAACAGGCCTACCATCCCCATACTGGTATGTAGCACCTTTAAAGGCTAAAGCAAAACAACTAGATAAAATATGCTAGTTTGCCTTTTACCAATTTTCGCGGTAGTTTGTCTAGCTTCTAATGTTGTAACTCATATACATGCTTTCCAGTTAACCAACATTCATGTTTGTTACAAAAGGATTCATTCACCAAATGAGGGTAATGAAATCTTTATGGAAAATATGATGTGCAATTCATTGCTATGAGTTACATTAGAATTTAGACAATTCAAACGTTCCTGTTATACCTTTCTCATTCTTGAAAAGGAATAGGATTGAGTCTCATGCTTCTCCCATGGAAAAGAGCCTTCGTTTGTCTTTTTGGTAAATTATTCTCGATCAAACAATTGTTTGAAAGCAGAATGGATCAATTTACTGATCAAAGACTAAACCTCGTTTACGGTTAAATGTTGCATTTATACATTCAAAGGAATTACAAAATTCAATTTTAGTATTTTCGATAATTAACCTTTTCAAGAAAATTAATTACCCATGGTTCATAAGCATATAACCATTTAATTTTCACTTGAAAAACTAGGATCCAAATTGACATAGTTTCATTACATCAGTTGATCTGCTATTAATGAAATTATTCAAGATGGTACGAGTCGAACCTCAATTGCCAATTTTCAAATTGCAATTCCTAGATTTATGGGATTTACATCTAGCCAATTTCAATTGCCATGTAAACATGTTTTATCCCCATCTTATGCCTTGAGTTGTCAGTTCTCACTACAAAGCTCAATTAAGTTATCCAACTTAAGAAACTGCAAAATCATCCATGCCCGTTCTCACGTCACGTGGATATTTTACCCTTTGATTACGATCTAAATCACGTTCTCACGCAAATAAAAGGTAATCTCAGGTGTTTCCGTTTCGTTGGATGGCATACAACTTAAATTAAGGGTAATAATTTTGATGTCAAATCAAATATGAACAAAGATGTCATGCATTCATCTTCGTTGCATAAGGTTTTATTAAAACAGTCATATCCTTGTTTTAATGTTTAAGCTTTTCATCATCAAACTTTAATCGAGGTATTGGTAAACCAATTAAAGAATTACCTTTAATTACCACTATATCCTACTGCTGCATGAGTCATAAAGACCCAAGTTATTCGGATAATTACCACAAAAGTGGCGCGTAGAATTTAAAGTAAATTCACCCTTAAGATTTTATGCACATATATAGGAATACTTGGTAGCTCCATTAAGACGCACAAACGAGCGGAGAATTAGGTCAGTGCGAAACATATTACATACCCTCATCTTTAAGGTCACAATTTAATGCGTACCAACCTTATACCCATCACACAGTTTGTCATTAATGGGTGAGCCGTTCTAACTATTTTGTGCAAAAAATCAATCAATTAAACGATTACGATTACTATGCTTAAAAATACATGTTTCACCATTGTTTAGGTCAGTTTATTTTTCTTATAAAAATACCCTTATTACACATAACAAACAAGCAAGTATTTTAAAAAATAAACAATGAATGCATAACATAATAATAAGTCATGCATATCAAATAGCCACATGCAAACCTTTTGATAAATCCTATTAATAATCAATTCTAGATCTGTCAATATGTACATGTTTAATTAAGACTCTCACCCGTTTTCAGCAATGTACAAAGTGAGCCACATGCATCGATTCATCGATTGCGCAAGTCAAAATTAAAGCATATACCACATAGCACATAATTAATTTAATAATAATAATTGAGGTCTTCCCCAATTTTAGATCTATCAAAAATTTAGTGTATATCATTTAACCAAGTAGAACATACAATAAAAGCATATCCATGATAAAAACATGCATGTATTTATCATGGATTTAAATCACACTTAACAATTAATGCACTTAAACAGAGTTACGCAATAGAATACACATAAAATTGCATGCGACCTAGGGTTTCTAATCCAATTCAAACTGAAGTTTACAAAACCCTAATTAGGGCACCAAAAAAATGCCCCCCCTAAAAAAATTAGGGTTTAGGTTTTGCAAACCCTAGATCTACGCATACAATTAATAACACAATCATGTTTATTTTATTTATGTGTTTCAGTAATTAATTACTTGTTATACAAGGCTCGTGATGCCACTGTTAAGTTTAAGATGTATGATATACAATAATAACATATAGACATCACAGAGTACACAGCGGAAGACTTAGAATCATAACAATAATTAATTAACTGAAAGATGCGTAACGTACCTCTTGCAATTGCTAGATCTCTTCAATTCAAGAACCCTAATTAGGGTTTATGTGGTTTAACGAATTGACCCTTACCGTTTTTCAATTCAAACCAATTGATGTAATAATTAGTGTGTTACACCACGTTGTTTGTACACACGCATTACTATTAGCGATTCGATGCGAATGCTAGTTCTTGATCACAATAGAATAACCAAACACCCTTGTTATGCTCAAGGTCACTCGTAAATCCCTTACAATGGGGATTCACTCATCGACCAAGAACAAGAGGGAAGAAAAGAATAAGTTTTGCCTTCACATGAAATCAAGTGTACCAAAGGATGAATACATAGGGATGTATTTATAGCCTTATGGTAGATCTCAAGTTTACTATGGTTTTCGATGTGGGATTCCATAGTTTCGGCCAAAAACAAGCCCAAAAGAGGGTTCCTAAAACCGTCTCTTGGCTTGTTTACTTTTCTTCAAATCCCGTTGACATTTAACGACCAATAGTCACTTTCGATAAGTGCTTATCGCTCGTTTAGTCGTTTATTGTGAATTTAATAATTAAACATAATATTTTATATTAATTATTTAAACATCGAATCTCATACGTAAAGTGTGCAATCCCGTGGTCTCGAGTTCGAATCCGGTAATACACATATTAAATATATCCATAAACCAACGGTCACTGCGTTGCAACATTTAGAGTTAAAATGATCGTAATAGCTTTGAATGAGTCTAATATTTAGACGTTTGTTAGTAAATAGATATGATAGATATAAAAACTTCATTCAATATTCGACCTTTCATCACTTGGAACCAATTAAGGAGTAGTGACCTTTCATCCATGTCCAGTAATCAATATTTTTTTTGGTACAGATGGACCCAGTTTTTTTTTTTTTTTTAATAGAAAGGGGACCAGGTTAGTATTGATGAGATGATGCAATAAATATATTTTTTCCTTAAATATATTTCAAGTTTTAATATATTTTGGAGTGATGTTTGTAGCCAATATCTTGGTTGAAGCAAATCAAATGCTAAAAAGTTGAGAAAAAAATCATTAATAAGACCTACGTATAGTTATCAAAATATTTCACAGTAAATAAAACCACCAGGAATAGCAGGTATATTCAATTTGCTTCATGAGTTGATGCATGTTCAAACCTAGTTAGCATGTGCAGGTTGTTGGTTTTATGGATATAAATTAGTAGAAGTGAGTTAGGATCGAACTCGAGACTATGGGATTGCACACTTTACGTATGAGAATTTAAAGTTAATAATTAAATATAAACGTTATATTTATTTATTTATTAAACGAAATAACTATACGAGCGTTAAGTAATTAATGTAATGGACTAACAGGCGTTAAAGGTATTTGGAAAAGGACTTAATTGCAAAGTTTGGGAAGGTTCGGAATCCCTTTGGGAGTCCAAACCGATCGACCAAGGGAAGAAACAAGGAAAGAAAAACCAACTTGTTCACCAAGTTTAGTTGGGTATATAAACAAGGCTAGGGGTTTTATTTTTCCATCTCGCTTCATTAAACTAAACCCTAAAATTTTTTTGTGTGTGTTTTTCTTCTCCAAACCGGTCGAACACCTTTGTGGGTGTCGATCCACACTTTTCCACAAACCAAGTTATTTGTTTGATAAAAACTAGCATTACTTTAATTCGGTTTAAGATGCGTGTGTAGAAGAACATAGTAATAACATACTTTTGTTATTATCTTGGATTGAATTACAAAGCGGTAAGGGGTAATTCATATAATCCTAACTAAATCAAATTAGGGTTCATCCGTTGCTAGTTTTGTGGATTTGATTCTTGTTCGGCTATAATCAAGAAAGGTACGCATACTTTATTCTTTAGTTAATTAATTATTCATTATTCGTTCCTATACGCTTCCGCATGTGTACTTGATGTTTATTGTTTATATTTATGATTAGTCATGTTATATAATTCCAACAAAGGGCATCATGAGTCATTGGTTTTAATGAGTAGTTAATTACTAAACACGTAAAAAACGGATATTGTATTGTGTTTGATATGATTTATTCTAGGGTTTTGGTTATGATTATATAAACCCTAATTTTAGGGTTAGGGATTTTGCCCTAATTTGGTTTTAAAATTTTATATGGATCGAATTAAAAAAAAAAATTATATGGGTCGAAACCCTAATTTTTTTTTAGTCGATTTTTTTTAAAAATTGTTTTAGGGTTTATTATAATTGTTATGTTATCAATATCGAAACCTAGAATTAATATATTTGTTACGTGATAAATTCATGAATAATTTGTTATGTGTCATGGAATTTTGATATGCGATCTTGTGACTATTTGTATAATTGTTATGATATATCCATGATGATACATGCATGTTCGTCATGGATGGTTGCTTGAATATTTAATTGTTAAGATTGGTTATGCGAATATTAATTGTTAAGTTTTATACACATGTATATTTACGATAAATCTTGAATTGGGAAGACTCCAATTATATACATTAATGAATCAATTATGTGCAATTTGGTATATCATTAATTATGGGTTTACGCAATCGATTCGTCGATGTATGTGGCTCACTTTCAATTGGGAGAGTGAAAGCCCTAATTAATATATACATTAATTTAACCTAAACATTGATTATTAATAGGGTTTTATCGAATAAGTTGCATGTGGCTACTTGTTTACATGTATAAATTGTTTATTATGTGCGCATTGTTTTTTAGTTGTTTATTTTTTATTTATTACTTGTTTTGTTTATTATGTTAGACAGTTTTAAGCAAAGGGTAATTTTGAATAGAAAAATAATACGGACTAAACAATGGTGAAATTTGATTTGTTTGAAGAGTTAAGTTTCCAATAGTTTAATTGATTGGTGACTTTGGTACAAATGGTCGAACGCAGGCAGCTCACCCATTAGAATGAACTATAAAGGGGTTAATAAAGAGTGCGCTTACAGTCATACTTTGAAAGGATGTCTAAGGTTATGCTATGCTTTACACACAGTCCTCTCTGCCCTTGTGAGTTTGATTGGAGCTACTAAGTAAGCCATGAATGTACAAACTCATCTTAAGGGCGAATTAGTTTTAATTCCATGCGCCGCTTCGGTGGTAATTACCCGAAACACTAAGTGTTTACACTTATGCAAAAGTACGGTATAATGGGCGATAATTAATGCTAAATTCCTTGATTGGTGAACCCAATACCTCAATCAAAACTTTGATAATTTGATCTTTATGAATTGGTAATAAAAGTTTTTTTATTAAATTTATGCTACAAGATGAATGCATGACATCTTTGTACATATTTGATTTGACCACATAAAATCAAAACTAGTACCCTTTTAAATTAAGTTATATGCCATCTAATTAAAAGGAACACTTGAAGTTGCAATTTACGTCATGACAGTACTTGGCGAGATTGTAATGGAGAGGTAAATCTCTATGTAAAGTCAGACCTTACATGGACATATTTGTTGTTCTTTAAGTTAGACACTTAAGTTGAGTAGGAAGTGAGACATGGACTCAAGGCATAAGATGGGATGAAACATGTTTATATTTGCAATAGCGTTGGAAAATATAAATCCCATAATGATCTAGGAATTGGAAATTGCTTGCCAATTATTGTTCGACAGATTACCCTATTATGTGCTTTCCTTACTAGCAGATCAACTGATGTAATGGAACTATGATAATTTGGATCCTAGTGATGAGTGTCTAAATACTCATCATTTTTGTACAATCTAAACTGCAAAATCATCTGAAAACACTCAAAAATGCATCAAAATACTGAAAATATCTCAAAATTGCATTTTATATGTTTCAAATGCAAAATATTTAAAATCAGATGAAAAATGAGCTAAGTTTGCATATTTGGCAGTTTCAGTCCCCCAAGTTTCAAAAGTTGTCAGAAATAGTCCCTGAGCATTTATGTCACACCCCAAATTACATTTTCTGTGGGAATGGAATTCCTGGAAGATGACTGTCATAGCATCACAATCACAGTTATATTGAACGACCTAAAGTGTCGTTTGGAAAATACATCGTTTGATTTAATAAAACAATCAGAGTTTACAAAGATAGGTCCCAATTGAAAATCATCTTGTGCGGAAATAAGTTGTTACAATTCAAACGATGTTTTAAAATATCATAAAACCCAAGTGAGGGCAGCGTCGTCACCACGACTCCATGATGTGTCCAAATGCATGCCATGAAGTGAATGCCTTAGATACTTGAGATAAAACATGCTAAAAAGTGTCAACACAAAGGTTGAGTGAGTTCATAGAGTTTGTGTTGAAATGTAAAGCCTTTCAAAATCGTTTATCAGTGAAAGGCATTGTAAATCGTTGAAATGTAAAGACTTTCAAAATCGTTTATGCAGCAAAGGCATTGTAAATCCACTCAGTTCCAAGTCCGGCCCATACAAAACTTGCAACCTGTGTGTTCACAACCCACTGCCAGAATATGTAGAGTTAATGTTCAAGTGCATGATGTCAAATGATTTCACATAATAGTGCATGGCTCAATGTATCGAAATCGTTTATGCAGCAAAGGCATTGTGAATCCACTCAGTTCCAAGTCCCGCCCATACAAAACTTGCAACCTGTGTGTTCACAACCCACTGCCAGAATATGTATATAGTGTATGTTCAAATCGTTCCAAGACCGTTAGTCCATAATCGTATACCAAGTCCGTTAGATCAATATTATACCAAGTCCGTTAGACCAATGAATATACCAAGACCGTTAGACCCATGAATATACCAAGACCGTTAGACCAATGAATATACCAAGACCGTTAGACCCATGAATATACCAAGATCGTTAGACCAATGAATATACCAAGTCCGTTAGACCATTGAATATATGATATAGAAATTCTAAGTATGGCAATAATGTTACTTCGTATGACTAGCATTCAGTTTAGATAAACATGTAGTTTGCAAATAATCATGAATGTAATAAAATCATTGAGCATGTATCTCCCCCAAAACGGTTATGAAAACAAGTAAAAGTAGGGGCTATGAAAACTCACTTGGTGGAATGATCTGAAGACAAAGTGAGTACAATCGAGATGTAATGTGATACGCAAATCTTGACCTATGATGAATGATATGACATGTAATGAGTTGCAATGTAATGTTATGCATGCATTTAAATTATGTTATTTATACCATTTGCGAGTTTTGAAAATATTACTTATCGTCGAAAAATACTCTCTTGACGTCTTGACCATTCAAAAATGACTTTACAAGTTTTTACGTCAAAATGTCATCCTACAATGATTTTATAATGATTTACGGTGAAATTATCACTTTTCGTCGTAAAACAATGTCGTCGGAATATTCATGAAATTAACAAAAATGGCTTTGGAAAACTAGCCGTAAAACGGTGTACGTCGATCGTTAGAGAACGAACTCGACGGTTTTGGAAAGTTTGTATCGAAATCTAGAAGTTTCAGTTCGGAGTTTTTAGTCCAAAGGTCTCGATCATAAAGATAATAAGGGTTAAAGATGGTGGTTTTAGTTACCGTAACACTTATCTCGTAAAAATAATATAGTTTTTCTAAAAAATAATAGTTTGGCAAGTTTATGAAAAGATGTATATCTTAGTCGTTTCAAATCCGTTTTCTATTATTATCGTCCTTAGCCGTATCAAAGTATACTATTATATTTTTGATAAGTCGAAATAATTTGTAAAGCTTAGGACTCGTTTTTGACTCGTACAAAACTAAAATAGGTTGCTGAAATTTCAAAATATATATTTAATCGTCAAACTTGAAAAATTCATAACTTCTTCGTTATAACTCCGTTTTAATCCGTTCAAGCGACCCGGATTAGTTTTAAAGTATATTTTCTAAATATCAAGGCCAAAAAGTCATGTCTACTGTCGGATTTTCCAGAAAAACAAAATAAGATCAGACCACTTTATATACTTGTCGAAAATAGTTTTACTCGTACTAAACCTATTCCAATCCCTTCAAATCAACTCCAAAGCTATACTAATCCTACCATACACCTTCTTAGGGTGTCATGGGTTCCTAAACATCATCAAGACCAAAATATAACAAGGGGATAATTATAGGATGACTCATATATGTATAACTCTTAAAAACAATGTAAAAATGGTATAAACATCCATAAGTCTTGCATGCTTTGTTCAAAAATGATAAGATAAATATGAAATGATAATGAAAGATGTAAAATGAAAATGATATACTTACTAGTTTACTATGATGAGGTGATTAGAACAAGGATTAACCTAAACACCCTAGGTTTTTATTTCAAAACCTTTAATAAGAGTGTAATCTAGATTGTTTAACTTGAGCTTGTAAAAATTTTGGTGATCCCTTGCTAACTCCTTGGTAGAACCGGTTTTTGAGAGGAAAACAAAGAGAGGAGAGACTTTTGCTTGACTTGTGATAATGAGAATGAGTAAGTGAAATGAATGAAGTGAAGTTTGAGTATATATCTAACCAAGTAAGAAAAAAATGACCAATCAATAAATGCATTCACTCTTTACCCCTGGCGGTTTTGGGGATGTATCTCTCAAATATTTTTTTTCTCTTATTTATTGTGTGTAAAAATGGGTGTAAGTAAATTGACATAAGTAAAGGTAACTTTGTAACTTGTATATACATTAATGTACTTAAGGTAGTTTTGGCTCAAAATAGATTTTTAATGGATCCAAGTAAAGTATAATGAGATCATAAAATTGTAAAAATACATTTCTTGTAAAATTTGAGTGATATAATAATTATCGTTGTAGTTTTTAAGAAAACCGTCGTAATAATATAAATTTAACAATTTATATACGAAATAAATTTAAAACACTGGGTAAACTCAAATATTATTTTTATAAACTAAATGTAAGTATAAAAATATGTCGGGATCATTTTTGAAAGTAACGGATTAAATATTTAAAATAATAACTCACGCGTTAACGTTTATTTAATATAAAAATTACGCGGTTCAAGTGAAATGAAATGTCATGAATGAATTAATGAGATGCAAATGGTGTCAATGAAATGTAGACTAATCTTAGTCCATATGAAATGTACGTGATGTTATGATCATGAATTCGCAGCTAAACCATAAAGGTTACGCGAATTTGGAACAAGTAAACCAAGTTTACGATAAATGATGAAATTGTGAAGCGTGAATTGTTTTGAGAAATGACCAAAAATTGAGAATTGTGACATTCTTCCCATGTCGGAGGAATCAAATCCTCGTGATTCAATCGGTGATACTATGGTTCGAACCTCGACAAGAGTTCTAAAAGTTTATGCTCGTATGTATGTCTAAATGATTATGTCATGCTCATGCATATGAGTTACTCGCAACAAGATCGTTCCCGTGCTATCGTGAGAAGTTCCGTCCTAAATACATGCTTTCTTATGATTAGGCTCGATAAGACAAGCTTACCCATTCTCAAGCAAAATTTTTAAAAGACCTTTTGGTAACCGATTTTTACTTAATCCCACAACTCATCAAACAAGAACTGTCATATGATTAGGCTAAATCGGTTTAGGTACGACTTGTTTCTAGCTCGATCTTTGCAACTCATCAAACAAAAGAAGCCATGGATCAAACTGGAAACAAGTGGTTTGAAGAAAATCTTTTAAAAATTTGGCTTGATTACGGAATTGCTTACACATATGAGACTACTACTCCCTTCATTGCATGATTCTTCATGAATTAGACATAGGTGATCAGGCTATGTATAATTTAGGAGTAACTATGCAATGCTTGGACTAATCGACTCATATGATGTTTGGTGTTGAGTCATAAGTCCACATGTATAAAGAATGTGCACTTATAATGATATGATGAGATGCTATGATGATGTAGTTATAGTCTAGGGTCAATGATGCAACCTAGTTCTCTATAACGGCTCGATGCAATCTGTCACACCCCCCAAATTACACATTTTGCGGCGGAATGGAATTCACGGGGATTGGACGTCATAGCATCACAATCACAGTTATATTGAGCGACCTAAAGTGTCGTTTGGAAAATACATCGTTTGATTTAATAAAACAATCGGAGTTTACAAAGATAGGTCCCAATTGAAAATCATCTTGTGCGGAAATAAGTTGTTACAATTCAAACGATGTTTTAAAGTATGTAAACCCAAGTGAGACGCAGCGTCGTCCACCACGACTCCATGATGTGTCCAAATGCATGCCATGAAGTGAATGCCTTAGATACGTGAGATAAAACATGCTAAAAGTGTCAACACAAAGGTTGAGTGAGTTCATAGAGTTTGTGTTTAAATGTAAAGCCTTTCAAAATCGTTTATGCGGCAAAGGCATTGTAAATCGTTGAAATGTAAAGACTATCAAAATCGTTTATGTAGCAAAGGCATTGTAAATCCACTCAGGTTCCAAGTCCATACGCCTACAAAACTTGCAACACCGTGTGTGCAACCCACTGCCGAATATGTAGAGTTAATGTTCAAGTGCATGATGTCAAATGAATTCACATAATAGTGCATGGCTCCATGTATCGAAATCGTTTATGCAGACAAGGCATTGTGAATCCACTCAGATTCCAAGTCCGCCCATACAAAACTTGCAACTTTGTGTGTTCACAACCCATTGCCAGAATATGTATATAGTGTATGTTCAAATCGTTCCAAGACCGTTAGTCCATAATGCGTATACAAGTCCGTTAGATCAGTATTATACCAAGTCCGTTAGACCAATGAATATACCAAGACCGTTAGACCCATGAATATACCAAGACCGTTAGACCAATGAATATACCAAGACCGTTAGACCCATGAATATACCAAGATCGTTAGACCAATGAATATACCAAGTCCGTTAGACCATTGAATATATGATATAGAAATTCTAAGTATGGCAATAATATTGTTACTATGACTAGCATTGGTTTAGATAAACATGTAGTTTGCAATTAATCATGAATGTAATAAAAATCATTGAGCATGTATCTCCCCCAAAACGGTTATGAAAACAAGTAAGCATAGGCTATGAAACTCACTTGGTGGAATGATGCGAAGACAAAAGTGAGTACTTAGAGATGTAATGTGTTACGCAAATCTTGACCTATGATGAATGATATGACATGTAATGAGTTGCAATGTAATGTTATGCATGCATTTAGTATGTTATTTATACCATTTGCGAGTTTTGAAAATATTACTTATCGTCGAAAAATACTCTCTTGACGTCTTGACCATTCAAAAAAAATGACTTTACAAGTTTTTACGTCAAAATGTCATCCTACAATGATTTTATAATGATTTACGGTGAAATTATCACTTTTACGAGATAAAACAATGTCGTCGGAATATTCATGAAATTAACAAAATGGCTGGAAAAGCTAGCATAAAAGGCGTTATGCGTCGATCGTTAGAGAACGAACTCGGCGGTTTTGGAAAGTTTGTATCGAAATCTAGAAGTTTCAGTTCAGGAGTTTTCGTCAAAAAGGTCTCGAACATAAAGATAATAAGGGTTAAAGATGGTGGTTTTAGTTACCGTAACACTTATCTCGTAAAAATAATATAGTTTTTCTAAAAATAATAGTTACGGCAAGTTTATGAAAGCGTGTATATCTTAGTCGTTTCAAATCCGTTTTCTACGTATTATACGTCCTTAGCTTCGTATCAAAGTATACTAATATATTTTTGATAAGTCGAAATAATTTGTAAAGCTTAGGACTCGTTTTGACTCGTACAAAACTAAAATAGGTTGCTGAAATTTCAGAAAATATATATTTCGTCGTCAAACTTGAAAAATTCATAACTTCTTCGTTATAACTCCGTTTTAATCCGTTCAAGCGGCCACGGATTCGTTTTAAAGTATATTTTCTAAATATCAAGGCCAAAAAGTCATGTCTACTGTCGGATTTTCCAGAAAAACAAAATAAGATCAGACCACTTTATATACTTGTAGAAAATAGTTTTTCTCGTACTAAACCTATTCCAATCCCTTCAAATCAACTCCAAAGCTATACTAATCCTACCATACACCTTCTTAGGGTGTCATGGGTTCCTAAACATCATCAAGACCAAAATATAACAAGGGGATAATTATAGGATGACTCATATATGTATAACTCTTAAAAAACAATGTAAAAATGGTATAAACATCCATAAGTCTTGCATGCTTTGTTCAAAAATGATAAGATAAATATGAAATGATAATGAAAGATGTAAAATGAAAATGATATACTTACTAGTTTACTATGATGAGGTGATTAGAACAAGGATTAACCTAAACACCCTAGGTTTTTATTTCAAAACCTTTAATAAGAGTGTAATCTAGATTGTTTAACTTGAGCTTGTAAAAATTTTGGTGATCCCTTGCTAACTCCTTGGTAGAACCGGTTTTTGAGAGGAAAACAAAGAGAGGAGAGACTTTTGCTTGACTTGTGATAATGAGAATGAGTAAGTGAAATGAATGAAGTGAAGTTTGAGTATATATCTAACCAAGTAAGAAAAAAATGACCAATCAATAAATGCATTCACTCTTCCCTGGCGGTTTTGGGGGATGTATCTCTCAAATATTTTTTTTTTCTCTTATTTATTGTGTAAAAAAAATGGTGTAAGTAAATTGACATAAGTAAAGGTAACTTTGTAACTTGTATATACATTAATGTACTTAAGGTAGTTTTGGCTCAAAATAGATTTTTAATGGATCCAAGTAAAGTATAATGAGATCATAAAATTTGTAAAAATACATTTCTTGTAAAATTTGAGTGATATAATAATTATCGTGTAGTTTTTAAGAAAAGCGTCATAATAATATAAATTTAACAATTTATATCTGAAATAAATTTAAAACAATGGGTAAACTCAAATATTATTTTTATAAACTAAATGTAAGTATAAAAATATGTCGGGATCATTTTGAGAAAATGAGTTAAATATTTAAAAATAATAACTCACGCGATAACGTTTATTTAATATAAAAATTACGCGTTCAAGTGAAATGAAATGTCATGAATGAATTAATGAGATGCAAATGGTGTCAATGAAATGTAGACTAATCTTAGTCCATATGAAATGTACGTGATGTTATGATCATGAATTCGCCGTTAAACCATAAAGGTTACGCGAATTTGGAACAAGTAAACCAAGTTTACGATAAATGATGAAATTGTGAAACGTGGTGTTTGAGAAATGACCAAAAATTGAGAATTGTGACATTCTTCCCATGTCAGAGGAATCACGTCCTCGTGATTCAATCGATGATACTATGGTTCTAACCTCGACAAGGGTTCTAAAAGTTTATGCTCGTATATGGTCTAAATGATTATGTCAATGCTCATGCATATGAGTTACTCGCCCAACAAGATGCGTTCCGTGCTATATCGTAGAAGTTCGTCCTAAATACATGCTTTCTTATGATTAGGCTCGATAAGACAAGCTTTCCCATTCTCGCAAAATTTTAAAGACCTTTTGGTAACCGATTATTACTTAATCCCACAACTCATCAAACAAGAACTGTCATATGATTAGGCTAAATCGGTTTAGGTAACGACTTGTTTCTAGCTCGATCTTTGCAACTCATCAAACAAGAATCCTGTCGCGGATCAAACTGGAATCAAGTGGTTTGAAGAAAATCTTTTAAAAATTTGGCTTGATTACGGAATTGCTTACACATATGAGACTACTACTCCCTTCATTGCATGATTCTTCCTGAATTAGACATAGGTGATCGGGCTATGTATAATTTAGGAGTAACTATGCAATGCTTGGACTAATCGACTCATATGATGTTTGGTGTTGAGTCATAAGTCCGCATGTATAAAGAATGTGCACTTATAATGATATGATGAGATGCTATGATGATGTAGTTATAGTCTAGGTCAATGATGCAACCTAGTTCTCTATAATGAAGCTCGATGCCAATCTGTCACACCCCAAATTACATGTTTTGCGGTGGAATGGAATTCACGGGATTGACTTTGTCATAGCATCACATTCACAGTTATATTGAACGACCTAAAGTGTCGTTTGGAAAATACATCGTTTGATTTAATAAAACAATCGGAGTTTACAAAGATAGGTCCCAATTGAAAATCATCTTGTGCGGAAATAAGTTGTTACAATTCAAACGATGTTTTAAAGTATGTAAAACCAAGTGAGGCAGTCGTCACTACGACTCCATGATGTGTCCAAATGCATGCCATGAAGTGAATGCCTTAGATACCCGAGATAAAACATGCTAAAAGTGTCAACACAAAGGTTGAGTGAGTTCATAGAGTTTGTGTTGAAATGTAAAGCCTTTCAAAATCGTTATCACGAAAGGCATTGTAAATCGTTAAAATGTAAAGACTATCAAAATCGTTTATGTAGCAAAGGCATTGTAAATCCACTCGGTTCCAAGTCCATATACAAAACTTGCAACCAGCTATTATGTTCACAACCCTTTGCCAGAATATGTAGATTTAATGTTCAAGTGCATGATGTCAAATGAATTCACATAATAGTGCATGGCTCAATGTATCGAAATCGCTTATGCAGCAAAGGCATTGTGAATCCACTCAGTTCCAAGTCCCGCCCATACAAAACTTGCAACCTGTGTGTTCACAACCCACTGCCAGAATATGTATATAGTGTATGTTCAAATCGTTCCAAGACCGTTAGTCCATAATCGTATACCAAGTCCGTTAGATCAATATTATACCAAGTCCGTTAGACCAATGAATATACCAAGACCGTTAGACCCATGAATATACCAAGACCGTTAGACCAATGAATATACCAAGACCGTTAGACCCATGAATATACCAAGACCGTTAGACCAATGAATATACCAAGTCCGTTAGACCATTGAATATATGATATAGAAATTCTAAGTATGGCAATAATGTTACTTCGTATGACTAGCATTCAGTTTAGATAAACATGTAGTTTGCAAATAATCATGAATGTAATAAAAATCATTGAGCATGTATCTCCCCCAAAACGGTTATGAAAACAAGTAAAAGCAGGGGCTATGAAAACTCACTTGGTGGAATGATGCGAAGACAAAAGTGAGTACACCGAGATGTAATGTGTTACGCAAATCTTGACCTATGATGAATGATATGACATGTAATGAGTTGCAATGTAATGTTATGCATGCATTTCGTATGTTATTTATACCATTTGCGAGTTTTGAAAATATTACTTATCGTCGAAAAATACTCTCTTGACGTCTTGACCATTCAAAAATGACTTTACAAGTTTTTACGTCAAAATGTCATCCTACAATGATTTTATAATGATTTACGGTGAAATTATCACTTTTCAGAAAAACAATGTCGTTCGGAATATTCATGAATTTAACAAAAATGGCTTTGGAAAACTAGCCGTAAAACGGTGTACGTCGATCGTTAGAGAACGAACTCGACGGTTTTGGAAAGTTTGTATCGAAATCTAGAAGTTTCAGTTCAGGAGTTTTCGTCCAAAAGGTCTCGATCATAAAGATAATAAGGGTTAAAGATGGTGGTTTTAGTTACCGTAACACTTATCTCGTAAAAATAATATAGTTTTTCTAAAAATAATAGTTACGGCAAGTTTATGAAACGTGTATATCTTAGTCGTTTCAAATCCGTTTTCTACGTATTATACGTCCTTAGCTTCGTATCAAAGTATACTAATATATTTTGGATAAGTCGAAATAATTTGTAAAGCTTAGGACTCGTTTTTGACTCGTACAAAACTAAAAATAGGTTGCTGAAATTTCAGAAAATATATATTTCGTCGTCAAACTTGAAAAATTCATAACTTCTTCGTTATAACTCCGTTTTAATCCGTTCAAGCCGCCACGGATTCGTTTTAAAGTATATTTTCTAAATATCAAGGCCAAAAAGTCATGTCTACTGTCGGATTTTCCAGAAAAACAAAATAAGATCAGACCACTTTATATACTTGTCGAAAATAGTTTTTCTCGTACTAAACCTATTCCAATCCCTTCAAATCAACTCCAAAGCTATACTAATCCTACCATACACCTTCTTAGGGTGTCATGGGTTCCTAAACATCATCAAGACCAAAATATAACAAGGGGATAATTATAGGATGACTCATATATGTATAACTCTTAAAAAACAATGTAAAAATGGTATAAACATCCATAAGTCTTGCATGCTTTGTTCAAAAATGATAAGATAAATATGAAATGATAATGAAAGATGTAAAATGAAAATGATATACTTACTAGTTTACTATGATGAGGTGATTAGAACAAGGATTAACCTAAACACCCTAGGTTTTTATTTCAAAACCTTTAATAAGAGTGTAATCTAGATTGTTTAACTTGAGCTTGTAAAAATTTTGGTGATCCCTTGCTAACTCCTTGGTAGAACCGGTTTTTGAGAGGAAAACAAAGAGAGGAGAGACTTTTGCTTGACTTGTGATAATGAGAATGAGTAAGTGAAATGAATGAAGTGAAGTTTGAGTATATATCTAACCAAGTAAGAAAAAATGACCAATCAATAAATGCATTCCTCTTCCCCCTTGGCGGTTTTTGGGGATGTATCTCTCAAATATTTTTTTTTTCTCTTATTTATTGTGTAAAAAAAATGGTGTAAGTAAATTGACATAAGTAAAGGTAACTTTGTAACTTGTATATACATTAATGTACTTAAGGTAGTTTTGGCTCAAAATAGATTTTTAATGGATCCAAGTAAAGTATAATGAGATCATAAAAATTGTAAAAATACATTTCTTGTAAAATTTGAGTGATATAATAATTATCGTGTAGTTTTTAAGAAAAGCGTCGTAATAATATAAATTTAACAATTTATATACGAAATAAATTTAAAACACTGGGTAAACTCAAATATTATTTTTATAAACTAAATGTAAGTATAAAAATATGTCGGGATCATTTTTGAAAGTAACGGATTAAATATTTAAAATAATAACTCACGCGTTAACGTTTATTTAATATAAAAATTACGCGGTTCAAGTGAAATGAAATGTCATGAATGAATTAATGAGATGCAAATGGTGTCAATGAAATGTAGACTAATCTTAGTCCATATGAAATGTACGTGATGTTATGATCATGAATTAGCCGCTAAACCATAAAGGTTTAATTTGGAACAAGTAAACCAAGTTTACGATAAATGATGAAATTGTGAAACGTGAATTGTTTTGAGAAATGACCAAAAATTGAGAATTGTGACAATTTATTTCAAAAGAAAAATCACCAAAAGTCCTTTTTAAATCATAACTTGTCAAAATTAGTCCTTTGGTGAAAAATATCAAAAGTTTTGAGAAATTACAAGTTGGTCCTTCAAGTTTCAAAATTGGCAAAAATGGTCCTTGGAAATTGGAAAATGTCAAGTTTGGTCCTTGTACTATTGGAGCTTGTCACTTTTGGTTCCTTGGAACAACTTTGCAAATATTGCAGCCTTGGTCCCTTGATTTTCAGAAATTACATAATAGGTCCTTGAATATTAAACCTTTAAACCTTTGGCCCTATCAAATCCCAATTGGACCCCTGCCATAACACCATTTGGACCCCTTCATTTGACCCTTGCCTTATTAATACCCAAGTCAACACCCCAGTCAAACCAATCCCCCTTTTCCCTCCATCTGTCCTCCTCCCAACCATGCGAATCACTCAACCTCACCCATCCTTCCAACACCTCTCCTTTCCATGTCCCTCCACCTCCACCAAACAACAAAAACATTAAATGCAACCCTCCCCATTCCTCAATCCTCCACCTATGATAAACCAATTTCCCGCCAAAATATCATCAATGGCCAATATGTCTTCAACTCATCCAATGGTAGATTAATGGTGGGATATGCTCAGAAACAAGTGGGAAGACTATTTGGTGTATAAAAAGAAGAAAGAGAAGCAAGGAGAAAAACCAAGTAGTGTAATTTATTTTACTTATGTCGTTTAAGTTTTTTTTAAGTTTTAAAGTGTATGTTTAAGCTTTTTAAAGAATGGGTAATTGTATTTCAAAGGTTGTTATAGAAACTTGTTTCAATTTTCAATTTCAAAGGAAGGTTTACGAATTTAGTATATGCTATTTTTTATGTCCAAATTTTCATAATTTGCAAAAAGTTAATTATAGTTGTTGTTATTGTTTCTTAAGCTTTTATAAGCTCTTGAAAAAGCCTATAAGCTCTTAGAACCTTCAAGGAATCAGTTTTACTCAACAATCCCAAAATTACCAAAAATACCAAAAAAATTAGCTAAAAAATAAAAATTCAGAGGAGAAGGTGCAAGAAAGGTGAAGCATGGTGATATTTGGATTGCTTATGGGTTTAGAGCTTTGTGGAAAGCCATAGGATGTGATCTCGCTTATTAGTTCTCGGTTTGGTGCTTGGACTCATTTTGTAAGAAATTTCTCAAAAATTTGCATTTTTAGTTTATGTGTTTTAAGCTTGTTAATTCTAGTTCAAATCTGTCTTAATATGGTTAATGAAAGTTAATTAGTAGCTTGCTTGGTTTAAAAACTGGTTTAAGTGTTTAAAGATTCAAAACTGCCTTCATTAAGGGGTGTTTGGATTTGGTGTTAAAATTGTGCTAGAGGCTCATTGTGTTGTTATCCGTTGTTGTTTTAAGTCACTTTAGTATTGAATAGCTCAGTTAAGTCATAAAACTTAGTCCTTGTTTTGTAAAAAGTCAAAATCATCTTTAAAACCACCTAGATAGTTAACTGTTAAGGTTCTAGATTGCTAATCTCATCAAAATAGTTTAAAACTTGATACTATAGCTTAATTTCATCTTAATATAGCTTAATATAACATACACAATCATTAGAATCAATCATAAGTTCATAAAAGTCAAAGTGCTAGTGTAATAAAAAAAGTCAAAATTTCTAAATACGTTTTGAATAAACTTTAGAATTTTATTATGTACTAATATAAGATTTAGCTTAAATCCTTTTGGGATATTAAAGTTTAGTTGCTTAAATAAATTTGAAAAATAGTAGTTCACTTCTCATCAGCTTATAAAGTGCTTATTTTTTCACTTTTTTAGACCCTTTTTCAAAATCATGCCCTGTGCAAAATGTTAAGCTTATGCTTATTTTGGTTTGTTTAGTGCTTATTTATAAGTTAATTTTGGTTTTTCAGTTTTCATATTAGCTTATTAACATTTTTCTAGCTTAATCTCAGTTAACCTTTTGCTTATTTTCTAGCTTAGTAGCCATTTAGCTTAATTTTGTGCTTATTCCATCATTTTGCCTACTGTTGGTATAATAAGCTAATTCTGAGCTTATTAGCAGTTTTCATATAAAGTTTCAGTTGTGAAAAATGCTTATTTTATAGTGCTTAATAAGTTTGTAAAATAAAAACTCAAAATAAAAAATAGTTGCAAAAGAGAACCTACTTTGGGATTCAACGTGACCTTCAAGACACCTTTCCCACGCCCAACACACCACACGAAACCATTGTGCCCTTGGGTCTTTGACTGTCATATCTTGCACCATTTAATCTCATATATACGTTTTTACTTTTAAAGCTAAATAAGGTGTTTTGCTTATCAACTGCTTATTCTTTATAGCTTTTTCAGTCTTTGTATTTTTCCTAGGATTAGATTTAGTTTAAGTATTTTCCTGCAAAATTTCGTAATTTTCCTAAATGTTTTAGTATTTTTAAACATTTAATTAGTGTAAAACCGTATTTAATTCATAATAAAAAATATAAAAGTCTAAAAATATAAATCTTTTTTCTAAAATTTTCTTTTATCATATAGTACGTAATAAAATTGTTTTTACACTTGTAGGACTTTTATTTCATAAATTTTACGTTTTGCTTACATGCTCGCTGTAATTTTTATAAATAACGTCGTTTTCATTTTAAGTCATGTTTTTAGATAATTTAAGTTTACGTTTTAGTTAAAATAGTTTATTTAAGTTATTTTATTTTATAAAATCACAAAACATCATTGTAAAAATAGTGATAGCATTTATTTAATATATTTTATCTTTTTAATTTTCTTTAATTTGCATTTAAGTCAGAATTTATAAACTTTTTCTTTAGGTAATTATCCATCAAAATCCTTACTGATCACTATCCTTAGTGATCATTCTATCACCTGAATTAGTTTTGATACACCATTGAGTCTCAGGTGGGACATAACGAATTTAGAATTCACTATATTCCTCTTATCTTCATTGTATTGGTTTCTGAGCAGTTTTAAGTTTATTACGGTTAGCCATTCACAAGTGGCTAGCTTGTGTGATTTAGCTTGACTGTTTTCAGCACCAATGTTTTCGAGAAAATTCTATGGTTATATGAATATTACCTTGGGTATTTTATTTTCTTGAAAAGTTTAATTATAAAAAATACTAAAATTGAATTTTGCTAATTCTTTAAATGTATTAATGCAACATTAAACCGTAAACGAAGGTTATTCCTGTATTGGTAAATTGATCTACACCTGTAAGGGTTTTTTGGTAGAGTCAACTTTACTAAAAGAATAAACCTAGTCCTCTTTTCATAAGAAAGAGTGAGATTCAATCATATTCCTTTTCATGAATGAAGAAAGGTATGATAGGACAATTAGAATTGTCTAAATTCTAAATACATATCTCGTAAGCAAATTTTAATAGTTAAGAAAATTGCATATGTTCTGAGTTATTAAATTATAAGCTAGACTAATTACTGTATAATTGGTAAAATACAAACTAGCTTATTTTATCTAGTTGTTTTGTTTTGACCGTTTAAAAGTACTACTTACAATTGTTGGAATAGTAGAACTATTAAGAAAGAAATTGCATGCCCAATTTTTCAAGTTAATAGCATTGATGGATAAATTCATCATCTACATAGTAGAATACATTCTTTTAAGTACATAAGTAATTGTTATGTATGGACTTTCTCAAAGGTGTAGGGAAGTAAATAGAACACTATTTTCTTTCACTGGTTAATGAAACACTTACAATGTTGTCAAATCCAGTGGGAGTATAGTTCTTATTACTGAATAAGGAATTAATGTAATGATCTCTAATTCAGTAGGAGTTACAAGCTTTGTCGTCTTGGTAGTAACCCATATTATCTCTAGAATGTCTTAAGATAATTACTTTCCACTTGTGGACACTTATGCTTTCAAGGATAGTCATGTACGTTTCCTTATTAGACAATGAAGTGGTTCTACATCTACTAGTTATGCTAATATCAATGACACAATCATATTAGTCACATAAACAAACATATGTTGTGTTGCTTATCTGCTACATAATGTTGTTCCATGCACAAGTGGGAGAAATCTATATTGTGTGCAAGGTACAACATATAGGTATATGATTTAAAGGATTCTCTTGACTGCAAGGTAAGAGACTAACATTCTAATATAACTTGTACATATCTAATTTAAGACACACTTAGTGTTGCAATTTACGTCATGTGAGAACTTGGCGAGATTGCAACAACAAAGTAAATCTCTATGTGAAGTCAGACCTTGCATGGACATATTTGCAGTTTCTAAATTAGACAAGTATTTAGAACATGTGTCAAAATGATATATAAGACTACTTCAAATTAAATATTTATGTATTATTAGAATGACATAAAATTAAATGAAGTAATCTAATCCTACTTCAATTTGTTTATTTATGTATTTTAGAATGACATAAATGAAAAATAATGTAGTCCTACATTATTGTGAAGCAAATAAATTAACTTGAAATTACTATTGAAACCAAAAGTTGTGTTCATAATTACTTTAGTTAAACATTTTATGATTCATTGTAAAGACATAAACATAAAGTCTTTTAAGACTTATAATAAAGTAAGACGTTAACTTGTTGATGTGCCCGGTTGGTGCAAGTTTTAAATTTATAAAAGGTGAATTACCAATATTACCAATAACACATACGAGCAAGTATACTCGTCCGTTATAGCAAGATTATGAAGGTAAGTCGGGATCGTTTCAGCGAGGATTTGAGTGAATCTTAACACAAGTTTGAATTAACGGAGTCTATCCAAAACATATAATAAAGAAAATAGATATAATGAAATTCAGATGATTAAAACTACACTTGCTTAAACTAGTTTCATATCATAGATTAATGTGATTGTGTTAACCTCTTAACATGTTGGTTATGATAATTAGTTGGTGTACTAATCTATTGTTCTTACAAGTCAAACTTTGATCAAGAGTTTAGTTTATAAAAACAAGCATTAAGTTTAACCAATCAATTCAAGATCAATTCAAGCTTCATAAGTCTACATACATAAACTTAAACACAAAAACATCCACTTGTTCATCAAATTGCTTAAGAAATGGTCAATACAAAAGGTAACCGATCATAGACAAAGGCTACAATTGATTCTCAACAACTAATCTTACGACCATTTAGATGTTTCCAACCAATCCAATTTGATAATCAAAAGCGTTTCTATTACAACCACACCTTAGTTCCTTTGTATAATCAAGAATAATGGGTAAAAACAATCATCCATAGACAAAATGATTATGACTAGTTGAATAACACGAAGTTCTTTCGACCCCAACGATTACTACCAATTAGCCAAACTTGATTAACAAACGTCACTATGAAACTTTAGCACAATTGGATCTTAGAATCAACTTGAAATTGAATTAAAACATGTTAACACAACCACTAACTAATCATATGATAATCACATCATTTAAGCAAGTGCATAAAGAAACTAGCCACTCATAGCAAACATAAACATAAACTCAGAACTTTGAACATTAGAAAACATGATTAAAGGTCTTACAATGATTGAAATGAGATTACAAATGATGTAGTAATGATGCCTCAAGTATTGGTGATGACTTCTTGATGGTTTCACCTCCAAATGATGACTTCTTGGACCTCCAAAGTTTCCTGGAACTTTATGAACGAATTTAAGCTTTGAGAGAGTAGTAGTGGTGGTAAGATAGGTGTGAGAGAAGATCTCTCAAGTTGTGGTGTTTGAAATGAGGTTGCAAAGGCCTCTATTTATACTACTTCCAAGCCTAGGGGTATTAAATGTTGAACTTGGCCTCCAAGGAGTGAGGAAGGGACTAGAATACACCAAGAGAAGGACCTAGAATCGTTTGGATGCAAAGGGGAAGCTTAGTGATGAAGATTTGACAAGCTGCAGCTTCTCCAATCGGATCGGTCATATGACCAACCGATCCGGCTGGTCTTCAATAATAACACACCGACCGATCCGGTTGCGGGTTGCGACCGATCGGTCAGTTATGGCAAAAACATTAATTCCGACCAAATGCCAACCGATCCGGTGAAGGTGTAACGGATCCGGTTGGATCGTCTGAGATACAAAACTTGATCTTTTCTTTTCACTCTGTCTTGTAGAACTTGGTTCTTCAATCACTAAAGTCTTCAAAGGTACTTGAGATTTAGCTTTACTGAAACGGGAATCTTTGATTAGCTGCATATTTCCACATTTTCCTCCATTTCCCTGCACTTGGTTAAAAATACTAGACAAACATCTCTAGATACGATTAAGTACTAAAATCACGCAAATATAACCAAATAACAGATATAAAAGTACACATAATGCTAATAGAAACATGCACAATCTGAGTGTTATCACTTGTTATGTTTTTTTAATTAAGACATATACAACAAGTCATTGAGTTGATCAATGATTTACAACGTATAATGGGATTATAATTGTTTATATTTTCTTGATGAGACATGGATATGAAGTGACTTGGTTAATAAGTACTTGTGTTATAAAGCATGCAATTGGCTTGAAAAGTCTATTATACCATTAATTTGACTTAGTTGGTAAATAGGTAAACCAAAAGGAATATGTTTATCTTATATATTGTTGGATTGTCTTACAATATTAATTCTAATGAATACCATGTTCAGTTAGGAGAATCAAACTCTATTTGATTGGTTTGATTCAAGATAATCATAACTTCTTTCTTAAAAAGTAACAAGGTTAGAAATTGAGTATGGATTGAATATACTCAATATGACTCCAACCTAGAAGATTGTTAAAACACCATTTCATTATGGAATGTGATGAATCACATTAAGTTTTTAAATTGAAGATTCTGAATTTGTTAAACTACTTATGAATAGGTTATTAACAAACTAAATTCAGGAATTGTCAATGTGTATTTGTAATGTCCCAAAAAGAGAACAATATAGTTTTGCTCTAAATTGCTAAGTATATATAGATAGTCTATATATTACAAAAGGCAAGTGGGAGTTTTTTTTTTATCTTGAAAGATAAAATTACAAGATACATAAATCTTCTTAAACACACTAGTAAATATCATGATGAGGTTAGACATGTAAATGATAGACCTCATGATGATGGAATTTTTCATTCATAAATCTGCAAGGATATCTCAGATATTTGACTTATATCTTTGAGAAATATGAGTTAAAGGATTATAGTAAACCTGATAATCATTATGATGGATTACCAAATATTGAATTGGGTAAATTACTCATACTATGAATGTTAAAGATGTTGTCCATAAAGATAATTGATGTGCCCGGTTGGTGCAAGTTTTAAATTTATAAAAGGTGAATTACCAATATTACCAATAACACATACGAGCAAGTATACTCGTCCGTTATAGCAAGATTATGAAGGTAAGTCGGGATCGTTCGCAGGGATTTGAGTGAATCTAAACACAAGTTTGAATTACAGAGCCTATCCAAAACATATAATAGAGCAAAATAGATATATGAAATTCAGATGATTAAAAACTACACTTGCTTAAACTAGTCACTCATAGCAAACATGAACATAAACTCATAACTTTGATCATTAGAAAACATGATTAAAAGTCTTACAATGCTTGGAATAAGATTACAAATGATGAAGTGATGTTTCCCAAAGGATCGTGGTGGACTTCTTGGTGTTTTGGCCTCTAAAGGTGGAACTTCTGGAACTCCAAACTTCCCTGGATTTCTAAGGACGAATTTTAAGAGCTTAAGGCTTGGTTTGATGAGTAGAGATTTGTGGTTGAGGTATGTGTCTCATATGCTCACAATTAGCCTCTATTTATACTATTTCCAAGGCCTAGGGTGTTAAATGCTTAACTTGGCCTCCAAGGAGTGAGGAAGGGACTAGAATACACCAAGAGAAGGACCTAGAATCGTTTGGATGCAAAGGGAAGGCTTAGTGATGAAGATTTGACAACCTGCAGGCTTCTCCAACCGAATTGGTCATATGACCAACCGATCCGGCTGGTCCTCAATAATAACACACCGACCGATCCGGTTTCGGGTTGCGACCGATCGATGGTTACTGGCAAAACATTAATTCCGACCAAATTCCAACCGATCCACTGAAGGTGTAACCGGATCCGTTGGATCTTCGAGATACAAAACTTGATCTTCTCTCTTCACTCTGCCTTGTAGAACTTGGTTCTTCAATCACTAAAGTCTTCAAAGGTACTTGAGATTTAGCTTTTTGAAGCGGAATCTTCGATTAGCTGCATATTTCCACATTTTCCTCCATTCCCCTACACTTGGTTATAAATACTAGACAAACATCTCTAGATACGATTAAGTACTAAAATCACGCAAATATAACCAAATAACAGATATAAAAGTACACATAATGCTACTAAAAACATGCACAATCTGAGTGTTATCAAATTCCCCCACACTTAAACTTTGCTTGCCCTCAAGCAAATCTAGGACAAACATCCACTGGTACAAGATCGTGATTATGAAAAATGTGATGCAAATCAACCAAGTATAAATACGAGAGAGGATTCATCAATTATGCTTATCAAGGTGAAACATCAAGATGTTTGACAATATCCAATGATTTTCTTGCATGATTAACATTTCGAACACCTCTAAAAAATAATGGAATATAATTCACTCAATCACTCATTTTAGTGGAGTAACAAGATAAATCACACTCATTGCTCGGTCGTGATTAGATTATTACCATAAGCTTGTACAAGAAACAAAACTCCACCGACGTGGCGTGAGCACCAAGTAAAAAAATCTAAAGAGGGCTTTTATTCGGGTTATAATGATAGGCTTCGGGTTAAGGGTATGGATAAGGCATGGGGATGTTTATGAAATTGGTGTTAAAATAAAATTGAAGTCAAGTCTAATACCCATGTTGCTAGCTACCAAACATTCCACGAACCAAATAAATGAATATAGCTTCAATTTCTTCTTTTTACGCTTTCCACAACTTTTTTCTTTGCCATGACAATTGTTCCACGAACATAGCACATTGGCTATTATTTTCATACTTTCAACACATTTTTTTTTAACATAACGCATGGCTCAATCAATCTCATAGGATGTGGTACTCATAATCATTTGAACAATCTTCACTTTCCAGGCAACTAGCAACCAACCGATTAGACATTGATACGGGATAGGCTAAAGTTTAAAGTGTAACATCTTTTTGTATTTTATGGGTGAAGCAAAAATGAAAAGGATGGCTCAAAGGGTGTAACTAGGGGTATCTAGTGCTAAAATGAGCACTACAAATGGGTCCATGTGGGTGGTTAACTAACCAATGAGGCTAGCTAATATATCATTAGATGTAAAATGGAAGGCCATTTGGGTTAAATCCTAAGGTGCCTCTTTATCACACGAATTCACTTATATCGCATCTAATGCAATCTCACTGCGGTGCGGTAATGATTTACAAGTACAAGTTCTAGAATAAATAAAATCACTGGCACACTCATAGCAAAAGATCTAAGCATAAAAGGTGTATGCTAATAAGAAATAGGCTCAAATCCTCACAATTTAGTGGAAAGGGTATCATATGTGCTAGAAAATGTCATCGATCCCAAAATGGATTGCAATAGTAATCGGAACACATCTCGAAATTTCAAATATTACCAATTTTACCAAAGGGAATGATCCAGCTTATTCTAATAGATAGTCCTAAAAGTGTGAAAACAACTAGATCACAAGGGCAAGCAAAATTTTAAATTTAAGCATGAAAACTCTAATTTTTCCTATTCACCCCACACTTAAGTTAGACATTGTCCTCAATGATAAACAAACTTCAAAGTATAGAAATAGGGAAAATAGAGATGAAACCGATATGTCACATGTTTATCAGCTTAAAATCTTTCTTCATTCCCCGGCGTCCATTGGAGAAATCATTACGCATATAATCTTATAAACAAACAAAAGGTTTTATTAAAAGGTGGCACCCCCACACTTAAGTTCAACCAAAGGTTTAAAAGTTTGGGGAGTGACCACTGAAAATCAAATCAAACACACGGGTTGCCTCCGAGAAGCTTGTTTTATTATCGAGTCATCGGCGACTCGAAGTCTTCCCAATTTATTCAGCAAAGGGCTTTTGAACATTTTGTAAAGTTAGGGATGTACATGAATTCTTCACGTTAGCTTCAATATCGTCCTAAACGAACTTCAGATTTGGTTTCCATGGAACAGTTTGTGGAATTCTTCTAGGAAATGGTGCTACAAAGGTGATAGTTTCGAATTCATTCTCATGGTGTCTCCAGGACACTTCAAACTTCATTCGTTTGCTCCTTGTCGTAGTATAACTTGATTTGGTGTCCATTAACAATGAAACTTCCACCTTGTTTGTCATAGAGTTCGACATACTCAGATGGATATCCATGTTTAACGACATATGGTCCAAACCATTTTGGTTGTAACTTCAGAGCTTTGAATTTGAATTTCATGTTAAAAAGCAGAACTTTATCTCCGGCTTTGAATTCTGTAGAAAACTAGAAGGGGGGTTGAATAGTTTACCGATTAAAAACTTTGTTTTGAAACTTATTGAAAGATCAATTGATATTGATCTTGAGTATGTTAATGAAATATGCAAGCAATATGTAATGAGTAAATAAGGAAAGAAATGATCAAACCACAACAAGTTGTTTATAGTGGTTCGGCCTACAAGGACTCTTTTTCCTTGCCCTACTCCACTCCCCGAGTCTCACACTCGAGAGTTTAACTTCACTAGTCAACAAGCTCCTTTCACCGGCGGAGAAAACCTTTACACTTACACTATTTCCGACACTAAGCTAGATGTCGAGTTCTTTCCAAGGGTACAACTACTCCCACACACAATGTATTTTGAGGACTAAAATACTAACCACTCACACTCACAAGATTATGATGGTTTGATACAACAATGAAGTATGAATCAACACTAGATCATACAACACTAAACAAACAAGACTTCCAACTTCTCGTTGAAGCTTGAATATGACTTGATCTTCTTTGCTACAAAAGAGATCACTAATATGATATGAAACTGAGTTAGAAGGGTTAGAGAGAAGATATGTATGAGAGTATATTAGAAAGGGATGAGAAACTACTTGGCTTGGCATTGCTATTTATAGCCAAATTGGACAGAGGCGTCCGACGGACCGGGACCCTAAAAGGGTTCCGCCGTGTACCAAATGGTACCGCCATCGACAGTCAAGATATCACATCTTGTCTAAAGTCAACTCTATCTAAGTAAGATTGTGCAAGATATGAAGAGTACAAATCTTCACAAAATATCTAATGGAATCTTCCAATGATCTCCATGATGTAATACATGATGTCAAATGTTGTATTACTATTAATAGAAATATGCAAATGCTTAAGTAGTGTTTGGTTTTAAGAACCTAACACATTCTACAAACTATTATCATACATAATGATTAGAGTCATATCAAGATGTTACTAATCATAAATGTAAATGCTTGAATGATGAATATATTGTTTAAGAAAGCTTGTTTTAATATCTAATAAACTTGACAAGCTTTAAGCTTTTATAAATTAAATTTACTTTTGTCGTTAACAAAACTTAGGCAAAGATCAAAAATATAAATAACGTTTAATGACGATATTTGTATTAACAATCTCCCCTTTTGTTGAGGACAAAATATAAATTTTATTTTTATAAAAGAAACAAAGTTTGTACAAGAGTTATAAAAATATTAGTTTTAGAGCTTGAAAAGAAAATGATAATGCAAGTGTATGAAATTTGACTTTTAATGAAAGTCAAAGAATTCACTAGTTGATGCATGATGTTGACTTTTTCGAGAAAGTCAGTATGCAGTTTGACGTTTTCAGAAAAGTCAAATATAAATAATTTCCAAGTTCTATATTTTCTCCCCTTTTTTGTCTCAACAAAAAGAAGAGGCTATGCGGAATGTAATGAGCCCGAGCTATTATCTCCCCTTGTTCAAAGCTCCCCCTAAATTGGGTGCTTTTGTGGGAAGATACATGGATTGTGAAAATAAAGCAAAAAAATTGTTAGTAATAATGATCATTCACAAGCATTTCCAAACACTATGTAATGACACCAACAATATAAGAAACAACATTCATTAGTTAAAATTTTTCATGAGTAAAGATCATGAAAAGAGAACACAATGATGTGTTTCTAGTACAAGAAAATGAAAATTATCCTAAAAGAACAAATAAAAGAAAGACTATTTTAAAACCATCCTAAAGTGATGGTGGATGGGAAAGAGCGTTGAGACGCTCAAGAATGTGGTTGAGGATGAACCTCATTTCTTCGTGGAAGTCATGGACCATAATCCCGGTCCGATCCACGGTTTGACCCGTTTGCTCACAAGTAGAGCAACCATGCCTTGGAGGGTAGAAAGTTTTGGAGGTTGTGGTGGTGGCATGGTGGATGTGTTGGTGGTGTTGGGGATGTTTGGAGTGGTCATGATGGATGCAAGCAAAGCACTTTGCATTTGCATTGTCTCACTAAAGTGAGAATCCACCATGCCTTTGAATTGGTGGAGGTTGTGGAGTTCGGCTTGAATCTCCTCTCTAGTGGGATTGTCATCCCACATGCTCTCCGGAATGTCCTCAATATGAGGGAACATTGATGATGGAAGTGGATGATCCCCGTATAAAGGACCATGAATGTCCTTGTGAATGGGGTGGAAAAGGAGAGGTCTTGGCCCTAATGGGGCGTTTGGGTCAATGGATGACCGAGGTGATTCATGAGCGATTCGCTCAATGGTGCCAAAGGATGGCAATGGTGGTGGATGACTTGGCCTAGGAGGCAAGTCTTCCAAGTCCTCTAGGAAAGGATTTGGTGATGTTGGTGGAGTTGAAAATAACTCCATGGGAGTGAGAGTGGGAGACCTTGGTGAAGGTGGTGAGGGTGTTTTGGATGTTTGGATGGGTGCGGGTGGAGGTGAAGTAGGTGTTTTTATTGGTGGTGGAGTGGTGATCACAATGTGTGATGAAGTAGGTGTAGCTAAGGTAAGGTGTGTATCATCTCTAATGGGAGATGAGATTGTGAGTGGTGAAGATTCGGATGATGAGCTAAGATTGACAAAACAACAAGGCCTTACGCTATTCTAGCGGTTTTCTTGCAAGGTTTTGGTGATGATTTAGTCATTTTAACTTGGGTTTTGATTTGCTAGATAGTAATGAGAATGAAGAAGGTGTGAGGATGATCATGGTAAAGCCTTTCAATTTATAGAGGTAAGAAATTGTTGAGAAAAGGTTTGATTTGATGTTGAACCATTGAAGAGATGAGGTTCCTAATGATTTGGAAGTGGGTTGAATGCTAGTCATATCACCCAAGTCAATCCATACAAAGAAGATGGAGTGAAGAAGAAAAGATATGCAATTAATGTGTTCTAGTGAGTGGAATTTCCTAATATTCAGATTACCCACGGATTTGAAGGTACCAAAAATTTGGTTCCTTCCTTTATACAAAAGGGCTCCTTGGGTGGATTTTTCAAATTTTTGAATTTTGGTGGGAAATGGATTTCTTACATCCCTTAGTGAATAATACTAGTTCTAATAACAGTATAAACTAGTTAAGGTTGATTTTAAGTGATGGAAGATAATTTGGAATCACGAAAGAGTCGAAATTCAAAAATTACCGGAGGATCCACGGCACCAAAATCATACACGGACGGAACCCAAAAAAGGGTGCCGTCTGGTCCGCCTATCTGACATGATATGGCGGTACCAAATTACATAAGGACGGTACCAAGATAATGGTGCCGTCGATCCGTGGAGTCTGAAATTTGGGACAGAATGTTTCTTAAAACAAATTTTCAAACACGAAATTTTTCTCAAAAGCTGTTATACTAAACATTTCTAGTTAGGAAAAGTAAATAACACATATGTAAACATAGTGGAGCATAGATTAAGAGCAAGGCTTATTGATTTTCACAATATAGTGAAAATGGGTAAAATTTGATAGCATACTTGTGCTATCCCCTGCATGAGATTGTTAGCATACACCATTGTTTTAAGTTATATTATCATCCTACATAATAAAACAACTAAATAGTATCAAACATTAATGATAAAGCATTGTTCCAAACACTCCTTAAAGTACCCTTATTTGTTCAATTTCTTGTAAATCTTGTTCATCATCCTACCAAGGCACTTGAACATTCCCTTAGTTTGCTTGAATTCTGCTGATTCATTCTCAATCTCGGGAAGAGATTCGTAATACTCATGAGGTGGAAGATGAGAGCTTGGAAGACCATCCTCGGAGCTATTTGATGATGATGATGAAGGAGTTGGAGGTTTAGCTCTCTTGCCTTTAGTCTTAGCAACTCGAGCATCACTCAAAGGTACAAAGATGTGAGGGATGAGTTCATAGTGAAGGTGCATCCCTTTTGGGGTTGGTGGAATTGGGGCGAAGTTTCTATAGAGACGGGTGAGAAGCATCCCGTATGGAAGAGCAACGGATCCTTGAGTTGGAATATCAATCATTCTCCTAGCTATGTAGTAGGCTAAGTTGAATGGTTGTCGGGTGGACAAGTTGTAAAGCATGTGACAAAGACAAGCGTTTATGTGATCCCTATTCCCTATGGTGCTAATGACGTTTGCTCTAAGTAACTCCTCCCATTTCTTAAATTAAATTGCTTAAGTTCATTGCGCTCCATTCCATATGGATCTCGGTCTACCTCTTTTCCCTTTCGGGTTACTCGGGTTGTATCCGTTTTTGGGTTAAAAAGGTGTTCACGGATGACATCCTTATCGGCTAAACGGGTTATGTAGGGAAGAGAGCGGTCATTGATTGCATCAAGGGCAGTGAGTGACCACTTATCCGTGTAGACACAAGTTCCTCGGTTGGGAATTCCTAGTACTCTAGCAAATTCACTTAAAGTGATGGTGTAGTCATTTTGGTTGATTCTAAAGCTAAGACAAAACTCATCATCATCTTCATCACTAAAACCGGTCACACTAGCATAGAATTCTAACACGAACCTAGGACAAATTGGTTCATCAATGTCAAGAAGACAATCGAATTGAATGGCGCCTAGTTCTTCACGAAGATTGGTATGCTCAAGGAAGGATGAGTGAATGGTTCTACCCTCGTGGAAATACCTTGATTCTAGACCCCTAAATATTTCTATTTGTTCCTTGGTGAGTCCTTTGGTTTTGTGGTGTTTGGGAATGTAGTTAAGAGTGTCTTTGTGATCATAGAATCTTGCGGCTACCATGGTTATTCCTAAGGACAAGAGGTAACATGTTAAAAAAAAATTAAGATAAATTTTAACGTTTTTGATTCTAGTGTGTGCCTATATGAAAACAATTTGGAGTTGCGGTTATCTCGACTCATTTTATGCACAAAATGGTTTTAGTGGAGTGTTTGGCAAATACCATGAGATAACCCAAATGCTCCTAATTCAATGTGGCTATATTTGAATATACCCGTGAGTGCATATTAGTTATGCAATACCTTTAGTATTCAAGAGCATGCAAGTGATGAAAATTCTAACGCTTCTATTTGTATTAGCAATGAAAGAATGTTTTCCTATAAGTGAGAAGCTTTTAAAAACTTTTGACATGGGGTGTTTGGTTGTTTGAATAAGGCCTTATATTTATTATCTATCAATTAGTGGGAAACATGATTTTGTTTATGCAATATGATAATGTAGTACCTAATTTGAATGACTAGTTATGCAATTTGCCAATTGAATTCATATTTGGTATAGAAGCATACATAAAACCCCATGTAATGATTTGTGATAGTTTTGTGCATAAATAAGAATCCTAGACTCGGAATTAAGAGATGAAATGTAGTTAGGATACTTACAATGATGTTATCTTGATGATTAGTGAGTGGGAAGATGACAATAATGAGCTTGGTTTAAGTTTTGCACGTTTTGGTAAAGTGAGTTGTGAGGAAGAAGATGTTATGTATAAAGTTTTTTGCTTACAGAGACACCACGGACGAGACGGCACCAAATTTTGGTTCCGTCCGTGTTGTCGTTGGTGCGTATACGAGCGTAGAAACAAGACAAAAATTGTTTTGGTTTGACTATTCTAATGTTTTAGGCTATGTTTATCCTACATGCTTGGTTCCATTAACCCTAAACCAAGTCTAAGAAGATTAAAAGGTTCTCGTTTAAGAGGTTTAGTAAAGATGTCGGCAATGTTGTCTTCGGAGGATACTTTCTCGATTGAAATGTTTCCTTTTGAACATTGTCGCGAAGAAAGTGATGACGGATTTCAATGTGCTTTGTACGAGCATGTTGAACGGGATTCTTGCGGAGATCGATGGCTCCTTTGTTGTCGCAAAGTATCACAATGTCGTTGAGATGAATTCCGTAGTCTCCGAGAGCTTGCTTCATCCAAAGAGCTTGTTGACATGCTTTTCCTGAGACGTATTGGCTTCAGTAGTTGAGCTGGCTAAAGCCGTTTGCTTCTTTGCAAACCATGAGGTGAGACAATGTCCAACAAAAGTGCAAATACCACTTGTACTTTTTCTATCGACATAATCACCGGCATGATCCGAGTCGGCATACACTATGGTTTCTATACCCGTTCCTTTGGGATACCATAATCCTAAACACGTTGTTCCCTTAATATATCTAAAAATCCTTTTTAATGCTTCTAAGTGTGATGCCTTTGGGTTTTCTTGAAAGCGAGCACATAGACAAACACTAAACATAATGTCGGGTCTACTAGCCGTAAGATAGAGTAGGCTACCAATCATTCCTCTATATTTAGTGTTATCTACGGATTCACCTTCTTCGTCCTTGATGAGTTTAGTGTCCGAGGACATGGGTGTTTTAGTTGGTTTGGAATCTTCAAGACCAAATTTCTTAAGCATGTCTTTTATATATTTAGATTGATTAAAGAAAATACCATCTTCTAGTTGTTTAATTTGAAGTCCTAGAAAGAAGTTTAACTCACCCATCATACTCATTTCAAACTCGTCATGCATGATTTTAGAGAAATCATTACATAGTTCTTGACAAGTTGATCCGAATATAATGTCATCAACGTATATTTGAACAATAATAATTTGTGATTCCTTTTTCTTAGTAAAAGGAGTATTATCTACTAATCCCATAGTATATTTGTTATCAATAAGAAAAGTCTTAAGACGGTCGTACCAAGCTTTAGGTGCTTGTTTAAGGCCAGATAATGCTTTCTTGAGTTTGAAGACATGATGTGGTTTCTCAAAGTCGGTAAAACCGGAGGTTGAGCAACATACACTTCTTCGTTAATAAACCCATTAAGGAAAGCACTTTTAACATCCATTTGAAATAATTTAAAATCATAAGCACATGCATAAGCAAGTAATATTCTAATAGATTCAAGTCTAGCTACCGTTGCATAAGTTTCATCATAGTCAATTCCTTCTTGTTGATTATAACCTTGTGCAACAAGCCTAGCTTTGTTTCTAGATACTACACCATTTTCGTCCATTTTGTTTTGAAAGACCCATTTTGTTCCAATTATAGTTTGATCTTTGGGTTTTGGAACTAGTTTCCAAACATCATTTCTAACGAATTGGTTTAATTCTTCTTGCATGGCAATTACCCATGATTCATCTTTTATTGCTTCATTTATGGTTTTGGGTTCAATGGTGGATACAAAACAAAAATGATTACTTTGATTTTGAGCTTGTGATCTTAAGGTTCTTTGATTAAGTTTTCCTATGACCTTTTCTAATGGATGACTTTTAGATTCTTTTATATTGATAATTTCCTTATTTAATGGTTCATCCTCCTTGTTATTATTAATTTGACTTTCAATTATTTGACTTTCAACTAAGTCATCATCTACCAAAGGTGATGTTTTAGAGGGAGGTGGACTTTTGTCAAATGTTATGTTCAACGATTCCTCGACTATCATTGTTTCTTTATTTAGGACAATGTAAGCTTTACTAGTTTGAGAGTAACCAAGAAATACACCTTCATAAGACTTTGGGTCAAACTTGGTGAGATAATCCTTAGTATTAAGAATAAAGCATTTACAACCAAAGACTTTAAAATATCCTAATGTTGGCTTTTTACCTTTATAAAGTTCATATGGTGTTTTGTTTAGGAAAGGACGTATTAGGACTCTATTTAAAATATATGTAGAAGTGTCAATGGCGTTACACCAAAACTTTTGAGGAATGTTTTGTTCATTAAGCATTGTTCTACTCATTTCTTGAATTGTTCTATTTTTACGTTCTACTACTCCATTTGATTGAGGTGTTCGTGGAGCGAAAAAGTTATGTGTTATACCATTTGTATCACAAAAGTTTCCAAATTGAGTTTCGTTGTCAAATTCACGACCATGATCCGTTCGGATCGACACAATTTTGACACCTAGAAGATTTTGAATTTTCTTGCTAAGTATTTCAAATTTATCAAAAGCTTCATTTTGGTTTTCAAAAATAACGTCCAAGTAAACCTTGAGTAATCATCTACTATGACCAAAGTGTATAAGTTGCCTCCATAGCTTCTTATAGCGGATGGTCCAAACAAGTCCATATGTAATAATTCTAGACACTTAGATGTGGATACCATATTTTTAGATTTGTGACTACTATGTGTTTGTTTACCAATTTTGCAAGCGTCGCAAAAGTGTTGGTCATATTTTAGTTTTGGTAAATTCCTAACCAATTCTTTTGAAGATAGGTTTTGTATAAGTCTCATATTAGCGTGACCTAAGCGTCTATGCCAAAGAGATGAGCTATCGTCTAATGTTGTTAGGCAAAGTTTGTCATTATATGTTTTATCTATTTTCATGACGTATATGTTATTTTTCCTAACTCCTTTAGCTATAGTGATACCATCTTTTAGTATTTTACTACCATTTTCATCAAATAGTACTTTATACTTTTTATCACATAGTTGGCTAATACTAAGTAGATTAAATCCTAACCTATCCACATGAGCAACATTTTCAATAGTTAGAGAGTTATGAGCAATCGTACCTTTGCCAATGATTTTGCTTTTGAGATTGCTACAAAAAGTGACATTACCTCCGTCATACTCTTGGTATGATGAGAAGAGACTTTGTTGCCCGTCATGTGTCGTGAGCATCCACTATCTTTTATCCATTCATCGGGTTCCAATCCAACTTTCAAGCATACCTAAGAAGCAAATAACTCAAACATTTGGTCCCCAATATCTCATGGGTCCGTTTGGGTTAAACATACCATTTATTTGATTCATGTATGGAAATGATGGGTAAGGGTTCCATGGCATGTAATCGGAAGTTTGATATGGTCTAGGAAAGTTTTGATTCCAACCGTTGTGTTGGTAGTTAGGTTGAACGTTGTGGTTGCTCTTAGGAAAGGCACGTTTGGCAAAAGAAGTTTTATATCGTTGTTGAGTAGTTTTTGATCTAAATTCATTTTAACAAGTCCTACTCCAGATATAATGGCTGGTTTTAGTTTAACATTATCATTGGTTTTCTTTGTTATTTTAACAAATTCAAGATGCGGTCCGTATTGAACATTCTTTTCTTTGAAGTACCCGGTACCATTTTGCATAACGGACGGAACCCTTATTTTGGTTCCGTCGGTCCGTCTTTATCTGCGCAGTTTTGACAGAATGTTCGTCCTTTTAGGCCGTTTTGTTTTGACTCTTTGGAATTAATACTTCATTAAAACCTAGCCCATTCATGTCTCATGGTGTTTTATGAATTTTAACTATTTCATCGGCAAGAGCGATGTTTTTGTTAAACCTTTTAAACTTAGAATTATTTTCTATTAAAACTTCTTGTGTGAGCTTTAGTTTTTCTATTTCAAGATTAAGCTCTTGACATGATTTACAATCATCGTCATTTGCTTTTCCTTTTCTAGTCGTTTTGCTTTTTCTTTTAACTCATATACTTCATTTTCCAAAAACTCCTTTTTGGTTTTTAGAAATTTATTTTTAGTTATGATTTTTAGACTTAGCTCACACAATTGATTATATTGTTTTTGCAAGGTGTCATCATCTATAGAGGAATAAGAAGAGTCGGAAAGTACCTCATTTGACTCATGTGCCATTAGAGCGATCTCTTCCTTGCTTGTTTCCTCATCGTCTTCACTATCACTCCAAGCACCACTTACAAAAGCTCGTTGAGTTTTGTTTTTAGGTGGCTTGGGACATTCTCCTATGAGATGACTTGCATCACCACATCTAAAACACTTTCTTTCACCTTTAATCTTCTTATCATCCCGATCTTTTTGGAATGGCTTCTTTTCTTCTCGAGGTTGTCTTACAAACTTTCCTCTTCTTCTAAAGAACTTCTTGAAATCTCTAACGGCCATAGCATACTCCTCATCTTCACTATCGTAACAAGATTCACCATCATCGCTTGATTCCGCCTTTGCCTTAAGAGCAACGGATTTGATCTTCTCCTTTCTTCCTTTGATGATCTCCGAATCTTTCTCCATTACCATTTCATGAACTTTGAGGTTGCCAATTAGCTCGTCTAGTGACATTATTGAGAGATCTTTTGATTCTTCAATAGCGGTCACTTTAGCTCTCCATTTGGGATGGAGTGCTCTAAGAAATTTCCGGACAAAGTTCTTACTACGAAAAGATTCATCAAGTGCTTTAAGTGATGTAATGATAGTGTTAAAGCGAGCAAAGCCACAATCAATGGTTTCATCTTCAGGATAACAAATTGTTCATATTGTTGAACAAGAAGATCAATTTTGTTATCCTTGACTTGTGAATTACCTTGATGTGTAACAATTAAAGATTCCCAAATATCTTTGGCGGTTTCACACCTAAAAATTCTTTCATATTCTTTTCTAGGTAAAGCATTATAAAGCATCATTTTAGCTTCATTATTTTTAGCAACTAATTTCTTTTGTTCATCAACGGAAATATCCTTTGTTGTAGAACTAAAATCTCCTTTAACAATAATAAACCAAAGATCTATATCTTTTGATTTTACATATGTTTCAAAATGGTTTTTCCAATAGATAAATCCATTGGTTTCAAAGAGTGGTGGTCTTTGCATAGATTGCCCTTCTTTAAAGTTTTCAGAATCCATGGATCGTTTCAAGTTTATAAAATACAAGTTATTTTAGACATTATTGAGCAACGAGGCTACCAATTGTAGAAAACTAGAAGGGGGTTGAATAGTTTACCGATTAAAAACTTTGTTTTGAAACTTATTGAAAGATCAATTGATATTGATCTTGAGTATGTTAATGAAATATGCAAGCAATATGTAATGAGTAAATAAGGAAAGAAATGATCAAACCACAACAAGTTGTTTATAGTGGTTCGGCCTACAAGGACTCTTTTTCCTTGCCCTACTCCACTCCCGAGTCTCACACTCGAGAGTTTAACTTCACTAGTCAACAAGCTCCTTTCACGGGCGGAGAAAACCTTTACACTTCGCTTACACTATTTCCGACACTAAGCTAGATGTCGAGTTCTTTCCAAGGGTACAACTACTCCCACACACAATGTATTTTGAGGACTAAAATACTAACCACTCACACTCAAGATTATGATGGTTTGATACAACAATGAAGTATGAATCAACACTAGATCATACAACACTAAACAAACAAGACTTCCAACTTCTCGTTGAAGCTTGAATATGACTTGATCTTCTTTGCTACAAAAGAGATCACTAATATGATATGGAACTGAGTTAGAAAGGTTAGAGAGAAGATATGTATGAGAGTATGTTAGAAAGGGATGAGAAACTACTTGGCTTGGCATTGCTATTTATAGCCAAATTGGACAGAGGCGTCCACGGACCGCGGACCCCTAAAAGGGTTCCCCGTGTACCAAATGGTACCGCCGATCGGCAGATCAAGATATCAAATCTGGTCTAAAGTCAACTCTATCTAAGTAAGATTGTGCAAGATATGAAGAGTACAAATCTTCACAAAATATCTAATGGAATCTTCCAATGATCTCCATGATGTAATACATGATGTCAAATGTTGTATTACTATTAATAGAAATATGCAAATGCTTAAGTAGTGTTTGGTTTTAAGAACCTAACACATTCTACAAACTATTATCATACATAATGATTAGAGTCATATCAAGATGTTACTAATCATAAATGTAAATGCTTGAATGATGAATATATTGTTTAAGAAAGCTTGTTTTAATATCTAATAAACTTGACAAGCTTTAAGCTTTTATAAATTAAATTTACTTTTGTCGTTAACAAAACTTAGGCAAAGATCAAAAATATAAATAACGTTTAATGACGATATTTGTATTAACAAATTCTTTCCGAATTCGTAGCTTTTTATCATGATAAGCTTTTGTTCTGGCTTTATACAGTTTGGAATTTTCATAAGCTTGGAGTCTTAATTCATCGAGTTCGTGCAATTCTGAGAAATCTTTTCTCTCCAATTATTTGAGATCGGTGTTACATTGTTAGAGCCTCAATAAGCACGATGTTCAACCCGAGCGGCCAAATGACAAGTCTTCCCATACAAGAGTCAGTAAGGAGTTGTACCAATTGGTGTTTTATAAGCCGTGAAATGCCCAAGGTACAGGCATCATCAAGTTTTCTTGCCCATAATGATTGATTGTCTTTTATCGTTTTCAGTATTCTTTTGAGAGCTCTGTTGGTATTTTCGAGTTGACCACTAGTTTGTGGATGATAAGCAGTCGCAAATCGATGATGAACTCCATATCTTTTCATGGTTTTCATTTTGTTGATTTACGGTGAGTTCCTCGATCGGCTTAGGTGCTTTGGGAATTCGTAAGCGAAAAGCTTTTTGAGAAAATTAACGACGATTAATTCCACGAGCATCGTTTGTCGGTAAAGCTTCAACTTCACGCCCATTTGGACACATACTCTATAGCAACGAGAATGTATTCGAATTTGTGGGATTTAGGGAAAGGTCCCATGAAATCTATTCCCCAAACATCGAATATTTCGCACACTTGAATGCTTGTTAATGGCATTTCATCCTTTAAGAGAGATTGGTGTTTCTTTGATAAGCGTCACAGTTTTGAACAAGCTCAGTAGGTGCTTCTTTGAATACTGTTGGCCAATAGAATCCAGCATCAAAAACTTTCTTAGTTGTGGTGGAAGGACCATAATGTCCCCTAGTTGGGCCATGGTGACATTCGCCAAGAATTTACGAGTTTGGAACCAAAAATACATCTTCGGAGCATCCCATCGGGACACATTTTGAAAAGATATGGCTCTTCCCAAAGTAGTATTTGAGTTCGAAAAGAATTTGCTTTGAGCATGAGTTAGTCCTTTTAAGAGAATTCCTCCAGAGGTAGTTTGCAAAGTCAGCAGACCAAGGATCGTCATTTCCGTCGATGGTCATGAGAGTTTCATCTGAGAAATAATCATCGATTTCTTCTTCTTTCAACTCCTCAAGATTAGGATTTTTGAGGCGAGATAAGTGATCGTGACAAGATTCTCTGCTCATTTCTTATCTTTGATTTCGATGTCAAATTCTTGGAGTAGCAAAATCCATCGAATAAGACGTGGTTTAGCGTCTTGCTTGGTGAACAGATACATGAGTGCTGAATGATCGGTAAAATGACTGTTTGAGAGCACAAGATATGATCCGAATTTGTCAAAGGCAAAAACGACATGGTAGTTCTTTTTTAGGTGGCGGTATAATTTTCTTGGGCACTATCAGTCTTGCTTTGGCAAAATATATAGGCGAAAGTGTTTTCCTTAGCGTTGTCCTAAAGACGACTCCAACAAAATCGCTTACACGCCGTGTATCGCACGCAAGTTCGAAGGGTAGCGACCAATTAGGTGAAACCATGATCGGAGCACTAGTAAGTTGAGATTTCAATGATTCGAAAGCTTTTATGCAATCAGCATCGAAGTCAAAGATAGATTCTTTCTCAAGTTTGTCACATCGGACGAGATATTTTGGAGAAATCTTTGATGAATCGGGTAAAACCAGCATGTCCTACAAAACTCCTAACGGCTTTGACGTTGGTTGGTGGTGGAAGTTTTGAGATGACATCGACCTTTGCTTTGTCGACTTCCATTCCGGCACTAGAGATTTTGTGTCCAAGCACAATTCCTTTGGTTACCATAAAGTGGCATTTCTCCGGTTGAGAACAAGATGTGCAGCTTAGCATCTTTCGAGCATTTTATCGAGATTAGAAAGGCAAGCTTCGAATGAATCTCCAAAGATGAAAATCATCCATGAAACCTTCCATGGAGGTTTCTAGCATGTCTTGGAATATGGCGATCATACACCTCTACGAAAAGTCGCGGTGCATTACAAAGACCAAAAGGCATACGCGATATGAGTAGGTTCCAAAAGGACACGTAAAGGTGGTCTTTTCTTGATCGTTAGGATCGATGGGAATTTGGAAATATCACGAAAATCCGTCTAGGAAACAAAAGAATTTATTTCCTGCAAGTCTTTCAAGCATTTGATCCATGAACGGGGGCGAGCGAAAGTGATCCTTTACGGTGGCTTTGTTTAACTTCGCGATAATCAATACAAACCGCCAACCTAAGGTGGCAGTTCTAGTTGGAACTAACTCATTTCGCTCATTAGTTACAACCGTCATTCCTCCTTTCTTGGGAACACAAAGGAACGGGGGCTTACCAAAGGGCTATCCTCAATTGGGTAAATGATTCCAGATGGAAGTTTAATGATTTCCTTTTTGACAACTTCTTTCATGTTGGGATTGAGTCTACGTTGACGTTCTACCACAGGTTTAATCCCTTCTTCAAAGTTGATTTTGTGTTTGCAAAATTAGGACTAATTACTGGGATATCAGACGTTTTCCAAGCAAAAGCTTGTTTGTGATTTTTGAGCACGGAAACTAAACTTTCTTTCTCATTATCCTCGAGCAATGAAGATATGACTACGGGAAGAAGTGAGTTCTCCTCCAGATAAGCATACTCGAGATGATTTGGGAGAGGTTTGAGTTCGAGATCCGTGGGCGGTTCTTCGATAGAGGATTTTATTCGCATCTTGTAATTGAAAGTAATTTCCTCAAAATTTTCTTCCTCTTCCTCCATTTCTTCTTCTTACGAAGTTATCTCCTTCAAATTATACTTTCATGAAATCATCAAATTCTTTATCAGAATCTGTTTCATTGATTTTTTCAGAAGTAGTCATGAATGGATCGGATTCGTTCAATAATGCATCTAATTCCTCATCAGTGACTTCATCAATAACATCGACGTTAAAACAAGTGTCATCACCTAATGGAATGTGGTAGCGCATTGCTTTATCGATAAGAAAAGTGATTCGATCTTCCCCACTCAAGGTTGAGTTCTTTTCCTTTAACTTTGATGATTAAATCGGTAAATTAAGTGAAAGGTCTCCCTAAAATTAGTGGAACTTTACTATCTTCTTCCATTTCCAAGATTACAAAGTCCACGGAAAAATGAATTTACCGACTTGAACAAGCATATTCTCACATTCCCACAGGGATATTGATAGGAATGATTTGCTAATCGGATGCTCATTTTGTTGGTTTTGGTATTGTTGTTGCACAACTTGGAATAGAGTGAATAAGGCATCAAATTGATACTTAGCCAAGATCGGGCTAAAGCATCATATTTAACTTTATTCCCAAAAGTACATGGAATAAGAAAGCTCCCAGGATCTCCGAGCTTTGGTGGAATTTTTGTTTTGAACTATAGCTGAGCATTCTTCGTTAAGAAAAGTTGCTGATATTTGCTCAAGCTTGCTTTTGTTATTAAGAAGTTCTTTCAAAAATTTCCCGTAATTGGGCATTTCGGCTATAACATCAACGAGAGGAACATTGAGTCTAACCTCTTTGATTATTTCGATAAACTTCTTATAACGCTCTTCCATCTTCTCTTTCTTTAGGCGTTGAGGATAAGGAATTTTTGGTGCCATCATGTGACGGATGGAATGTATTTATTTTTGGTGGTTTGAGTTGTGTTTGGTTCTTCGTTTTCATCCTCACTATCAATGGTGACAGGAGTATTAGGATTAGGTGGTGGATAGTACGAGAGACCACTTCTTGTGAAAACAACATTGATATGTTCATTTCTTGTTTGGGGTGGACGGTACGTCTTATCATTTGATGGTTTTGGATTGGATTGAGTGTTACTTGGCAATGAACGGATGGTCTAGAGGAATGTTGGTGAAGAAGCGCCAAGCTTGTTTTCAAGATCTTGGATAGATGCTGATGATTTTTACGTCCTTGCTCAACTTTGGCTTTGAGATTGAAAATTGATTTTGATAAAATCATTCGCGGATTTTTGACCCGATACGAATTCTCTCATGGTTTTTCAATTCGGTTTCTTCACGTCTTTTTGTCGGAACTTTGGTGTGGTGGATCGTCGGTTCGTGGTTGGGAATCACGGTTGTCATCCCTTGGTCGGCGATCTTGCCAATTTCCAGAATTTCGACCGTAATAATTACTACGATATCCTCCTCCCCGGTATCCTCCTTGAGCGTAATTTTCTTCTCCTTCTTCCCGGTTCCACCCATAGGTTTATTGTCGCACTCGGACGATGGATGATTTCCTCCACAATTGTTGCATCCGTCTCGCATTTCCTTCATTTCATCTTTGATATCTTTGTATGCTGAAGTCGATTTTTGAGGTTAACGCTTCCATCTTCTCCATGAGTTTTGAGGTATCGGTGTTTTACGACAAAAACAGCGGTTTTAGGAGAGTTTGGTTTTGGAATCTTTGGACCAATCAAGTTTGAGAAGTTTTCGATCTTCGAGCAAGTGATGTGCATCATTGGGAGTTTTATAGAAAAATTCCTCCGGCATCAAGGATGCCTTGAGAGAGTTCATCTAGTCCATGGTAAAAGATTTGGATAATGGTTCCTTTTGATAATCCATGTCCATGACAACTACAAAGCAAATCTTTCATTCCAGCCAAGCTTCGACAAGTGGTTCGTTTAGGTTTGGTTGAAAGCACCAATTTCTCCCATTAATCGGTCAAACATGGCAGGTGGAAAGAATCGGCTCATAAAAGCTTGCCTCATCTCCTCCCAAGTATTGATGATTCCTGGGGTTAATTCATTGTACCATACTTTGCGCATCTCGGTGAGTGATGATGGGAAAAGTTTGAGTTTGATGGCATTACATCGGTTTTCGCCATAACGAAAACATGCCGCAAATTTCGATAAATTGACAATGTTGCTTATGCGGATCGGCCAGCGCACGGCAATCGAATTGACGGTCTTTGATCATAGAAAGGTGATGTCCCTTCACGGTGAAGTTGTCACCAAGGTTAATAGCAACAATAGCACTTTCGGGTGTTGGTGCTACGGTTCGGTTGGTTCCCCACACATGGTTTGATCGTCCGCCATGGGAAAAGGTAAATTGGTGAAAGGATTGTAACAACTTTGGCTTCAATGAGGTTATCAAATGGTGGGTTTGGTACTCTTGGTACACGATTTTCCAATGGTATGGCGTGTTCTCCTTCTTCTTCAAATCAAACGTTCGGGATTGGTAAGAGGTGTAATTGGTTCAATTCCCGTTGCTTTCGGTGTTCATACAATGACCTAGAGAATCAGGGCAATATCTAAACACGGACAAACAAAACAGCAGTTTTATATGGAACAGAGGAAGTAACGGATCGGTTCAGGGATGCGACCGATCGGTTAGACCGAGTTGATGGGGACAAATTGTAACGATTCGGTTGAGGGACAACGGATCGGTTGGTTTTCGTGAAAATTTTTTTTTTTTTTTTTTTGTTGAATGGTGAGAATTCAAAAACTTGTTGAAACACAATCAAATCGGGCGGCGCCAAAAACTTGATGTGCCGGTTGGTGCAAGTTTAAATTTATAAAAGGTGAATTACAATATTACCAATAACACATACGAAAGTATACCGTCCATTATAGCAAGATTATGAAGGTAAGTCGGGACCGTTGAGGTTTGAGTGAATCTAAACTCAAGTTTGAATTACAGAGCCTATCCAAAACATATAATAGAGCAAAATAGATATATGAAATTCAGATGATTAAAAACTACACTTGCTTAAACTAGTCACTCACTGCAAAACATGAACATAAAATCATAACTTTGATCATTAGAAAACATGATTAAAAGTCTTACAATGCTTGGAATAAGATTACAAATGATGAAGTGATGTTTCCCAAAGGATCGTGGTGGACTTCTTGGTGTTTGGCCTCAAAGGTGGAACTTCTGGAACTCCAAACTTCCCTGGATTTCTAAGGACGAATTTTAAGAGCTTAAGGCTTGGTTTGATGAGTAGAGAGATTTGTAATTGAGGTATGTGTCTCATATGCTCACAATTAGCCTCTATTTATACTATTTCCAAGGCCTAGGGTGTTAAATGCTTAACTTGGCCTCCAAGGAGTGAGGAAGGGACTAGAATACACCAAGAGAAGGACCTAGAATCGTTGGATGCAAAGGAAGCTTAGTGATGAATATTTGACAACTGCAGCTTCTCCAACCGGATCGGTCATATGACCAACCGATCCGGCTGGTCTTCAATAATAACACACCGACCGATCCGGTGCGGGTTGCGACACCGACGGTTACTATGGCAAAAACATTAATTCGACCAAATTCCAACCGATCCGGCCAGGTGTAACCAGATCCGTTGGATCTTCGAGATACAAAACTTGATCTTTTCTTCACTGCCTTGTAGAACTTGGTTCTTCAATCACTAAAGTCTTCAAAGGTACTTGAGATTTAGCTTTTCGAACAGGGAATCTTCGATTAGCATATTTCCACATTTTCCTCCATTCCAAGACTTGGTTATAAATACTAGAAAAACATCTCTAGATACGATTAAGTACTAAAATCACGCAAATATAACCAAATAACAGATATAAAAGTACACATAATGCTACTAAAAACATGCACAATCTGAGTGTTATCAATAATCAATTTTGGAAATTTGGTTTATCTTAATAGTTAGACTAGAGAATGGAAATGAGTTTTTTCAAAGAGATGAAAAACCCTAGTGGTTTGAATTTCTATGTAGAAATCATATGGACAATATTGTACACATATTTAATGCATGTTTTATGACAAGATTATTAATCATATTTAAGCAATTAATTGTGATTGAATATTCTTTTCTAGACAAATTAAATATGTAAAGATAATAATGGTCATACTTGTTTTCATTAATATGAAATATGACAATGGAATATCAAAACTCTTTCTTGAGAAATTACTTGAGCGAGGACGGTAAGTAATCGAAAGGTTTTTTGAGTTCATATATTCATATAATCTTTGAAAGTGTACGAAGTGCAAATAATTCATGAATGGATAAATGCATGCATATATGAAATTATTCTTATGTTTAATTATTAAATCCTAGTTTTGATTTATAATTGAAATAAGATAAATTTTAAGTATTCCTAAAAGCTAGTGGGAGTATTATGTCAAGGTTTTTAAATCTTATATGTTGTATAGCATATAGGAAGTAACATTCCTTGTAAGCTAAATGTTAAGTCTGAGATTGGAATGAAACTTCACTTGTAAGATTTAAGAATTAAAACATACAACCTTGGAATATATGTTTATTATTAATAAACATGTGCAGTAAAATAAATGATTCTAATAAAACATGATATATCATTTGGGAAATGGATAAATATCTTTTGACAAGGTAGAACGTGAATGAAGTCTAAGTTTGACCTGTAGATTCATCATGTACATCATGTAGTGTATTCAAATTGTTGTATCATTCTTAAATGATAGATGATTTGACAACATTGATATCTAACTAAAAGTTATTAGATAACTTGTGTAATGAATATTCTAAAAGAATTACATCCTCAGGAATTGCTCCTAGATTCTATGGATGAACAATATGTCAAATGTTGTGCAAATTGTCATCAGCTTTAAACTTGAAAGTTAGGAAAGCATCAAACATTACACAATAAGATATTAAAGTTTACGGAGTTTTAATGAGCACATTGTTGTTTGTATATAATGATGCTGGTTTAATTGAGATGACACTCAACACTAGTCATGGTAGGATTTTATCCCTGTTAATGACCATATGAACTAGTTGTGCTACTAAGAGCACAGTTGCATTATACATTAAAAGAATAAGAATACTTTAAACTTTAAAATGTTTGAAAGTTTAAATTGTTATAAATTGGTGATAGAGGATGTCACACACTTTATGAATTATTGGTGAATGCACACATACAAAGATTTCACTAATTGAATTCTTAAAATAAGTATTCTCAAAATTACGATAGATCAAGTTGGTTGATTTATGCCTTGTCAACAAGTATGATTGTCATTACTTGAGGCATAATTCATCAATGAAATTTTCATACCGACTATTTGGTATTTGGATAAGGAATGTTAAACAATTGTTATAATAAATCAAATACTTGGTATGTTTGATTTTATAATATATTGTATCATATATTTGCATGTTTAATCCGTGAATAAATTTATTTATTCTAAATCGTCCGTTGTCAATTAATGATATGGGAATATCATCAAACTAAGACAAATCTGAGAGATATGGTAGAATATACTTGAAAGTATATTGATGAGAATGCATACCAATTTCAAATGATATTCAATGAATTGAATATAGGACTTATCCCAACTACATAATTTACTTTGTGGATATTGTTATAAGTAAATTATGAATAGTTATCCTCGACTTGAGATACCGGATAAGTGTCATGAATGTAGTGCACTTCTGTGGAACAACTTAACGCTATAATGTGGCGGTAGTAATAAGGGTTGTTTCCTGAAGTGTTGCAAAGTTCGTGGGTTATTCTTGTAGTCAAGATAGAATTTGTTCCTTCAAATTTATTTGGAGTTTATCTTCAGCTTCCTACCGTAGGGTTGACAAGATGTTTGCATGCCATGCCCAAAGTTCTCCCTCGAATATGTTCATAAGATTTGGTAATCTTACTCAATCACTAATAACGAAAGCGAATGGTTGAATAAATAATTACTTAATTCCATATCTTTATTTAACATGGTATTAGAAACAAAAGGATAATAATAATGAGAAATCATTAAAAGGTTTTCCAGGGAGCCTTACTCGAGTTGTACTAGAGGCATCGGTGTTGCTAGACGCTAACCCAATGTGATCATTCTATTAAGATATATCCAAGTGGAGTTTGTTGGTTTTATGGATATAAATTAGTAGAAGTGAGTTAGGATCGAACTCGAGACTATGGGATTGCACATTTCACGTATGAAATTTAAAGTTAATAATTAAATATAAACTTTATATTTATTTATTTATTAAACGAAATAACTAACGAACGTTAAGTAATTAATGTAATGGACTAACGGTTAAAGGTATTGGAAAAGGACTTAATGGGCAAAGTTTGGGAAGGTTCCGGAATCCTTTGGGGAGTCAAACCGATCGCCAAGGGAAGAAACAAGGAAAGAAAAACCAACTTGTTCACCAAGTTTAATTGGGTATATAAACAAGGCTAGGGGTTTTATTTTTCCATCTCTTGTGCTTCATTAAATAAACCCTAAAATTGTTTTGTGTGTGTTTTCTTCTCCAAACCGGTCGAACACCTTTGTGGGTGTCGATCCACACTTTTCCACAAACCAAGTTATTTGTTTGATAAAAACTAGCATTACTTTAATTAGGTTTAGTGACGTACAGTGTACAAGAACATAAGTAATAACATACTGTTATTATCTTGGATTGAATTACCAAACGGTAAGGGGTAATTCATATAATCCTAATTAAATCAAATTAGGGTTCATCCGCTTTTTGTGGATTTGATTTTTGTTCGGCTAGAATCAAGAAAGGTACGCATACTTTATTCTTTAGTTAATTAATTATTCATTATTCGTTCCTATACGCTTCCGCATGTGTACTTGATGTTTATTGTTTATATTTATGATTAGTCATGTTATATAATTCCAACACAGGTGTCGGTTAGATGGTACTGCGTCTTTGTACGTTTGGACACCAGCCAGGCATGTATTGTGGTGCATTATTCAGCTTGGAACACTTTTTGAAATTATTGATTTTTGTTTTCTATATGAGAATTTAAGGTTTTTGTTTTCAAGGGTATGGTGCTTTTCGGATGAATGGTGTGTGGTGCTATTTTCTTGTACAGTTGTGCTTATGACCAATAGCAATGTTTGAAACCCCGGCCTACCGGCTCAACCGGTCCGGACCGGTACGCAAGATTAAAACGGGTCAAAACCCGGTTTAAAACCGGTCACCGGTTAGGACCGCCGTTTTGAGGTGACCGGGTCAACCCGGTCATGAAACCCGGGGTTCGTTTTTCAAATTTTTTATGAAAACCGTTGACCGGTTCTTAGACGGCGGTCGAACCGGTTGACCCGGTGATCAAACCGGTTGACCCGGTCGGAAAAATAAAATAATAAAAAATGAAAAACCGGTTGACCCGGCGGTCGAACCGGTTGAACCGGTCGAACCGGTGCCCGGTGACTCGACCGGGTCGACTAAAAAACCGGTTTTTAAAACCTTGACTAATAGCAACACTTTTGAAATTATTCTTCGTTTACAAAGAATCCAAAACATATTTATGACATAATATATTCTCATGACCTTATTTATAAATGTCACATAAGATGCGCTAGTCAAGCAAGTACTTTATAACAAATGCTGCATTATTGTATATTAAGGTAGTATTTATAATATATACATCACCGTGCAGCTTCTTCAATGGAATTACTTAACTCAACCACCATGGCACAATCCTCTCTTCAAACCCATCTCAAGTTCATCCTTCAAAACCAACCCGAAAGGTGGCTTTACGCCATTTTCTGGCAAGCTTCCATAGGCACAGACGGCCGTCTTGTTCTAGAATGGGCTGATGGTTATTTCCCTGAAACCAACCATGTGTTTGGACTAGATGATGTTTCTGACACCCAATGGTTGATTATGTCATCCCTAGGGATGTGTTTTCCGGTTGGACATGATGTCGTGGGCCAGTGTTTTGGTTCAAGATCTTGCGCGTGGTTGGCGGGTGATATAGAGTTGGGGAAATATGATAGTAAAAGATGTGAAGAAGTGAGAGTTCATGGGATTAAGTCTTTGGTTTGTATACCAACTAATAACGGTGTTGTTGAATTGGGTTGTTGTGATGTTGTGCAACAAGATTGTGGTTTGATAAAATTGACGAAATCAGTGTTT
>OU343217.1:57106297-57247180 GCA_910596185.1 Chrysanthemum makinoi | reverse complement strand
TAACACTAACAATTTTTCACGCTTAAAGGTGAAGGTGATTTACGACTGATAAACCGATTGGAACACCGTAAAAATATTATATTTATTATACTCTAATAAGTGAAGAAAGATCTGGGTATAAGATATATATGTCGCTGATACAAAGTGTCTCATCAATTAATGTGAAAATCACCTCCCATTTTAGAGGACTAAATAAAATAAATAACAAAACTAATAAAAAGAGGTCAATATAAAATTCAATTTTATGAAAGTAATTGTAAAATTCTAAATTTTCATTTTATTTTTTTCGGATTTCATCTTTTTAAAAGAAACGACCTCTGCATCCTTTCTGACATCGCCACAGTGTTAGTGGCGAGAAACTTCTATTCTTCCAACCTCATGATAGTTGCATCATTCGCTTTAGTCATTTCCTACATTGTTCGGGAAACCTTTCATTTGAGCCTCATATCTTCTCTCATAGACTCCCGACGGTCTTGCGCACTCCCCATGGTCCCGACATTGTCTCCATGGTGTTTTTTTCGGTTTTCACAATTTGCCGACGGTACATTGTCTTGGGTCATCTCCAAAGAGCTCATTTAATTCGGAATCTCCATTATATCCAAGATTAACAGGTCTTGGATTAACGTATTCAAAAGGATCCCATTTCGATTTGGTTTTCAAGAAAGACCATGGCATTTCTTGAGTGAATGATTTTCCTATTTACTCGTCACGATATTTTAATTGACAATGTTGCATTAGCTCTAGCTCGTTTTCACTACTTCTACTTAAACGTTTTAGACGTTAATAAATGACGTTGGGCTTCTAGCAAAGAGTGTTCAATGTTGCCCACTCGTTATTATATCCTTGGTGTGTTCACGAGGAGCTCTTTTGTTGAACTCCAGTTGTACCTTTTGCCAAATATAAAGTTACATCTTGGTCATTTCCTTAGTGTTATCTCGGATATTTTCAAGGAGTATATAACATTCGGCAATATTAGTTCTTCTTCTAGCGCCCAACGGGTTTTGAAGTGCTCAAAATATCCGAAAAAAACCGCGTGGGGAAACAATTCGCTCCATTTGTTACTGCAAAAACTAATAACCTAAGAAACCAAAATTGAAAAAACCAAACCAAAAATCCATCAACGTGTTTTAGTCTTGGCTTCTATTTTCCGTTACTCGTGTTACTAGAAGTAAGCCGTGTGAAATATACATAATGGTTTTAGTTAAATATATTTTTACCGAGTATATAACATTTGGACAATACATAAAGGTGTTACTAGAACTAAACCGTGTGAAAAAATCTGCTTAACATGTTTCAGTTTGGTTTCTACTTTTCGTTACCCATGTTACTAGAGAGGTTTTTCTGAATGGTTTTGACTAACTTCTGATATGACCCAACTTGAAATGCTGTTTTTTTTATTAGCATTAGTGTTTTGAGAACCTAAAAATATATTACTGTTGCGTCATTTCAACATTTTTTTTAAAGGGTGAACCGGTAAACTTTTATAACTAAATGAATGTTACTTTACATAGATAAATTTGGCTCACGTCACACCCAAACTATGATAAGCATAGCTAGCCAAACTTGTAAACACTCAAAACCCACTAAACAAACTACGAACTAAATGACTCGAAATAAAACCACAACTATAGCCCATAATCTTAAAAATGTTTCTCCACATCATTTCCAGTCAACAAACACCACCAGGACCTATAGTCGCGACTTGTAAAATTATCAGCGACTCAGTCGCACAACGAGCCACCAAAAATTTCCACAACATTGGCGTCGGTACTCACATATTTCCAACTGGTGATTTTATAGGGAGTCTATTATAGCGATAGTTGAAGTACAGGCCTTGGGTACTTATGTCGGCTCGCTCAATGCAACAAACTACAAATGCGAACCGGTGGCCAGCATTAGACATCCAACGTCTACTAGATCATTGACATCCCTCTGATAGGCATTCCTGACCGCTAACGGCCGTTAGCCGCCGGTGTTGGGCCGATAGGATTTTTCAGGACATACCACTTTCATTCATGCCGAGTACAATATGAAGATTCCTCACCAAATATGAAAGTTAGGCCCAATAAGTTTGTCCTCTCAAGTACACAGCGTAGTGACAAAGAGTTTATGTCGTTGTTTGCCATCCGCAATATTTTATCATTTATTCAATTTATTTATCGTTATGGCTACTAGACTTCATCTCTATGCCCATTAAACTAGGATCCATATTATACTTATCACAAGGCATCTGCCAGGTAATCTACGCAGAAGCTTTTAGGTATGTTTTTTACCACACTAATTACCTCCCCAGAGACAACTCCTAGAGTTGAGACTCAGATAAATATCTGCATATTTAGTCTCTCATGCAACCTTGGGTTCGTTGTGTCGGAATGCCAATAGACTTCACCATAAAAGCTAGTGGCTCGCAATTTTTGATCTCGCTTAGCATACCGACCAATGAATCAAATAATCACCTCCCACGCAGTTAGCCATGTACCCACATACACCGCGTGATGGCATCAATCGTCAGGTTCCAACTAATAGAGTAGAACAATTTATGGATAGCGTACTAGTCTAAGATTCAAGATGTGATAAGCAAAGTAGACTCCTAACTCTCACTCTACGGCTTCTTTTTTATATCCTGTATAAAACTATTTTCCCTCATAAATTCATTTTACGTATGAACTATGCATCAATTCATATATACTACGATTTGTTAAGTTTTAAAACAAATCAATGTGTAATAAAAATGTGTCTAAACTCATGTTACCCCTCCCAAGCCTTTTTAGTTAGGTTCATACTAATTTATAGGACATTACTAATTTATTATACGATCTCGCTATCAGAGACTTGATGCTTAAATACACCCTTTTCTCATGACATAGCGAGATGCAGCTTTTATATTCATAGGTATATGTATCTTAACATATTATCTACCCCTTAGCATGCATATAATAGAAAATAATAAAACTCTACTCACACTTCCAAGCCATTATTTATTGTTGATCCGAGAGCTACTTAATCAACTTGGGTCTCTCCATGGGTCAAGATGGCACAAGCAAAAGAAGGCTTCTTACTTCGCCTCCTTCTCAGCATGCCCCGTGATATGCTCCTTCCTCTAGAGGATGTGCATTCCTCCATTCTCCCGCCCACCAGTCTCCTATCTCTCTTTGTGCCCTTATGTTCGTCTACCAATGGTCTTCCTTGTGTTATGTCCGTCTTGATTTATATTTAATTAAGTTTAATTTTAAAATTAAATTACAAGAGGGAATAGACGCCAAGACGCGGGCCTCCTTTAAATCTAAGTATAGTAAAATATAAACATCAAATCGCAACATCATAACCTCGTGTTTTATATTTTGTCTATGGCTTGGACTAGTGTCATACATGATTAACAATTAAGGAGGAAAAATACTAATCATTAAAATTACATGTGAATATACTTAAGCTATGGTTTGCTAGGACCTACTATATATGCACATCTACCACATATGTAAATTTCATCCATAGCAGAAAACAACGAGTTTCACCCTTATTGTTGCATCGCAATTGTCATTCCTGAAATGACGGTTCTTACCTAGTATACTTATTGCGGTAGGAACAACTTTATTCCATGACAATTTACAAACCGTAATTAGGGTTTTACTTGTTAAAATTTTAAAAGTTTACGAATTTGGTAACAAGAAACCCTAAGTAACCCTATTTATGGGTTTAGAAAAAGTTTATTATGGATTTTTGATAAAAAATTATTTTCCTAAAACCCCAGTTATGCACTTAACACAAAACCATAGTTTACATATTTAAGAATACTAATTCCAATTAGGGTAAACTAAAGTCCATTAATGGAAACTCGTTTAATGTACTGTGTTTGTCAAATATGATATTCCTATCTGCTAATAATTCCACTCTCTAGGTTTCTTGGCAAACTTGTATAAAATTTTCTTATTCATTAAGTAATCTCATTTATATGAATTTTTGTTTTGGTAATCCGGGTTCCAATATTTTTAAGAAAGTTTACACCTGAATGCTAGTATTAATCGCTTTGTAAAACCTCTGTTGCAACCGCGTATCACATCGTAAAAGCATAAGTGCGTAATCTTTCGGATTTCATACTTAGCTTGATATAGGATTTCACACTTGGTGTATGTAGTTATAAACGGGACAAGTACACGCCGTAAGCAAGTAATTACTTTTTATGATAGTTAACAATGTTGATACAGTAGATGGAATGAAAACTCAAAGAAACTAAGCAATAAATATAATCTTATCTTATCTTCTTTATAGGATTCACTTCTATATTAATTATTTTAAGATTTCCATATATAGAATTTTAAGTAAATACAAGTTACAAAGCATTAGTTACAATACTTAAAGCACAAATAAAAATACAAGTCAAACTACAATTAATACACAACTTAAAACACCCCTTCACAAAAAGAAGTCTTATGTACACCATTTGCTTCACATAATGACCATGATTAACGATTGTGATACAAGTTTCTTGACCAAGATATCATTTTTAGTTCTTTTTCACACTCCTACATTAACTAGAGAGATCAAGACTGTTGTCCATGCATTAGGAACTGAAAATGTTATCATTTCACCAATAAACAACTTCATAACTATATATACCATTGTCATACCAGTAAAAAAAGAAAATAAATAAATAAATGACATATCATGTTCGTTTCAATTGAAGAACAAATCTTTACAGATCTCCATAACCCATCTCGATCTATGGAAATAACAAGACTCATAAACACAAGTTTTCTTCTTATATTCATCAAAGAAACACACACCATCTTGAAGTTGAAAAAGAGTACATAAGGGTAGTTGTTATATATTCGTGTTTGAACTTAGAGTATTTTTGTGGTTCATTTAATGATAAGGAGGATAAAGAGTGTGTTTATAGTTAGATCTTAGGCAAAACAATTAAAAGAGATGAATTATTGTTGATTGCTCATATGATTTGATGAAGGTGATATTTTGTGGAGAGAAATTGTGATAAGAGTTTGTGCTGCCAACTCTGCAAGTGATAAATTGGATTAGGGTTAAGAAAACATAGGTGTGTTGGATGGGCTTTTGGCATAAATGGGTTGGATAGGTTTTTCTTGTGTCTCTCCTTCGGAGCCCTTGTATCTTGATTTTTGTTCAGTGCCATTATGGATTTATATATAGCCTTTTATATATCTTGCTTCTTATTATAGATTAGATGAAATTGATGATTATTTCAAAAACAAGTGGGATTTTTAAGTCAAAAGCTAAAAGTAATACAAACAACTATGGTTTCTAAAAAGTAATACAATCAGTTGTTTTAAGCAAAGCTAATGACTCTTTAACTATCTTAACATTTTAAGCGTAATAACCATATTTATTATATTTTTTCGTTTTACATCTTTCTCATCTTCATGTTTTATTATTAAATCCATTTGTTACATTTATTATCGTAAGAAACTATAGTCGAGTACATATTAACTCAATAACCATCCGCATTTGCCACGAAAAACATATAATAAAAAAATATTAATCGTCATAAATTTAAATTATTGGTAGATCCGCCACGTAACGCCACGGTACTCGCTGTTATTTGTTAATCCAAGCACATCTTGTTAGAAATAGCAAGTTGTAAGTTTCTCCTCACTTGTGAATCCGTTAGGAACCTTCACAATAACATCTTGCAACATCAAATCCTTCACACAAACGATACTTGCATAATGAACCTTTAGATTAAGGCTTCTAAGTGCATCCATCAACTTACACGCCGGATGATTAACTTCCGCAGATTGTACCCTAATCATTGCTTCCGATTCAAGTAACTTCACCTCGACTTCAACCTGATTAGCCATTGAATGACCAGTAGTTCTTTGAACATGAACATGCTTACATTGATTGATGTTTAGTTGGTTTTCATTTCTAGGTCTTATTAGAGAAGATTTTGACCCCTTATCACTTTCTAATGTTTGGATTTTGGATTTGAGCTGATTGATGTAAGTAACTGCATCTGCTAGTAAAGAAGCCTTGTCCATCTTTGAAACGTATGGAACAACGCTCCTAAGTGCGTAAAAGCGATGATTTAGCTCTCTCCGTTTGTCGCCGGACTCCACATGGTACCCAGGTGCCAATACTTGTGGCTGTGTGATTGTGCCCTTTACTCGTCACCCTTCCTCTCTGTGTACATGTGTTCTTGGTTGTTAATGATGATGAGCTATTGATTTCCAGTGGATCTGAATCAGAAGAGGACATCCTCAACTTTTTTGTGCTCGTCACTTCTTCCTGACCTTCACCTACTTGATTTTGAAGGCCTAAAAATAATCTAGCTTTTGTTAGGCAAAATTAAGAAAAATAAAGGACAACTTAGCCATCGAACTGGCACGAATTAGTCCATCATGTGATCAAATGATCGATGATTAATAGTGTCTGTACACAGAAAAAAAGATGTTCTAGACACCTAAATTAAACTAAAATATCTAGCTACAATATACCGGAGTCTAATTGCACCCTGCCTACTAAAATACTAATCATTCAATCTTTTGTCATGAATTAATTACTAGCAATTACATGTCATATTTCACCTATAGTAGACAGATTTATCTAATTTTATTTCTAGATTTTCGATTGTTTTATTTAAACTAGTCATATATAACTTTGATGTTGCTTCATCCGTAACATGTAAAACCATTTAAAAAAAAAACCCTCCTTACAAAAGAACAACAAAAGATTATAGTCACCTTGATTAGGGAATTCACATTCATCAACAAGATTATGAAAGTTGATATCAGATAAGCTATTCGGATCAAACACTGATTTCGTCAATTTTATCAAACCACAATCTTGTTGCACAACATCACAACAACCCAATTCAACAACACCGTTATTAGTTGGTATACAAACCAAAGACTTAATCCCATTAACTCTCACTTCTTCACATCTTTTACTATCATATTTCCCCAACTCTATATCACCCGCCAACCACACGCAAGATCTTGAACCAAAACACTGGCCCACGACATCATGTCCAGCCGGAAAACACATCCCTAGGGATGACATAATCAACCATTGGGTGTCAGAAACATCATCTAGTCCAAACACATGGTTGGTTTCAGGGAAATAACCATCAGCCCATTCTAGAACAAGACGGTCGTCTGTGCCTTTGGAAGCTTGCCAGAAAATGGCATAAAGCCACCTTTCGGGTTGGTTTTGAAGGATGAACTTGAGACGGGTTTGAAGAGAGGATTCTGCCATGGTGGTTGAGTTAAGTAATTCCATTGAAGAAGCTGCACGGTGATGTATATATATATTATAAATACTACCTTAATATACAATAATGCAGCATGTGTTATAAAGTACTTGCTTGACTAGCGCATCTTATGTGACATTTATAAATAAGGTCATGAGAATATATTATGTCATAAATATGTTTTGGATTCTTTATAAACGAAGAATAACTCAAAAGTGTTGCTATTAGTCATAAGTACAAAGAAAAATAGCACCACACACCATTCATCCGAAAAGCACCATACCCTTGAAAACAAAAACCTTAAATTCTCTTATAGAAAACAAAAACCAATAATTTCAAAAAGTGTTACAAGCTGAATAATGCACCACAATACATGCCTGGCTGGTGTCCAAACGTACAAAGACGCAGGACCATCTAACCGACACCTGCACATGCTAACTAGGTTTGAACATGCATCAACTCATGAAGCAAATTGAATAAACCTGCTATTCCCGGTGGTTTTATTTGCTGTGAAATATTTTGATAACTATACGTAGGTCTTATTAATGATTTTTTTCTCAACTTTTTAGCATTTGATTTGCTTCAACCAAGATATAGGCTACAAACATCACTTCAAAATATATTAAAACTTGAAATATATTAAAGGAAAAAATATATTTATTGCATCATCTCATCAATACTAACCTGGTCCCCTTTCTATTAAAAAAAAAACTGGGTCCATCTGTACCAAAAAAAATATTGATTACTGGACATGGATGAAAGGTCACTACTCCTTAATTGGTTCCAAGTGATGAAAGGTAGAATATTGAATGAAGTTTTTATATCTATCATATCTATTTACTAACAAACGTCTAAATATTAGACTCATTCAAAGCTATTACGATCATTTTAACTCTAAATGTTGCAACGCAGTGACGAAACAGAATAATTTATATCAGGTTTGGACTCGAGCGGTTATGTGCCCTGCTTGTGGCGATCATCCGTAATTAGAAAAGTCATGGATGGTAGTTAGAAGTTTTAGTTGAAGTTAAGTTGGTTATCTCATATCCCATGGTTCCTTCATCAGATCAAACTCAATGTTTATAACATCATCTCATTCAAATCGCACGGTCTTGGCGCACGAAGGTGAGGAAAGGATTCAATTTGTTTGCTTCACGAGTCACGACAATGTTTGTTTGTGGTTTTTCGAACATGAGGAATACAACATCGTATTGAATCTCAACTCAAAATCGTTGTGCTCCAAATTATAATGACATATTGGTATGCTCGACATCACTTGTAAAACCCAAACAGAAATTACATAGGCAGATAGGCTAGTCATAGTATTCTCAACTCAAATTAAATCATAATATAAGTTATTGGTAACCCGAAATCAGGCGAAAGCGAGGGATTTTATATTAAGGAAGCTTAGCGTAAAATTATAGTGAAAAATGCTCAATGTATCTATGATTTTCTTTCAAATTATGATTCAACAAGCATAGTTTGACAAGTAATTTCGTTTTAGTGTTGTATTTGATTGTGTAAGTTGTTAGTTTTTTAACTATAATCAACGTAACCATATGATTAAGGAGGGCCGATTGTGAAAGTTATTAAGAAACTACTATTAAACCGAATAATTAATGTATAAATTGGGCTGATTAGGTGACTCAACACCTCCTGGTCACCCGACTAGCTCCGCCTATGCCCGAAATGAAAAGCTGATAACTGATATGGGTGGTATGTCCTATTATTATAAATTGTTGCACTTAACTCAATTTCACTTGTCTTTAGATTATGCCACATGTTGAACAATAGTAGATTCGGTATAGATATTAGATGCATGTACCATATGTGAATAACGAATTTGGGGTAAAAGGAATGTTTAAAACATGTCTTATATAAAAGGCTCATGGATTTACTCAAATTTTATGTCGAACCCATCAATGTCACACCCCTTACGGAAACCATTATTGATATAAAATTCATGCACCGATCATAATAAACCCGTTACTTTCGTACTATCTTTTAACATTTTACATGCACCACCACAAATGTACTAATCATCAACCTTATCACCACGAAATTCTATCTCTTATAGTCTTATCCCAATTCGAACATGTTGTAATTTAACAAACATAATCTTAATTAATACTACCTCCGTCCCATAATAATTGTCCACTTTGATTTTTCAAAGTCTTTTTTATTCAACTTTGACCAAAAATATTTTTTTTGTATAATATAATAGTTAATGAAATATATATGAATAGATTGGGTTTTAAATGTATTTTTATTTGTTATAATTTTCATCAAGTATTATATAACACAAATAAAAATATTAATTGTCAAAGTTGAACAAGAAAGACTTTAAAAAGTCAAAGTGGACAATTATTATGAGACGGAGGGAGTATCAAAGTTAAACTTAAGTTAATTGACATGGTACTGTTTGGAGATGAGAGAATTTCAATGTAGACTACAAATTTTTTAAAAATTTAATAAACAAATCCTGGTCATTTATTATTTAAAAAAAAAATAGGCTTTAGCGACCACAAAAATCACTTTTAGCGACCACATCTGTAGTCGCTAAACGTGAAAAATTTAATAATGTTAATTGAGTATGGTGAGTGTCAAAAGTGAGATTTTTGCTTGAGTGACTAAGGAGGTGGTTTTTGGTGTGTGACTCATAATGGAGTGAAAAGAGCAAAATGGTGATTTAGCATGACGTGACATCACATTTTGCATTTTGCTTGAGCCATCGCACCATTTGCTTTTATGTTTGTTAGGGTGAGCATAAATACCAAAAATCTGAACCAAAAATCAAAAGGCCGAAAAAAACCGTACCTAAAAACTGCTCCAATTGTATTTTCAAAATAAATTAAACAAAGTAAGTACTTTTGAAAGTACTTAATTTATAATACTCCGCAGTATTTATATCCTTTGTTAGCAAACTATAATTCAGAAAGAGTGAAAACCGTAACACTTAAGAACTCATAGTCGACGACTCGCCGTCTACAACCCGTGTGTTAGGTCACCATATTAGTAACACAAGCATCAATATGTAGAAATAGAGAAGAGAAAGAGATCGGTTGAACAACTACACACACACACACACGAGATGAATATAACAAGAGTTAGGCGTAAGGTGCAAGAGTGAATGAATTGAACAACCAACCCTCAAGTGAGGGTTATACAAGAGTATTTATAAGAGAGGGAGCTAGGGCAACACACCTAGTCCCTTCCTTTCCTTATTGGACATCCAAGCGGCCAAGCACATGGGCCTTCTACATAAGCCTTAGCTTAATAACAAACATAAAGGCCATAATAAGCTAATTATTACATATGAATCACTAACACTTGAATTAAGGTTTAGGAGTGATTCCAACAATCTCCCCCTAAGTGTTGGTGATGAGTGAAAGAGTGATAAACGATGTAGGTGCAGATGTAATAGTAGCTTTGACGTCCTCTGACATTCTTCTTTCTTGTGAGAAGAAGTGTCTTGATTCGAACAATCTCTCCAGTGTAGAGAAATTGTTTCCTTTGAAAAGTTCTGCTTTGACGTCATCATTTACTTTGTTCTTTGATCTTTGTTCTTTGTGATGGTAGTGAAAGTATGTTGTTGTTGTGCGCATGACGTCGACTCGTTGCTCCGGTGTCTCCACGTCTTTCTTCAACATGCTCACACGCTTTTGGCGTTGGATTTCTCGCAGATGAATTTATCTTATTCTTTAAACTTTGTAGATTCTTTGACTTGATGAAGAATCATTCTGAATTTTGTGTTGCCTTTAGAGAGAACTTCCATTAGTGATGTTGTTGGAATGAGCATGTGAAGAATCGCACGATCAATCGCTCGAGAGCTTCCATAAGAAAGGTTAGTAATAAGCGGATTCCGACACTTACGGGTTTGAACCGAGAGTGTTAACGGATAGTGTGAAAACAAAACTCTAATTCTTACAAAGGCCGTTCTGAACGGAGTCCCACAAGTGAGATAACGCGATGTACCGAAGTACACCTACAGTTCAGATGAGTCGCTAGGTACATCAAGCATCACCTCACGACCATAGACCGTTTGAGACACACTAAGCGTAATCCACGGGGAGTTACCGAAGTGACCTGCTTTGTCGGTCGTTTGATGTTGACCCTGGCAGGAGTTTCCATTCAATCACCGAGGATCACAATAGTGAACCTCTCATAAATGTTCTCGACGCATTGCTAGGATCGTGTAGGACCCGATAACGCATTGTTGTTCTTATTGTTGAACAACAAGTGATGAAATGTCAAGTGTACCTATGAGATCTTTTGATGAATCTCGTGGCTCTAGACTCAATGGTGCGCTTTGGTTTTCCTGAGCAGAGACTAGGGAGAGGGTCTCCTTCTTCAATACCAGCAATCTCTAAGAGAAAGCCGATAGTTTACATAGGGTTCCCTGTGAGAATGAAACAAGCTTCTGTTGAGAGAAACTTGAGTGGCTAAGAAGGTTTAGTGCATGCGTCACTGGGTCCATGACGACTCTTAATCTTCAATACCGGCGTTATCAAGTGACAAACAGTAGTATATGAATTGAACCCGATTATGCGCCTAAGTTGAATAATTTGGAGGGCTATTTCTTTTCACCATTTTCTTTGCTTTTCTTTTTAATTCTTCAACTCCTTCTTTCTCCGATTCTCATTTTCTCCTTTTTATAATCATACCTAAGGACTTCTAAATTCTAACTATTTGTGATGTCCTTGGGTAGATCCCTCCGGATCTAGCGGATCATAGGACGGTTATTCCTAACCTTAATCACCTTATAACTCCATTGCCATAAAACCATTTTCATGAAAAATCTCTAGAAGTGTTTGTAAATGAAAACCATGTTTGAACACTTCAAGAATTTTGGATTTTCAGAAATACTCCCCCTTCACATGTGCTTAAGAGTTTTGACAGAAATCTGCACAGTGAGAGAAGAGCGCACTTTTTGAATTGATCAACTCAAGATAGACAATTCCTTGCGAGACACGATTACGTTGCATAGTTAAAGAGATACATTGTCAGCTTTTAGGAGACAACTAGCTCTAATAACTACCTTGAAGATGTGGACAACCCCGAGAGGTTTTCAAACCCGTCAAAGTTCATGTCTATCAAGAGCTTCTCGAATGGGTACAATTTACTTGGATAAGTCTTGGAAGACAAATCTTTTCAATGTATAACTGTTCAGATCCCGTCAATTCATGGGTTGAAGTCTTTTCACACGAGGATTCAATAGCAAAACACAATATATTTCTTATCACATAATTTTTCTCCCCCTAAAAAATGGCATATAAGTATGTTATTTTTGAAGAAGTGTTGAGAATAAATATGACCATTTTGAGTTTTGTGGGAAGATTACTCAAAGAACAATTTGTGAACAAAGTTATAAAGTCAAATACTCCCCCTCAACAAGTGATATAAACGGTTGAGGTTTTGAAAATCATAAGGGGAAGTACTTGTTCTTTTGAGCAAAACCTTTGAAAAGTGAAAGGTTTGATAGGTTTTACTCAAAAGCAAGAAGCTTTCGCTCCTTTTATAAGGATTGTGGCACTGAAGCGTACCACAGGGTCCTTTCATTACAAGAATGGGTTGTACACTATTATGTGTGCACAAGCCATAGTCATTAAATAATCACACATCCAAATTAATATGAAATAGAAACAGATTAAGGGGTACGGCGGTCCATCAATCTTTCAGAATGCGAGCGAGGGTGTTGATAGCCCGTGAGAGTAATCTGGGGCGACCAACTACTGAAGCTCTCTAGAGTTCAACTGGTCCGTCTGTACAACCTTTCATCAATTCGGGTGATGATCCTCTTCACATCCCGTCTATCCTGAGAATTCCATCGCTTTGGAGAACCAATTCCTTCATGTATCTCCTTCAACCTATAAGCCAAGCCGTCCACGACACTCTTCAATGTGTGATCTCCAAACTTATGAAGATCTCTACACGCCATTAGCGCTTTGCGTTGTAGTTCACTGCTTGGTAAACTACTCCGAGCGGTTTCGACAAGAGTGTATTGTGGAAGATGGTTGATATCGGAAGTTCTACGAGTGCGGTGAAGTTGACACGAGTCCGATACGATTCAATGCAAGTTGTAAATCTTCTACACGTTCCGGATCACTATGCTTACGATGAAGATGAGCAAGGACTTGATGTATTCACGTTAAATTTCAGTCGAGAAATGTCTCATTCTTCCACTGGACTTTGGCAAGATACGGATCTTCAATGTCGTTGAGAAAAGTTCGAAAGTCCTCTTCACGAATTCATAGTCCCTTTCGTCTTGTCTTTTGACCATGATAGTCTTGAGAAAGGTGTAATCCCATTTAGACGAAAGGGTGACATGCTTATGAAGCGATCCCTTTATCACTATACACTTCATGTTGAGATTTTGAACTGGCGCTTTTATAGTAGATTCGTCGGCGTTCTGGCCAATGGTGAATCCCGTACATTGCATCAATGTCATACCGTTCCACGCTGTTGGAAAACATATGGGTGGCCTTTTCTTCGATGGCTATGCAGTTTGAGTATGTGGCTGCCGAGAACGGAAGTGTAAGTGATGTAGCGTATTTCTTTGATCCATCGATACCATGTAGAAGAAATTCTAAATCTTTGTTGAAGAAGTGGCGAAATGGAATCCTAGGTTGATCTGGTTGGCCAATCGTTGGTAGAGGTTTAGACCAGTCGGTGTAGTATGGAGGGTTGTCTCTTTTGGTGAAGTCGATGTTTACTTCAGGTTTGAGCCAATCAATGTTGTTAGACATGGCTCGTGCTATATTTTCAAGGTGATATTCAACTTCAATAGCACTTTCCGAGCTGTCTTTGAGTAGTTGAAATGCTTCATTCTTGATTCGTTTCAACTCTGATTTCGTCATCTTCTTCACACGAAACTTCTCTTGCAATGATTTAGCATGCTCCAACGCACGACCTTCGACCATATCTGGATCATCGGGTAAGGCGGAGTGGCATCAACAAGTTTAGAAAACCATTCAAACTCGGTGTCATCTTCGTCTAGCCATGAGGCGACATCGGCCTTAGGAGACTTCTTCTTCTTCTTTGGCCTTGATGAGGATGATGGTTTCTTTGTTGAAGCGGGAGAGGTGGGTTGTTGTTGGGGCTCGGGGACTTCCTCATCGTCACCACCAGTATACTCAAAGTGATCACCGGTTTTCTCTGTCGGGGTGGTAACTCGAGTCCGAGGTTTGTCGTGCCAGAGGGAGCGAGGAGAGATCGTCTTGGTGGTGAAGTCCTTCGGGTGGTGGTGGCATAGATGATGGTTCTCCGGATTGCTTTGGGCGTTTAGGCTCGTCATTTTTATCCTTATCCTTATCTTCATCGTCTCTTGGGCGTTTAGGACTTTGAGCTTCTTCTCGTATCTTTGATTTGAGTTGGTATTCCGGCAATGCTTCAAACAATTTACCTTCGTGAGAAGTAAATGTTGCAGATCGTTTAAACATTTGAGATACTAGCACGGAAACCAATTCAAAGATCGAGAATATTATGGGATCAGTTGGATTGATGTTTATTGTCATAGGTGTTGATCTCATAGTTTGCTTGGCCAAATGCCATAGATTCGGATAGAGATATGCGGTGTACATTTCTTTTGTCACACAGGAACGATGTCAGAAGGAACTTGTGAGTGTAACCTTTGATCATCTCGTTCATTTCCCCTTGAAGGTCACGTTGCATGAACTTCGGATGTACTCACTTCGGTGACATCTTGTCATTCGTCATGAAGATCTTGAACCCGTCGCGTGAGAAAATTCAGCTTTTTGTAAAGTACGTCTTTCTTCACTGAGACGCTTGATGGCTTTAACGATCCTTGTCTTTGCTCGAGAAATCCAAGAGTCCGTTGGCTTCTTCACAGATTTGGATGTGGATTTGGTTGTTCTTCTGGATGGTGGTGGTGAAGAGTGAGAGGATGAATCTGATGATGAAGAGACATGAGGAGATTCAGGGTCCTTAGGAGGTTCAATTTTTCTCCTTGGGCGAATTGGATATTGAGAAGAAAATCATCATATTTTACTTCGTCATCTTGTCCGCATTTAGCCTTTACTTCTGAATCGAGCTTCCTCATCGACTTTTTCTTTCTCAGAACTTCTCTGTTTTACGGTTCCTCAATGTCATAATCAATAGAATCCTCCAAGCGCTTTTGTTGTTGCTCAAGAGTGGTGGCACCAATTCCTCTTATCGGGGATTAACCGCATCGAATTGGTGTAGATAAACACCACCACTTGACCCCGAGCCACGCATTTGTTCCTGTTCAAACTCTTTTGCCTTGTGTTGGAGTCTAATGATTTTGAACTGCTTCCTGTAGTCGGTGTCCGGTGGCTCTTCATCGAGCTTTCTTCTTCTTGCTCAAGAACTGGAGTCTTCCCTTTGCCTTGGTGGATTTTGGACTAGGAGGTTTAGCTCTTGTTGGAGTGACAGCGGTTGCGCATTTGAGTAGATAACCTCTTCTTCGATTCGTTTCCTCGAGCTTTCATCCACTAGCTTTCTTTGCGGTTCAGACTTGGGAATGGGAATAGGAACAGCTTCCTTAGATGGAACTTTCCTTTTGAGTGGAGGTTTCCTCTTAGGGAACTTTCCTTGAATCTCAGTGCTCTCAACACTTCCTGCACTGCCTCTTCTGGTTTTCCTAGTGGGTGTGCCAGAAGACTTGTCATCGAGAAAACCAACTTTGCCTTCATCAACTGCTACCAGATACCTTTTGTATAAGTAAAGCTATTTGATTGCATTAGAGAGAAGGTGATCCTACCTGACACCTTGTTTCTTTGTTGTTGATTCCTTAATCGGCGTTAGAGTAGGTTCATACAACATGGAGTGATTGTTTTGGTCGTCGAGTCTCAAGGGAATATCGGGATTTAACCCAAGAGCTCTGGATCGGCATTTTTGTGTATCGATGTATGGGATCTTGGCCTCGCTTTGAGGAAAGACATCATGTCATCCCATATTAGAGCTTAAACTTCGATATGTTTCATGTTGACCAAAGCCCAAAAATCTGTAGTTCCATGAGCTTGGGATGCTCATAACCACTATCTCGTCCGCCAAACAGATTTTGTGATGATGATGAAGAGGGTTCTCGGTGAGGGGATATTCTTCAGATCAACATAAGAGTGCTTGGTGATTACCCAGTAGCTTCGTCATAACCGATGTTGATCATGAATTGCGAACGACCTCTTGAAGGTGTAGCGTTGTACTCGGTTGGTTCAATGACAGGAATGAGGAGAATAGCCCGCAAGTCTGCTGGTGTGATGGTTACTTGCTTGTGATTGAGAGTCACAGCCACGACATTTTGCCCTTTGATCCGCTTCATTGTGTGCGAATTGCGTATGTAGATCTTGGGAACTGTGGCGATTTGGTGAGCATATTCGATAAGAATGGTTCTTGAGCGTCCACGCTATCAAGCAAGAAGACTCCGAGCATGTGAGGGTATCAAAATCAACACGAAGGTTGTTCTTTCCAATCTTCATCGGATAGCCATTAGGGAAGATATCGGCAACGGTGAGAACATTTGGTGCATCCACATTCGCATTTGGCGTCCATGTCGTGATCTAAAAGATATTTAGCCAAAAGAACCAACATATCGAAAGACATTATGTTAGTCAATAGATGGTTTTATTGTCTAATTATTGAATGTGATATGTCAATGATTGTTACGAGTCGGTGTTACTTGTTTGTCCAATAGTCCAATGATGTGCGTGATAAATTTAGTGAGTTGATTAACTTTAAGTTTAAAAGTCCATGTTTTCACTTATTATTCACAACTTGTTTAAACATTTAAGCTTATAGTGACATTATTGGTTTCGTGGCGTTATGATTTATTTATTTACAAGTTTGCACGCGTAACAATTCATAATTAAGGTTAAACTAGGCTTAGACGTAGAAATGGCAAGCTTATGCGCAAAAGAATGATATGCGCGAACGCAAGCTTATGCGTTGGTTCTTGACTTACGTGCAAGGTTGAAAAAATCGCTAGGCGGTAGCTGGGCGGCCGGGTAGGGCCTAGCGATTAATCGGTTAGGCGGGGATTAATCGGGGATTAATCGGATTGGATTTTTTATATATCAAATTATAAAATTTTGAAAGCTGTATGCGATTTGGCGATCTAGCCATTTTTTCGATTTTGCCGATTTTTACGTGAATCGATTTTTCCGATTTATCCGATTTTTTCGATTTGGCCGATTAATCTCTAGGCCGATTAATCCGATTTTTATCCGATTTTTTTTAGTAACCGATTAATAAGGCCGATTAATGAAAATCGGAACGGCTAATCACCGCCTAGCGATTAATCGGCCGCCTAGGCCGATTTTTGCAACAGAGCTTACGTGTAAGAAATATTACGCGTAGGAAAAGGGGACCTTATGCGTAGAGCTTACGCGTAAGCGTATATGGAACCTTACGTGTAAGGCTTACTCGTAAGAGTCAACCTTATGCGTAGATGTCACTGTTTACGCATATCCTTCACAGGATACGCGTAGTCCCTTATGTAGAACCTTACGCGTAATCGTTACGCGTAAGATTTCTCTTACGCATAACATGCTATGCGAAGGTGATCCTTATCGCGTAGATGTCAAACAACCTTGATTCGAATTTTCCGCGCGTAATAAACCGAAATAGTTTCATTATAGCACCAATATTAACACATACACTCAGTTATTTTTCAGATCATAGCATGAATACACATTTAAACAGTTACGCGTAAGAAGACTTATGCGTAAACTTAAACCCTAAGTTTCAAGAATTACGCCTAAGTTATCTAGCCATAGGATTTGTACAAGACCTGTTCTGGTAGTACTAAGAAGTCAAGTGAGTTGTTATGTCCAGGTTTTAACATCAAATTCTACATGAATCAAAAATACCCAATTCGTATGAACAAAAACCCTAAAATTCAATTCTTTCACATTTGATGTTACTGGGCAAGTTTTAATCATGGATATCATCAATTCATCATGTAAACAACACCTTATAAGCGACTAATTAACCAGAAACACTCACACAAGAAAAAACCCAATTCCACGCATAAACCCTAGTTTTCAAAAATCAATCAATTCGTGTATCTGGGTGTGTGTAACACCCCCAAATTTGTTTAGCGGAAGCATACGTGTTATTGGGAGCGTTACGAAATTGGAGAATCACAACACAAGTAATAAAGAACGGAATACACACTCCGTTTAATTTCCATAAAATTGTTTTAAAACATTATCTAAAGTAGTGGAAGGATGATGGTGTCAGTGACTCTGAAGTAGTGGAAGGACCCATGTAAGCAGCGCGGGTCATCTGAGAGGCTAGTGCAGGCATGAATGAATACCGCTCTCTGTATCCAGGTACTCTCACAATCATGCGGGGTTTTTGCCTGCGTGTCAACAAAGCTGATGGAGTGGTGGTAAGGGTCGGTATAGATGGGGTAGGTGCAATGACCGGCCGAAGTTGCTAGAGTGGCCTGAATGTATGGTAGGTGAGTGAGCAAGCGGGATGTCCTCCGAACATCGCGAGGGAAGGGCAGTGAAGGCATGGTGCGTGACAAGGCGGTGCATATGTGTAAGTATGTAGAAAAATATACTCATGATGAATCTGAAATAGTGTACTAGTAAATAGGAAATAAAAGATGCAATCCTATTAAAATGAATTCTAAGTAGTATGGCAAGTAAGGCAAGCGCAACCGACGCGTAGTATGATGTTTTTGTAAAGAGTTATAGTTTAGGATTTACATGTACCTAGTTCTCTATAAACCTGGCTCTGATACCAATCTGTAACACCCCTAAATTTGTTTAGCGGAAGCATACGTGTTATTGGGAGCGTATCGAAATTGGTGAATCACAACACAAGTAATAAAGAAGCGGAATACATACTCGTTTAATTTCCATAAAATTGTTTTAAAACATTATCTTACAACATTGTTTAGATAAATGGGCACATCCCATAAGTTCAATGGTCCCAATTTAAAAACATCAGTTTGTGTAAAAACACTTCATTAGATACTACTACGACCAATTACCCGCCTCTTGCCTTGCATCCATGATCACAACTAAGCACCACGAGAAAATATGCTATAAAGGTCACTAAAAGTTGGTGAGTTCATAGGTTTAAGTTAAAATAGTAAGTTTGGACCATAAGCAAAGTCATATAATCATTACAACGAATATAATGATATATGGATGAATGTCTATTACGTTAGCTCTAAGTTCCTGCAACCGATACTACGGACGGTTCGTATGCTAAATGATATCATACAATAAATAGGGGCCCATAGCGAGTGTTTTGTCCCTCAATACTCGATTCCGACATGGTATACGTTTCGCCTTGGCCTAAGCATGGCCAACCGAACGGAAGAGTCACCCTCAATAGATCTATTTATAACATTCGCGTTTTCCAATGGGGAATTAACGGTTCATGAAAAAGGGCATTCTCTAGGGACATAAGGGCTTAGGCTAAACCACGTAATAGTAATCATGCAATAGTTTAGGTCAATAAAAGGTTTTGCATATTTCTCACCCCAAAATGTATAAAACAGTTTATCAAGTAAAAGAAGGGCTATGAGACTCACCTTAGCAAATGTGAAATCCAAATGTGGGATTAGTGATTGTTGTGGAGCGGCACCGACACGCGACCTAGATAAGGTGGGCAATGTTTCAGTTCATTGTTTTGAGTATTACTTACTTAAAGTAGTTCAATGGTTTTTATAATTGTAGCAAAACTAAACTTTTAGTTCAAAATGATTTTTACTAGTAAGTATACGAAGTATATATATACTTTTCATGTTGACATTAATATGGTTTTAAAATCCAAAGTATGATTTGAAAAATAATTACGAGGTTCCACTGGTAAGTATATAAATGTATATATGCTTGTTTAAGTTGACACAATTGGTATTGTCAAAATTATAATTTGTTTTCTAATTGTATTTAGGAAAATGCTCGAGTTAAATTTGAAGTCATCAAATTTTAATGGACTAGAAAATAATATTGTGGTATCTATTTATTTAACAAATTTGTTCCTAATATATATAGTTTTAATGGAAAGTTCACTTGACATACATTCCTTTACACATTGTCGTTAATTTTTTACGTACATTACTACGTGAATCATGTTTTTAGAATACTTGTGGTTTATGCCAAGTTTTCATACATTTTCGTTAAGTTATGACTTGTGTACATAATTGACGTTAAGACGATATGTAACGAAGTGAAAAGGAAGGATAGACGATGAATGGTTTTCGTTATCTATCGCTTGATAATTTGTCCCGGGTATCACCTTATTCGACCGCAACTAGTCAAAAGTTACACATATAACCATGGCCGCGCCCATCATGAAAACAACCCGTACAAAATCTTGGGCCCGCCCATTGTGATAATTGTAACGAAAAGGAAGGAAAGAAAGGGAGGTAGGCCCAACATTTGTTACTACTCTTGCTAACAGGAGTTTTAGAAAATTTTCTTTACTAAGTGTTATTTTGTCATGTATGAATTTTTGTTTCAAGACTTCACGTGAGCAACTCAGCTCGAGACTCTTGTTTGCTCATGCTTCATTTCGTGAAGCAGAACTCTTCGACTAGTGAGTACGACCCATCACCATTGTAAAACCCTAAAAATATAAACGCATAATAAGACTATTTTACCCTTGAAATCAAAATTTTTCTTTTAAAATACGTAAAATATAATAACGTTTATTTAACGAAACTAAAAACCTAACTTATGAATATTTAAAAACCTAACGCGAGTATGTTAAATAAACAACCTTGGTACGACGGAAAAATTTAAAAGTCACACAAATAAGTTAATTAGTCGTTTTCTTTTGCAAGACGAGCCTTGGGTCTTGTTTCTTTGTGACCGAGAGTCAACGTGAGCCCATGGTCTCGCCAAGTTTGGGTTGTGAGCCGGTTGGGTTTGTGAACCGAGGACACACCCAGAAGCCCACGGACTGTTTTCTTTTCTTTCCTTTTCCCTTGTTGAGCCGAAGCCCACACTCAAACCCTTATGACCCGATTGGTGCATATATATATAAACACAAACCTCAACTTTTGGAACCCTAGTCTACACAAAGTCACGGCACATTCTCTTTCTCCTTTCTCTTTTCCGATCGAAGTCGCTATTACCCTTGGGTGCGCTGTGTGCTTGATACTGACGCAAGTGCCAAGGTATAACAACGTTTCTCCTTTCGTCTCGCTTATGTTAACATGCAAACGTAAAATCCTTAAAACTGGTGTGTCGATACACATATGAATCGGACCATAGGTATGAGTCGAGCCACATGATTTGAACGATTTATATGTATGATTCGGTTATGTGTATAAAACATACATGTTAACGAGCCACGATAGAATGGTAATCGAATCATAGGAATGAATTAGAGTCATGCGTATAAGGGTTTGTGAAACATATGAGCTTTGTCGTTTAAATGTGTTACGTATTCATGTCTTCCTAAATCTATATATATACGTATCGATTATGTATATTAACCGGTTAGCAAGTAACTTGAGTATGGTCGTATGAAATCATAAACATGTATTATATATGTATGAGTTAACGCATGGTTAAAGTATATGTGAACTTGGGTTGACTTGAGAATGGTTAAACGTAGGTGTATGTATGTGTGTCGACTTGTCTAGGAGTCAGGAAAACAACGTAGGGTAAAGGGTCATTATATGTGAGTTATTAGTGTAAAGGCATGCATGAGTCTGAGTTAACTTCCGTTTGAGTTTTCATAAGTCCTAGGTCAAGGGTATGGGTTATTAAAAGACGTAACCTGTCAATTAAAGCGTATTAAATAGTATTAAAAGTATGAGGAAAACCCTAGAACATAAATAAGAAGTCGATTAGGGTTAAAAGCTAAATGTGTAAATTTGTTATTTCATGTGAGAATGGTAAGTCTTGGAGTCATAATTAACTATTGATTAAGAGTATAATGAGCTAGTACTAAGCGTGATGTAAACATGCGTGAGTTATAATTTTATGTAAGAAACTAAGTGTCATGAATTGAAAGTATTGTATGCATGGTCTCATTAAGTTTGTATTAGAACAATGTTACATGTGAGTCGTGGTCAATCACGTAAGGTTATGAAGGCTTGTGTAAACTATTTTGGAAGAGTCCTAAAATCCATTCTTGACATTTATAAACCCTATACTTTGAATGATGACCATATAAGTCCTCAAATAAGATATTTATCATATTAAACCCTTAAGTTTACCATTGTCTTTTGCAACCCATAGGTCTGGCTAATTAATAATTAATACTCTAAAAAAATGTCGTAATTTCCGTCCGCCACTAAGAATAAGGATATACTCACAACTCTAAGAATGTTAATGCGATGAATCCGTTATAACTTTAATGATGCTAATAAGTCTTAAATAAATCATAATCCGTGTAGATTCGTTGGAGGAGACGCGGCGTTATATCTTCGTGATTCACTCATTCGTTTGCTTTTCTCTCATTTGCGTTAAGGTACAGATATTCTGACCTTTTCAGTAAAGGTTTCTTATGACGTTTTCTTTCGTTAGCTTTTCTATTTCAATTATTAGGGTTTCCTATGCCATTGCTATGAACCCTTTCTGATTGTTTGATCTATTGCTTGTTTGAAATACCAGTTTTATTGAATCATGCAATATCTGACTTGAACGTTATGTTAGAAAGACTTTGATACGCACATTTTTTGAACCTTGCTATATTTGACAATGAATTTATGAATTGTGAACATTTGGTTATGAAAGTATGATATGTGACTACGACATTAACTTGACTTCTGAACCTTTGAACATGAACCTTATGATATGAATTATCTGATATGTTATCTGTTGAACTTTGTGTTTGATTTTGATCTGCGGTCAATTATGACAATCTGTTTGACCTAAGTTAGTTTGATACCCGAGCCAATATTTAACTAGTCATGGGGATTCCATGTCCGTGTCGTGATGCACCTCCGACATGACTCTAGGCGATAGAGTGATGTTACGCCACGCCCTTTTGCTATCTGCTTATTGATAGTATGGCCACTATCCGTCTGTTGGGGCATGGATGCATCCTAGATCCGATCGTTATCGATATGTTTTCGTGAATGATGTCGCGGTGCAATACGCATCTTCACAAAATTCTGGGAGCTAGCTACTCCAATTAGTTTATGAGATTACCTTTTGAATAAGAAAGATATTTTCCGATATGATATGTTCGGGCTCGTGGTAGTTAACTAAACCTTTATCTGTTATTTCAGTATAAGTATTCCGATTTTGATTCGGTATGTTCAAGTGTTTATAACTATGTGCTAGGCTTATTATATGTTATTATATGTGGTTATGCTTTTGTATGTTTAAGTGACTACCGTCTACTATGCTAGGATATGATTAATAATGTTTAAATATGATTACATGTTATCATCGATGTTATGTTAGTTTATCGTTACGTGAATTCGTGGATCTGTGAGATGAATGTGCTAGTGTGAAGTTGAGTATCCTGAAAGTTTAGTATGTATGATTGTTCAGTTAATTTTGTAAACTTTGCCTATCCGTTAGTTATCGCGCTTATGATTGATCGCTATGTTTAGACCTTGCTTATATTAAGGTTTGATCACGGGAAATGGTTTAATTATGATATCTGTTTTGATAATTTGCTAATTGCTATGCTATGTCTTTTGCTTATTTAGTTATAGTTTTCCTACTATGTTTTATATTTGCATGTGTGATCGCCATGATTTGACTATTCCTTTGCTACAATATTGGATTAAGTGTGTTAAATGTAGATTAATTAACTTGTATGAATGCCATGTTTAATTTCTAGAAATTGTTTCCGTTAGCCTTTTGATATTTCGTTTGGCTCATATGTGCTCGAAATTCTTGTTTTAGTTGATGTTTTGTTATCTTGATGCGTTTGTGTTGGTGTCATCAATATGATATGTGTTTGTTCTTAATTGCTATTTGTTCTTCCGGATTTATGTATGATTGTGTTTACGCAAAATCTTCAATGATTCATTGATCTTATTCCGTTGTGACTTTGTTATTCGTTTCTTTGTTTTATTTCGTATTTCCATTTTGTTTAGTTTTCGTTTTGTTATATCTGCTCACTTTGGGCTTTGTAAGCTCAGCCGCATTTTCTTTTCCTGCGGCGGGTATTAAGCATTCAAGATGAGCTTATGGGATAGCTGATCTGGGTTGAGAGTTGAGATGAGAGCAAGATTTGAAATAGGGATTTTAGATTTATTTTGATTATTAAGTTATTTATATTTTCTTTTGTAAGTTTTGTAAAGGTTTCCGCTATTGTATAGTACTTAAGGTTCTGATATGAAACCGTATTTGTGATATCTTTACCCTTGTCGGGTTGGGGTGTTACAACCATGGTACTACCACAATGGAGTTGTCGACTCACTTCCGTAGTTCTAATGTTGGTCTATTAGATGTTGGACATGTGCTAAATGTCGACAAGTTAACAAGGGTTAATGATCTCGTACAAGACTTGTTTTCGAACAATATTAGCTAACAAGGGAAGATGATTATGCACGAGACTTGTTTCGAATAAGGTTGGTTAACATCATTAACTAGGAAGATGTGAGCAAATGAGTGATGATACCATGCATTAGTTGAGTACTACTTCAACTTGGTCTCATCCTGTCAATCATTACGGACCTTGATAAAACATAGACTACTCGAAAAATATTTTAGCAAATGAGTACACTTGACTTGAGTTTCTCCCTAGGCATACATAGCAACTTAGACACAAGGTTTACCACTGAAAGTTGAGTCACAAGACAATAAGATAACGAGCATGTTTCTCAAGTTTAAGCAAGGTTATAACAAGGTTCAACACACTTTAAGTAACATGAATGTCGACTGAAAATGCAAGCATCAAACATGGGTTACGAGTAGACTTTGTAAAACTTGACTCATCTACTTTTTCTTGTTCCTTACTCTCGACAGATAGCCAAACGGACCCTTGTGCACATGACGACTTTAGTTTATGGTCACAAAACAAGATTATGGTACCAAAGACACATGGTTCCTAGTCATTTTATTTAGTTTATATAAACTTGACTTCTCTATTTTCTTTCACATATCTCGACAGAAAAATCAACACATAAACCAAAAGAAAGACCAATTTCAAGCCTAAGTTAACATAGATTGTTTGTCAAACACAAAGATTATAACATGTAAAAGCCCAACTTCTCTAATCTCTTGGTTTATACTACTCGACAGAAATATGATTAACAAAACAAAGTAAAACTCAAATTTCAAATAACCAAAAGGACAATTAATATTGATATGACCAAATCATATAACAATATCTTTGATAACATTTTCCAACTTAATATCATAAAACAACATAAAAGACATTACAACAAGAAAATGAGTAACCTCAACTCGAGAGATGATGCGTGAGGAACGAGAGTGGCTTCGTGGGTTCGGACCAAATGAGACTTGATTTAGCTCCAAAACACTTCCATTGCAAAACCCCCAAATCAATTTTTGAAAACCCTAAGTTTCACAAACCCTAGTTTTTGGTAAAATTGATGAGGAAACTGAGTTTGGGGCGTTTGCATCTCTACTAGAGATAAAGGAAGTATTTTGGAAAGAAGCTTGACTATCTTTCTCTCCTTGGTGTTTTGGATTGAAGCCGAATTTAGTTAACTTCCAAATCCTAGAATATCTTGGACTTTGGCTCAAGGTAGATACAATGGGAGATATGCTTCTCTTGGATGATTTTATCTTGATTCTTCTTGGATTCATTCGAAGTGTAGCCGACGCATCAAAGGAGGGGATTTGAGAACAAAAACTTACATGGTTTTGGTAAGAGAGAAGAGAATATGATGGAAGAAACATGTTGGGTTTTCCTCTTTGGGAGATTCGACCTATATGAGGCGCAGGTCTAGAGGTTGAAGAAGAAGATTGATATCTTCTTTTCTCTGCTTTTGTGTTTGTCGTATGTGGGGAAACAAAACAAAGGGTGTATTAACTCAAATTTGATAAAAGGTTTTTATCTAAAAGAAAAAAAAAATAAACGTATGTATGTATATGTATAGTATAGTTATGATTTATTTGTGCACATGTAGGTACTTGTGTTACACTTAAGTGTTAATTGTGTTTGAGTCTTACAAGAGTTATTGTTTAAGTGTAAGTGTATTAATTATTTTTGTGTCCCGCGAAATTATATTGTGACCAAAGTATCATTGTTTGATAACTTTTATAACGTAGTATCTTATAGTTACGAGTCTGAAATATTTTTGTCTTTGTAATATTCCATATCACGGACATTTGTCATTTGTTTTATCAAGCCCTTATCATAGTGTCGGTACGCGTGCAGTGTCGGTCACTGGGGAAAAACGAGATAACCTCTCGTCTTATAAATTAATTCATAAGACAAAAATGAAATATTCATAAAATGATATGAATGCAAAAGTGATGTAATAGTCTACTGTATGCGAGTTAACTACTCAAATGATCAGGCTAAGCTTATGCATGCTTAATGACTTATGCTTAGTAATAATAAATTACTAATTATTAGTTAAATTTTAGTGAAAATTTACCGTGTATCACATCCTCCCCGCCTTAGAAGAGAAAACCGCCCCGGTTTTCGCTAGATTACTTGTCGAAGTGGAGAAGAGATGTGGGTATTTACGCTTGAATTGGTCTTCACGCCCACGCGTATTCGGACCTCTTTGAGAGTTCCATCGACTTTGACAATAGAATGCGGCTTTGCTTAAGCCGTTTGATTTCTCTATCCATAATTTCAATGGGTTCCTCGACAAAATTCAATCTTTCATCAACTTGGATTTCTTCCAAGGGAATAGCAAGAGTTTCGTCAGAAAGACATTTCTTTAAGTTGCATACGTGAAACACGTTGTGCACTGATGAGTTCTTGTGGTAATTCGAAGTGCACGCTACCAAATCCGATTCTTGCGAGAATTTTGAAAGGTCCGATGTAACGAGGATTTAACTTTCCACGTTTTCCGAAACGGATTACACCTTTCCATGGCGCAAGCTTTAGCATAACTTTATCTCCCACTTGAAACTCAAGTGGTTTCCTCCTTTTGTCCGCGTAGCTCTTTTGACGGTCACGAGCTGCTTGTAGTCGGTTTTTGATTTGTACAATCTTCTCAGTAGTTTCTTGAATCAACTCCGGACGAAGTTGACTTTCTCCAACTTCGCCCAACACACGGTGATCTACACTTCCGACCATAGAGTGCTTCATATGGTGCGGCTTTAATGCTTGTGTGATAGCTGTTGTTGTAAGAAAATTCGGCTAATGGCAAGTGCTTATCCCAGCCATTTCCGAAGTCTATCACACATGCTCTTAGCATATCCTCCGTTGTTTGAATGGTTCTCTCGCTTTGTCCATCACCGAGGATGGTAAGCGGTGCTCATATCAAGGTTAGATCCTAAAGCATCTTGAAGCAATTTCCAGAAATTTGAGGTGAAACGGCTATCTCTGTCCGAGATGATGGAGATTGGTACACCATGACTGATGATTTCCTTCGGTATAGTTGTGCAAGTTTGTTCATTCCGTCACTTTCTTTCATTGGTAGAAAATGTCGACTTGGTGAGACGATCAACTATTACCCAAATAGTGTCGTAGCCTTTAGAGGTTTTAGGTAGCTTAGTGATAAAGTCCATTGTTATATGTTCCCATTTCCATTCGGAATTTCGGTTGTACTAGTAGACCGAAGGTCTCGATGTTCGCTTTGACTTTTGAACAGGTTAAACACCGGCTGACATATGTTGCAATGTCGGCTTTCATGTTTGGCCACAAGTACAATTTCTTCAGATCGAGATACATCTTGTCGGATCCCGGGTGGATGGAGTATTTAGATTTATGGGATTCGTGCATAATGATATCGCGAATTCCTCCGTAAAGTGGAATCCAACTTCGCTACTTGAAACACAAGATTCCGTCCGACCTTTTTACGAATCCATTTTCACTTTCTGGCATTCCGTAAAGGTTCTCATTCGAGACGATTTTCTTCCTTGAGTGCTTCGATTGTGCCTCCGAATCTTGGATGGAAGAGGTGAACTAATTGTCATACCCAAAGATCGACTCTAAGGGTTTTGGTCGCTTTTCTACTCGAGCATCGAACTACATTCGCTTACCGGATGGTAACGAATCTCGTGAGTCGTAATCACCGAGTAATTCCACCATCTGCGTTGTCTCATGTTCAGTTCTTTTTGATCTAAAATGTGTTGTAGACTTTTGTGATCGGTGTATACGACACACTTCGTGCCATATAAATAATGTCTCCAAATTCGAAGTGCGAACACAACTGATCCTAACTCCAGGTCGTGCGTTGTGTAATTCTTCTCGTGAGTCTTCAACTGGCGGGAGGCGTATGCTATCACCTTCTCTGTTTGCATTAATACCGCTCCTAGCCCTTTAGGTGAAGCGTCGCAATAAACTACAAAGTCTTCACTACCTTCGGTAAGGCGGAATAGGTATACTACACAACTTTTCTTTAAGGAGTTGAAAAGCTTCTTCTTTTTCTCCCCACCAAACTTGGTGTTTTTCTAGGTTAGCTTGGTTAAGGATTTGGAAATCTTTGAGAAACCTTCAATGAATCTTCAGTACCCCGATTCCTAAGAATTGGCGATTTCAAAGTAGGGGTTGTGGGTGTCTCCCAATCCTTTATTGACTCGATCTTAGCGGGATCTACATGAATACCCCCGGTGTCGATTACATGACCTAGGAATTGCACGTCGATATCCAAAACTCACACTCGAGAACTTTGCATACGCTTCTTCCTCCTTCAACAATTCCAAGATCAATCTAAGATGCTCCTCGTGTTCTTTCACACTCTTGGAATAAATTAGGATATCGTCAATGAATACGATCACAAATTTATCCAGGTAGGGTTTACACACTCGGTTTATGAGGTCCATGAACACAGCTGGTGCATTGGTTAACCCAAAAGGCATGACTTGGAACTCATAATGTCCATAACGAAGTTCAAGGCGGTTTTGGGAATGTCTTCTTCCCGAACTCTTAGTTGATGGTATCCGGACCTTAAGTCGATTTTTGAATAAACACTTGAACCGTGAAGTTGATCGAATAAGTCATCGATCCTCGGGAGTGGGTAACGGTTCTTAATGGTTAGTTTATTCAACTCGCGATAGTCGATGCACATCCTGAAAGTTCCATCTTTCTTCTTGACGAATAGACGGTGCTCCCCATGGTGATGAGCTTGGCCTAATGAATCCTTTTTCCGCAAGTTCCGCAACGGTTTGATAACTCCCGAGTTCCGCTGGAGCTAATTGATAAGGTGCTCTTTCCACCGGTGCGCACCGGCACTAGATCAATTTGAAATTCAACCTCTGGGTCGGCGGGAGTCCTAGAAAATCTTCGGAAAGACCTCGAAATTCTCTCACTATTGGTACGCCTTCCAGACGCTTTTCTTCCTTTTCTTTTCGTCCTTTCCGGTGACTTGTGCTAGGAAGATGTGACATCCTTCCTCGATACACCTCAACACCTTGGTACAAGAAATGACATGCAGTCTTGAGGCGTTTCTCCTATCACTTATGTCTCCTTCTATAGTTAGGACTTCATCTCCCGATGATGACGTCGAAACTACACAATTCTACTGGTATCAAGTCGATATTGAATGGGTGGTTTAACAGATTCAGGGTGGAACCTCTTATGATGGTATCTACTCTTTCTACGTTACCGTTAGCTAGTTCCACATTGTACGCATTTCCTAATGCAGTTGGGGCAATATCGAGTAGTGGACTAAATGCATTAGAAACAAAACTCTTATCGGCTCCCGTATCAAACAATATGGATGCATAGCGGTTATTTATAAGGAACGTACCCATCACTACATTCGGTCTTCCGAGCCTCCACTTTGGTCACAAAGATAGACTCTTCCACGAGCTCCTTCGCCATTTTCCGATTACTTGGCTATCCAACATTTCTCAACCCCGCCATTTCCATGGCTTCCGGATTTCCTGTTTCCTTGATTTCCTCCATTGCCTTGGTTCCTGGTCTTTCGGCATTCATTCTTATAATGCCCTTTCTCACCACAACCAAAGCAAGTTATAGCAGCTTTTAGGTCCTAAGCGGTCGTTTGAACCGTCGCTAATCACTTGGACCCGCAGCTTCTAGTCAAGTGTCCGATTTTCGACAGCTACGCACTTGATGCATTAATCGCCCCTTGTGATGTAGTGTGCATCGGTTACACGCTGGTGAAGTCCCGCGCAGCGGTTTCCTTTCTTCAATCCCAGCTGCATATGCTCTAGCAACATTTTGCCTTTTGTTTTGATTATTGCTGTTGTTCCCACGGTACCCATTGTTGTTGTAGCTTCGGGAGTGGTCATCCCATTTCCTCTTATTGTCAACCACTTTGTCCATGGAATCCTCAATCACTTGGTCCATGAGTTTGTTGGCTACTTCAATGGTTTCGTGAAGATCGCAGACCTTAGAAGTGGTGACATTGCCCTTGATAGATTGGGGCAGTCCTCCGATGTACCTCTCCAACAATCGAGTCTTAGTTTGAACCATTTCGTGGCACAACAAGGCTAGTTCTTGAAAACGCCGGTTATAAGCGTACCATATTGGTGCCTTGAACTTTGAGGTTCCAAAACTCATGCTCGAGTTTCTTGATCTCATTACGAGGACAAGATTTCAAGTACCATCTCCTTGAAGCTCTCCCATAGCATGGCATAGGCAACATCGATACTAGCAGATTTCAGAAAATTGTTCCACCGTGTCAAGGAAGCATATATGAAAGTGAATGATGCGTACTTAACCTTATACTCTTCTTCACAATTGCAGATTCGAACACAGCTCGAGCTCGATCCATCTAGTCGGACCGACGGCTCCTTCCGGTTCCACTAAAGCCTCCGTCATGGTCTTACGAAAGTCCCGATAAGTACAAGTGCGGCCGTGGGTGGGTGGTCTCGAAGTTCCAAAGATTAGTAGATCGAGTGGTTTGCAGCAGCTAAAGCGGCGTTCACTCGCTCATTGACTAGTTGATCTATCATGGCTTGATTCATGGTGGGTTGAATTGGAGTAGCCCTAACAGGAGTAGTGGCTTCAGCCCGATCGCGATGTGACTGCTTTGGAATAGCGGCGTTTGCAGCTTGGTCATGCAGTAACTCACCGAATAGGAGCATTGGAAGCTCCACCATGGTTGGTACGGTTTGATCTTCGTTTTGGCGGCATTTCTGCAGTAAGAAAGGTGATGAGATATAGAACCTTTTAAACAAGGTAAGTGTCAAGTAATTGTGTAAATATCGCCGATAGATCATATGAGCAATCTATGAAAGAAAAGACAATTAGATAGGAAAATAAGTTTGACATAGATAGAACTTCGGTTACAAGGTTCCTAAAGTACATGATGAGACACTAGAAAGAATACAACTGAAATACAACGGAAGTACAACGGAAATACAACTGAAGTACAAGAGTAATAACTAACACTAACGTTATAATTCAGCTTTAGTGTGATACATCATGCAATAAGATCTAAGGATGTCCACGCCGGACGTAGTCGCCAATGGTAGCAACTAACTCTCGCGCGTATCCTCCAAACTAGCGATGCGCCTCATCCGAGAGGCCATCATGGACTCCAAACCCGTGGTCCTCTGCCACTCCTCTCTGGCAAGATCTCTAGCCATCCACCGGATGCGCTCTAGCTCCTCAAGTCGGCCGTGTATCCGGCTTGACCTCGCCCAAGGCCCGTGGTCTTGCTATCCAACTCTCTAACATCCTCAACCCGAGCCTCAAACCTCAGAACCCAACCAATCCTCTCCTGCCTTCTAGCTCCATACTCTCAAACAACACATCGTGACGCGGTCTAAACCTCAACACGCTGCTTTCGCAGCCCGCAGCCGCATCGATCGACTCTCCAATCTGATCAAGTATGGACCCCTAGCAAGGTCTCATGAGAATCTAACAATAAGCACTCTCTATGAGGGTCGCCTCATCATCCGGAGATCCCGATGGGTTGCACTGGCGCGCCTCAACCGGCAGCCTACCTCAATAGTCTCGAGCCGCTCTAGTGGCGTGAGCAAGCGCCCATCTCTCGATGCGATGGTATGAATGAAGGTGACGATGGATGTAGCTTCGGCTCGCGATATGTGGTACGTAATCACCACACAATCAATATCTCCAAGCAACCTCATCACTTTCCTCCGGCTACGGAGGAAAGCGACCTGTCCTAACCCAAATGGTGCATCAATGTCCATGTCATCGCCAATCTCTCGAGCCATCCCCGAGCTCTGTCCTAACTCCCGAATACTGGACAATCTCCGCACCACTGTACTCATATCTGCTGTTGTGCTAACATATCCGGAACACTCTCAATCGGCATAGGCTCGGTAGTTCCTCCTCGATCCTCTTCCGGATCTTCTTCCGAGTAGGAATCAGTAGCTCTCGAGTCGCCGGTGAGTGGTGACTCATGGATGATGGTGTCGCGACTCAGTAGTGGAAGGACCCATGTAAGCAGCGCGGGTCATCTGAGAGGCTAGTGCATGCATGAATGAATACCGCTCTCAGATCCGTGTACTCTCACAATCATGCGGGTTTTTGCCTGCGGTCAACAAAGCCGGATGGAGTGGTGGTAAGCGGTGGTATAGATGGAGTAGGTGCAATGACCTGGCCGAAGCCGCTAGAGTGGCCTGAATGTATGGTAGGTGAGTGAGCAAGCGGGATGTCCTCTGAACATCGTGAGGAAGGCCGTGAAGGCATGGTCTGTGACAAGACGGTGCATATGTGTAAGTATGTAGAAAAATATACTCATGATGAATCTGAAATAGTGTACTAGTAAATAGGAAATAAAAGATGCAATCCTATTAAAATGAATTCTAAGTAGTATGGCAAGTAAGGCAAGCGGCAACTGACGGTCGTAGTATGATGTTTTTGTAAACAGTAGTTATAGTTTAGGATTTACATGTACCTAGTTCTCTATAAACCTGGCTCTGATACCAATCTGTAACACCCCTAAATTTGTTTAGCGAAGCATACGTTATTGGGAGCTACTTAAATTGGTGAATCACAACACAAGTAATAAAGAACGGAATACATACTCGCTTAATTTCCATAAAATTGTTTTAAAACATTATCTTACAACATTGTTTAGATAAATGGGCACATCCCATAAGTTCAGTGGTCCCAATTTAAAAACATCAGTTTGTGTAAAAACACTTCATTAGATACTACTACGACCAATTACCCGCCTCTTGCCTTGCATCCATGATCACAACTAAGCACCTGAGAAAATATGCTATTAAGGTCAGCTAAAAACTGGTGAGTTCATAGGTTTAAGTTAAAATAGTAAGTTTGGACCATAAGCAAAGTCATATAATCATTACAACGAATATAATGATATATGGATGAATGTCTATTACATTAGCTCTAAGTTCATGCAACCGATACTAGTTTACGCCAGATGCTAAATGATATCATACAATAAATAGGGGCCCATAGCGAGTGTTTTGTCCCTCAACACTCGATTCCGACATGGTATACGTTTAGCCTTGGCCTAAGCATGGCCAACCGAACGGAGGAGTCACCCTAAATAGATCTATTTATAACATTCACGTTTCCCAATAGGGAATTGACGGTTCATGAAAAAGGGCATTCTCTAGGGACATAAGGGCTTAGGCTAAACCACGTAATAGTAATCATGCAATAGTTTAGGTCCATAAAAGGTTTTGCATATTTCTCACCCCAAAATGTATAAAACAGTTTATCAAGTAAAAGAGGGGCTATGAGACTCACCTTAGCAAATGTGAAATCCAAATGTGGGATTAGTGATTGTTGTGGAGCGGCACCGACACGCGACCTAGATAAGGAGGGCAATGTTTCAGTTCATTGTTTTGAGTATTACTTACTTAAAGTAGTTCAATGGTTTTTATAATTGTAGCAAAACTAAACTTTTAGTTCAAAATGATTTTTACTAGTAAGTATACGAAGTATATATATACTTTTCATGTTGACATTAATATGGTTTTAAAATCCAAAGTATGATTTGAAAAATAATTACGAGGTTCCACTGGTAAGTATATAAATGTATATATGCTTGTTTAAGTTGACACAATTGGTATTGTCAAAATTATAATTTGTTTTCTAATTGTATTTAGGAAAATGCTCGAGTTAAATTTGAAGTCATCAAATTTTAATGGACTAGAAAATAATATTGTGGTATCTATTTATTTAACAAATTTGTTCCTAATATATATAGTTTTAATGGAAAGTTCACTTGACATACATTCCTTTACACGTTGTCGTTAATTTTTGACGTACATTACTACGTGAATCATGTTTTTAGAATACTTGTGGTTTATGCCAAGTTTTCATACATTTTCGTTAAGTTATGACTTGTGTACATAATTGACGTTAAGACGATATGTAACGAAGTGAAAAGGAAGGATAGACGATGAATGGTTTTCGTTATCTATCGCTTGATAATTTGTCCCGGGTATCACCTTATTCGACCGCAACTAGCTGTTACACATATAACCATGGGCTGAGGCCCATCATGAAAACAACATGGCACAAAATCTTGGGCCTGACCCATTGTGATAATTGTAACGAGAAGGAAGGAAAGAAAGGGAGGTAGGCCCAACATTTGTTACTACTCTTGCTAACAGGAGTTTTAGAAAATTTTATTTACTAAGTGTTATTTTGTCATGTATGAATTTTTGTTTCAAGACTTCACGTGAGCAACTCAGCTCGAGACTCTTGTTTGCTCATGCTTCATTTCGTGAAGCAGAACTCTTCGACTAGTGAGTACGACCCATCACCATGGTACTACCACAATGGAGTTGTCGACTCACTTCCGAAGTTCTAATGTAGGTCTATTAGATGTTGGACATGTGCTAAATGTCGACAAGTTAACAAGGGGTAATGATCTCGTACAAGACTTGTTTTCGAACAAGATTAGCTAACAAGGGAAGATGATTATGCACGAGACTTATTTCGAATAAGGTTGGTTAACATCATTAACTAGGAATATGTGAGCAAATGAGTGATGATACCATGCATTAGTTGAGTACTAATTCAACTTGGTCTCATCCCGTCAATCATTACGGACCTTGATAAAACATAGACTAATCGAAAAATATTTTTGCAAATGAGTACACTTGACTTGAGTTTCTCCCTAGGCATACATAGCGACTTAGACACAAGGTTTACCACTGAAAGTTGAGTCACAAGACAATTAGATAACAAGCATGTTTCTCAAGTTTAAGCAAGGTTATAACAAGGTTCGATACACTTTAAATGACATGAATGTCGACTGAAAATGCGAGCATCAAACATGGGTTACGAGTAGACTTTGTAAAACTTGACTCATCTACTTTTTCTTGTTCCTTACTCTCGACAGAAAGCCAAACGGACCCTTGTGCACATGACGACTTTAGTTTATGGTCACAAAACAGGATTATGGTACCAAAGACACATGGTTCCTAGTCATTTTATTTAGTTTATATAAACTTGACTTCTCTATTTTCTTTCACATATCTCGACAGAAAAATCAACACACAAACCAAAAGAAAGACCAATTTCAAGCCTAAGTTAACATAGATTGTTTGTCAAACACAAAGATTATAACATGTAAAAGCCCAACTTCTCTAATCTCTTGGTTTATACTACTCGACAGAAATATGATTAACAAAACAAAGTAAAACTCAAATTTCAAATAACCAAAAGGACAATTAATATTGATATGACCAAATCATATAACAATATCTTTGATAACATTTTCCAACTTAATATCATAAAACAACATAAAAGACATTACAACAAGAAAATGAGTAACCTCAACTCGAGAGATGATGCGTGAGGAACGAGAGTGGCTTCGTGGGTTCGGAACAAATGAGACTTGATTTAGCTCCAAAACACTTCCAATTGCAAAACCCCCAAATTAATTTTTGAAAACCCTAAGTTTCACAAACCCTAGTTTTTGGTAAAATTGATGAGGAAACTGAGTTTGGGGCGTTTGCATCTCTACTAGAGATAAAGGAAGTATTTTGGGAAGAAGCTTGACTATCTTTCTCTCCTTGGTGTTTTGGATTGAAGCCGAATTTAGTTAACTTCCAAATCCTAGAATATCTTGGACTTTGGCTCAAGGTAGATACAATGGGAGATATGCTTCTCTTGGATGATTTTATCTTGATTCTTCTTGGATTCATTTGAAGTGTAGCCTACAAGATCAAAGGAGGGGATTTGAGAACAAAAACTTACATGGTTTTGGTAAGAGAGAAGAGAATATGATGGAAGAAACATGTTGGGTTTTCCTCTTTGGGAGATTCGACCTATATGAGGCGCAGGTCTAGAGGTTGAAGAAGAAGATTGATATCTTCTTTTCTCTGCTTTTGTGTTTGTCGTGTGTGGGGAAAGAAAACAAATGGTGTATTAACTCAAATTTAATAAAAGGTTTTTATCTAAAAGAAAAAAAAATAAACATATGTATGTATATGTATAGTATAGTTATGATTTATTTGTGTACATGTAGGTACTTGTGTTACACTTAAGTGTTAATTGTGTTTGAGTCTTACAAGAGTTATTGTTTAAGTGTAAGTGTATTAATTATTTTTGTGTCCCGCGAAATTATATTGTGACCAAAGTATCATTGTTTGATAACTTTTATAACATAGTATCTTATAGTTACGAGTCTGAAATATTTTTATCTTTGTAATATTCCATATCACGGACATTTGTCATTTGTTTTATCAAGCCCTTATCATAGTGCCGGTCACTGAGGAAAAACGAGATAACCTCTCGTCTTATAAATTAATTTATAAGACAAAAATGAAATATTCATAAAATGATATGAATGCAAAAGTGATGTAATAGTCTACTGTATGCGAGTTAACTACTCAAATGATCAGGCTAAGCTTATGCATGCTTAATGACTTATGCTTAGTAATAATAAATTACTAATTATTAGTTAAATTTTAGTGAAAATTTACCGTGTATCACAGTGTGTTTTGATGATGGAAATGGTTTCAAAATGATTAAATAAACGTTTTGACACTATCATATTAACCAAAAACACACACCATTGATAATGTGTTCATGCGCTTATGCGTAGAACACAAAATCACTTCTAGATAAAAATCTAGCCGTTCGATTTCAAAACGGTTAAAAACCATTGCTTAGATGTTTACAAAGAACATGTTTTCACTTACAGATTGATGATCAAAAGTCCGGATTTGTGAAACGATTGTGGATTGTGGATGAGGTTTGGTGAGATATTAAATATGAGGAGTAAATGTGTTAGGTAGATTGTTTTATTAAATATAACTTTAAGCTTTTGACAGTTTTAGCCCCTCCACCTTTTCCATTTACATCCAATGTCCATAACTTCCATTTTGGTTACCAAACGAATGATATTTGGAAAGAATTTTGACGACACTCCCCCTCGACTTAAGAAATAATGAAAGTTTATAAATTTTAGTCCGAGGAGTGTAGGATCGAAAAGCTTAAGATTTATATGGTTCGGGGGGTCGGGGAAGCTCAAAGAATGAGAAAGACATGGTTATTGTATTAGATAGAAAAAGGGGAAGATGTGTGGGTTTCTAGAGAGAAGAAGAAGAAACCACACACACTTCTTTACAAAATGTGAACTTCCTACCCTCCTAGTTGGGACTAGGAGGTGTATTTATACATAGCAAAGCCTAACTTAGCACTATTGACTAAACTAGTCCTTGTGAATGAGTAAAAGAAGAAACTAATGCAATTCCCGTAATGACTTCACTTTAGCGAGGCTAACAATCTCTCCCCAAGTGATGTCATACGGGAGTTGCTTACAATGTTCCCTACAAGTAAAATCAAATACAAAACATAAGTGCAGCAGCTCCAAGAGTGTCTTCATAGTCTTCAAACTTCATGAATCTTCTCAGCTGCCATCTCTTTACTTGCAGAAGAACAATATGAGCAAATCTAATTAGGGATTAAATCTGACCTTTTTGCTCTCCCCTAATTAGTGCTCTCCCCAAAACTGACAACCTTTCGATGAATTTCCGAATTCAAGAAGTCTTTTGATAATTAAATTAGAACCGTCTTTAGTCTTCTAACACGCAATGAAAATGTAGAAAAGACTGTCGACTCGACCTTCTTCAAGATTGTCCATTCGGGGAATAAGATATCAACATCTTCATCTCACCAAATGCATTCCAGTTATTTTTCATATATCAAATCAGCCCATAATGTACACATTTCTCTCCCCTGAAGGTTATGATTTATCGGAATCAAAGATATAATTGTGTACATGAAGCTGCTAACTAGAAGCATTCTATCATAAATCAAATCAGCCCGTGAGAATATGTCGATGAACAATACCATTTGACATTGTCTAACTCATCACAACCCCCTGTATCAAAATTCAACGGCTGTCAGTAGTAACCACATGTGAGGATAACCCAATATGATGAACTTGAGGATGAAGTAAAATCTCACCGAATAGTTACTTAAGCTTGTACTATCCTTGTGAAAAAGAACGGTGTACCCAATGTACAAAACCTCTTGACGTATCCTCAACTACGTGAGACACCGAAAGTGATAGCTACTTTGTGGGTTAAGAGAGAAAGAATCACAAAAGTAACTAGATAGCAAGTCTTCATCACACTTAATATATTTGCCTGACAAGTCATCTTCGCGTAAGGGAAGAAAGAAAGAAGACGAAATAAGTAAACTCGCCCGTCAAACGTCACTTCACACCCAAATAAATAATAAAGAGTCATCTCCGTGGTCACGTTAAAATACATCGAAAACTTTAGCCGTGGAATAGTAACCTCGTGAATTTTACTTAAGACCAAAATACCATTCGTCTATCAATACCAAATATTATCAAAACTAATGTATCTAAAAAAATTTAGAAAACATGGTTTGATAGTCCAATTGTTACGAGTGAAACATTACCCCGTCATTATATGATCCGTTAGCCCAATCCGACTGATTATATCAACATAACTCAGCCCAATAATCAGGATCCATCCCAAACACAATCAAAACCTGATCCAACATTTATAATAGAGGCCCGGTCCGGATCCACTTAAGTAGACCCGATCCAACACATAACCGGTTATACTAATAGATAGCAACCCTAATCTCACACAAAGATTAACCTAAACACACTAAACATTTCATCTCCGCCTCACCTTTATTCTCTCTCCAAAAGTAGATCTCAACAGATCTTATCTCTCCATACCAACATCCGCCGGATGTATCATCACAATAACCGATCTCACACAAACAAAAACAACTTCATATGATTTCGCTAGATCCGTAGAACTCACAACCAAGAGAACACTCCACTTCAAGTTATCGAAGTGCATAAGACAACGATTTTAAGGTCTCGATGGAGGTCTCGGGTAGGTTAAATGATTTGTGTTTTGTTTTTGTTTGAATTTTGAATTAGAACGAACCTAAGAAAAGATATAACATACTTGTTATAATCTTTCTTTGTTTTTCGGATAGAAGCACAGTTGGGTCTATGATGATGATGATTCAGTTGAAATAATCTTTAAAAGATTACACAAAAACTTGAATCCAAGCTGAGATCTTTCTTGAATTTAATGTTGTTCTACCTAATCTTTTTGAAGGGTAGAATGAGATGGAGGATTTGTTTGTTTTGGTTTAGGATTTGTTGATGTTTGTACGGTTAAGGTTTTGTCGAAGTCATGATGGGTATATTGTGGTCGTGGTCAGTTTTGGTAAAGTTTACGTAACTTTTTCCATTTCGCCAATAATTTCTTACGCGTAACATGCTTATGCGTAGGCATACGCGTAACATGCTTATGCGTAGCCTTACGCGTAACCTTGCTTAGGCGTAAAAGCATACGCGTAATTTTTTCTACGCGTAACTTCACAGCTACGCGTAACTCCATTGTAGATTCTTCTTACGCGTAAGTTTAGGGTTTTGACCCTTTGACCATTTTTCCTACGAGTTTTCGCACCAAAAATTCCGCTCAACTTCATATATACCCGAAAAAAGCATAAAAACCGCTTGACCCATTAAACCATGAGAAACTAACGGTTGACCACATGGTATTTCACGAGTATTGGTACAAAAATAAGTCACAATACATATGTTAACAAGAAACCGATTCTTGACCGTTGGGACACAAGAAACATAAATCGAAAAACTACATATAAAAAGTGTTGACCTTTTTGACCAAAATGATACAAGCATATGTCTAAACACTTAACACAAAGTTGGAAAAAATATTTCGAGACAAAAATATTGGTGAAAAACAGTTTAAACACATAATCGAAACCACACAAATCGATAAAAACAACAACCTGGCTCGTTATACCAATTGTAGGATCGAAAAGCTTAAGATTTATGTGGTTCGATTATGTGTTTAAACTGTTTTTCACCAATATTTTTTGTCTCGGAAATTTTTTTAACTGAAATCTGCACAGAGAGGGTAGAGTTCGCACTTTTGAATTGATCAACTTTCAATAGACAAGACCGATTCGAGACACGTTTACATCACTAGTGAATTAGATTGAAATTATTACCCTACCGGTCAAGTCCAAAGAAAGTTTCTCGAAATGGTACATTCTACTTAGAGAAGTCCTATTCGAGACACGCTTACATCACTGGTTAGACCAGCTTGAAATTATTACCCGCCCAGGGAACAAGTCTTTTCGAGTCAATTTATATTATCGTCAATTCATTGGTTACGATTGAGTCGAGCTCATTTGAGATTCAAACACCGATCATAAAACATTTTTGATCACCTTTAATCACGCTTTCTCCTCAAAAATAGGATATCTATGATGTTTTTGAAACAAAATGATTAAAAGATATGTTTCCGAAAGCATTTGGAGAGAAACTGATTTAGCATGAATTTTGGAACAATTTTTTGTTTTATACTCCCCTATAACGAAAGCATATTTTTCATACGTAAAATTTAGAGTCAATTAAGGGTTTAGATGGAGTTATCTTGGTACCAAATGTGAGAGATTTTGAAAATCTTTTTGAAAAATTTCGAATCAATGGTACGCAAGATGATGAAGATTTTGAAAATCTTTTGAAGATAATTAGAGAAGAATTATCTTCATTTGTTTTAGGATAAGTGCTCGATATTTATGAAAATCGATTTTGCGTAGCACTTTCCTTTCTTTAAAGATCGGGTTGCAAGTTGAAATACTTACAAGCCATTATGTTTTAAGGAATAGTGCTTGAAAAAATATTTAAAAACCTTTAATTTTGATAAGCACTTTCCTTTTTTAGATGGTCCCTCAACCGATGTGTTCAGAAGCCATTAATTTGAAGTCCGGGTTTCGTACTGAAGTATACGAAAGCCATAATCGAAACAATTATTATAGAAACAATTATGTCAGAAAACCAGAAATGTCACCATTATTATAGAAACAATCGGGATAAAGTAACATGCAAGTACAAGGTTTTTATGAAACTGAAAAATATTTGCTTTCTCCCCCTCAACACTTGATCGAGAAAATATTGAATTTTGAAAGATTTGAGTGTTGACGGAAGATTTGTACTTGTCATGTTAAAAAAAATATAGATAGAAGAATATTTTTATTGTTTTATCTGATTTTATAATTTTGTATTTTGTTTTTAAAAAATATTTACAAAAGAGGTTTTGGTGTTTGACTGGTTTTAAGAATGTTTTAAGAGTTCATCCAGTTCCTCATGAGTCAAACACCGCATACCAATCTGGCGATTGAATACTATTTATGTGTTGACCCAAAAATGATGTCATCCACGTAAATTTGAACAATTAAGATATGTGCCCCGTGATATTGTATGAAAAGAGTTGGGTCGACCGAACCTTTGGTAAAATTATTGGCAATGAGAAAGGATAATAACTTATCGTACCATCGATGAGCTTGTTTGAGACCGCATAAAGCTTTGTTCGGTTTGTAGACATGGTTCGGGAACTCGGATCAACGAATCCTTCGTTGGTGACATAAACCATTTCTTTCGGTTGTCCATTCAAAAGCGCTTTGACGCCCATCCGAAGACCGTTATATTCATATGAGCTGCGAACGCTAGAAATATCCGAACAGCCTCAAGACGATCAACCGTGAGCTAATGATTCTTCAAAGTCAATACCCTCTTCCTGTCTATAACCCTTAGCCACCAGACGTGACTTGTTTCGGATTATGTTCCCTTCAAAGATCCAATTTGTTCTTCCAAATCCATTTGAGACCAATGACGAGACCCTGTTGGTCTTTCAACCGCCTCCCATACTTCAAGACATTTGAATTGGTTGAGTTCTTCTTGCATGGATTCGATCCGCTTGTCTTTTGTCATTGCGCCCTTAATGTTTTTAGGTTCGATTAGGACGGTGAGTGCATAAATGCAATGTTCACCATCTGTGTGAAGACGTTGTCTTGTGACGATTGGTTGATTTGGGTTGCCAATAATATTCTTAAGAGGATGGTCTTTTGTCCAATGATGTGTAGAGGGTTGATGTTGGTATACATTGTGCATATTTTGAGGATTCAAATGGCTTGTGGATGATTCCGCAACATCAAAAAGTGCAGCTTTCATTAGCAAACGGGTTAAAGAATGCATTTGATCAAAATCGCAGTGGGGTACTTCATTAAGAACATCACGGTTCAATGTCGTTGGATGCGGTTGTTCAACTATTGTAGTAGAGTCAATCGGTGGTGCTTCATCAACAATAGTTGTTGTAGCCGGTGTATCAGGTATTGGAATTTGATCAGGTTGAGCAATGAAACATTGGATACACCCGAGCACGCTCATCAATGTCATCACTAAACAGAGGAGCAAATAGCTTTTCCATTTGTTGACGAGTAAGCTGGGGGCTTGTATCAGCTGATGATGGGGTGTGAGGGAAATTTAAACGGTTATGACCTGGTTCGAAGCTGTTATGCTCAGAAGCCATTTCAGTAAACTCATCAAAATTAGCATGAATCGTTTCCATAACCTGGCTCTGATACCACTGTTAGGTCACCATATTAGTAACACAAGCATCAATATGTAGAAATAGAGAAGAGAAAGAGATCTGTTGAACAACTACACACACACTTACACGAGATGAATATAACAAGATTTAGGCGTAAGGTGCAAGAGTGAATGAATTGAACAACCAACCCTCAAGTGAGGGTTATACAAGAGTATTTATATGAGAGGGAGCTAGGGCAACACACCTAGTCCCTTCCTTTCCTTATTGGACTTGGGTCAAGGCTTATAGGCCTTCTACATAAGCCTTAGCTTAATAACAAACATAAAGGCCATAATAAGCTAACTATTACATATGAATCACTAACACTTGAATTAAGGTTTAGTAGTGATTCCAACACCGTGTGTGGAAGAACGATGATTTAACCAATGAGAAACGTTACTTGTACTTTTCTGTTACTTGTTAACAAATAACAACTGAATAACATTTTTGGATTTGTTTTTCTTATTTTTTTTAACTAAAAGAGTTTTAATTAATCACTTGACTTGGTGAGATATGTATTAATCAATATATATACCAAGAGAGTACAACAAACTTTTCTCTAGGGAATACTAATCTCTCTTAAATACTAGGAGATATACATAACAATCGTAACAATCATCCTATTACCCCTCCCTCGGCAAGCTAAGAGGGGGATGGTCCGACACGAAGCTTGGATCGAAAGTCTTCAAAAAGCGGGCGGGGAAGGCTCTAGGTAAAAATATCAGTGAGCTGTAGATGTGTAGAAACATATTTGGCGTGAAGTCTTCCGGATATAACCAGCTCACATACAAAATGATAATCAATATCAATGTGTTTTGCTCGCTTATGTGAAACAAGATTTTGACTCAGAAAAAAGAGCACTACGATTGTCACATAAAATAGTAGGAAGTCCTGAAGGTAGAACATGAAGTTCTCGAAGGAGATGATTGACCCATACCATCTCTGAAGCAGTATTTGCCAAGGCCATGTATTTCGACTCATAGCTAGATCGAGAAACAATTGGTTGTTTCTTAGCATTCCAGTAGACTAAGTTGCCACCAAGAAAGATAGAGTAGCCATAAGTTGACCGTCGTGTTTCAATACAACGTGCCCAATCCGCATTAGAATTGTAACACCCCAACCCGACAAGGGTAAAAGTATCACACTTATGGTGTCAAATCAGAACATACATAAAATAAACGCAAGCGGAAGTCTTAAATAAATACCAAAAGATAAGAAATCGACATGACTTGAACGTTACAAGAATTCCAAAAGATAACCAAAAGAAAAGGAAACCTAATAAGTTTAAGTCTCAACAATAGAAATAACAACGCTATCAAAGTCTATGATGACTAGGGTCAATCCACACTCCTCGCTTAATAACCTGCCGCAGGAAAAAGAAATGCGGCTGAGCTTAAAAAGCCCAATGAACAGATATAAACAATATAATAACAATGAAACTAAACTGAAAAAGAAATATGGAACATTAGACAATTCATAAGGTATATCAAAGGTATAGAGCAGGGTAAAAGAAAGTCAGTAATCCAAAGACGAGCCAACAATACAATAGTAGCAATAGTAGCAATAGTAACCATAGTAACCAATAGTAACCATAGAGGAGCGACCTCTCAATATGTGAAGGACGTGTATTGCACACAACATCACATCACCAAACATATCAGATACAGATATAGATACAAATCAAATATAGGATGCATCCATACGCCCCTGCAAAACAATAGTGGCCGTATCTGCAATAAACAATATAGGGACGGTGTGGCACATCATTCAACCACACTAGAGTCATGCCATTGGTGCATCAATGACACGAACATGGAACCACCATGCCTAGTTAATGGCTTAGGTATCACACTGACGGGTCAAAAGCAAGTCCAAAGTATAGCAATATATAAGTCATCATAATCAAAGGTTCATAGCAATGGTTCAATAACAAGGTTCAATAACAAGGTTCAATGACCAGGTTCGATAATAGGGTTCAATAGCAAGGTTCAATTCAAAATAGCAAGAGATCAAAAGGTGCATAGAGATCATGAGAACCTTATAATAAAGGTCAGAATATCTGTACCTTATTCAAAGCAAGCAAAATAGGAAAGAAAGGTCACGAGATGATCAATCCCGCTGCACGGAACCTATACGAATTAATAACCAATTATTACATTACGCTCATTAACATCATAACTTCTTTTACATATTTAGTATGAATCGTATTAATATTTTTAGAGTTATTATGCGTATTCTTATTTTTAGTAATGGACCAAATTAAAGCACTTTAGGGTAATAATCACTAATTAGCCAACTTAAGGGTTATAGATAATAAATGGTGAACTTAAAGGTTTATCATGACAATTACCCTATTTTAGGGTTTTATTAGATTATAATTTGAAGTATGAGGTTCATTTTGTAAATTAGCTTAAAGTATAAGGTTTATAATAAAAGTAAGCTAAAAGGTTTATTTTATTTTTTTATTATATGTTTGCATGTACGTTAACATGAAAAAAAAAAAAAAAAAAAAAAAACGATTCTTAACATTTCATGCACAAGATTTGCTTAACATCGAGCTTCCTCCCGGTCCAAAATACTTACTTTTACGACCAAACAAACATGCCAGCGGACTCACCCCCGACTCACCTTCCCGACACACTTTCAAACATACAAAACGGTTTACGCATGAATTCCGCGATCACCCTCAAACGTACCCCCATATGACCGTTTACATACATATACCATATTACAATTTGACTCATTTTAATTACCACACGTACATGCAATCTCTCGTTATCAATGATGCGCCCCCAATATTTATTTTCCAGGTTTCATTGCTAGTCTTTTGGACATGATAAAGATTCGATTAAGGTCTTAGCAATATGGGTCATTTCATGGTGGTTGAACGAATTTAAAACAGAAAATGAATATGGTTCAATTAACATTCATTCCATTCGATTAACATGCACATGAATATGGTCGAATGAATTTAATCGAGACTTTAGTTTTATAACAAGTTCCATGCGCACTTAGGACTTTATTTCTTGCTTTAATACATGTCAGCAGGTTCGACTAGATGACACCACATGGGTCGAATACTTATCAAAGTCAAGGGACAATCAAAACAAGGTCAAAACAGGTTTTACGCTTGATAATCCCACTATTTCATGTGATATATATATGTTCGATTTGGCATGCATTCAAGTCGATTTTATGAGTATACTCGAAGGAAAGAACATGATCAATCAAAGAAAGTTAAACGAGATTGAAGTGTTACCCTTGAAGCGTGAATACAAGAAGGACTACGGACAAGAAGATGGAGGATGGTTCGAATGAAACACCACCGGAAACAGCCTTCAAAAACCCTCGAACACAAGACACCCCACGTATGGATTCCTAGCCTCGCCCACGATCACGAGATACTCACGAACCACGTACGAGTCTCCTTGTTACCTCCCTTGATTCGACAGAAAGTAAAAAAAAAATGGCAGCCGTGGTTTTTGGTTTTAGGTGCTAGGGTTTGTGATATTTTGTGAATTTGATTTGTGAAATAAGAAAAGATGGGATCCGGTTTTATCTCTTTTGCCGTGAAGGGGAGTGGGAACAAAAAGGGAAACTCTAATCAATTAAGAATTATAATAGTTACTTGCCATATTCACTTCAATCACGTACTTGGTCTCATTTCTCGATGCGATACGTTGTGTACTTCAAAACTTTCGGTTAGGGTAAAATAAAAGAAAACGTGACACAAATAAATGTGTAGGAATTATTTTAGCGTACGCTTTATTTCTGTATTACTTTTACTTGTTCGGTTGTTAACGATTTAGATCATTAAGTTATGGTCGTGACGAAATATTTTTAGCAATTAACGTCTTTCATAAGTTCGAGATTTAAAGGGCATTTTGGGTATTTTAACGTGTTCAAAATTTGTGGGTTTTACAAGAATAGCCCAAGATGGTAGGTGAAGGCACATGCGAGAATGAGAGACCATAAGATAGGGTGCCTTTTACATAGCGTAGAATTCATTTAACAGCCTGAAAGTGATATTGCATGGGATTGTGCAAAAATTGACTCATTCGGTTAACAACATAAAAAAGATCGGGTCTTACAATAGTAAGGTACTGGATATCACCAACCAATGAACGATAGTGAGTATGATCAGAGTATGGAATACCATGTCTAGTAAAGTAGGTTTTTTATCGATTACGTCTGTTTTACCGACTCCAAGATTATGTTCTTCGTGTCAGTTATCAAAAAGCAAACGTTTACCTTTTGATCTTAATTTTAAACGTGCTTTACATATTTTGGACTTAATTCACTGTGATTTGTAGGAGTTCAAATGAACGAGTTCACAATCTTTTTTCTAATAATGGAACACATTATGGGTTGTCTTATGATGATATCAAATAACAATAGTTTATTAGCATCATTTATCTTATATATATTGCTTGTTTTGTATTCTTTTTTACGAGAATTGATACTTAATCGCTTACTTTTGTAAATCTCAGTTATAAACAAGCATTTGGTGAAACTTAGCTATTTTGGACGTAAATTGGAGTAAAATGGATCAAGTTCGTAACGTCTGCTGAACTGAAGGAAGATACGCCGTATCATTCTAGACAGATACGCTGTACATAAATACTTATAAGAACATGAAGACCATTGCCTGACTTTGAAGAATACACCGCATGGAATTCTTCCATGCGCCGTATACGGAACCTTGGTCAACCCAAAGATCTGGCTTATCTGCTCAAGATATGCCGCATAAATACTTTGACATGCGTCGTATCAACCTGAAGACTTCACCAAGAAATTCCAAGATTACATGACACATACACCGCATCAAGACTGAAGATCCACCGTATCATATGACGGTGTATGAATATTCCATAATATAATAATCTTTGACCCCACGCGAAGTTACCTAGATACGGCATACCAGGTACTCTAGATACGCCGTATCATTTATGTTTCCAGAATGTATAAATACAGGATCAACAGCCACATTCGACACACACAATACCACCAGAGGGCGACGACCACACCACACAAGACAAAACCAGAAGAAGAATTCAGAGGCATAAGTAGGTCCTGTTAGTGCTTTAATTCATACGTAGATTTCGCTTTATTTGTATTAGTACTCTTTAATCCATCAGTATTGCGTGCCTAGTCTCCAATGTTTGACTCTCATTTGATATGCTTTCCCATCGATTATAAGTTTATTTAATGTTTATTTGGATGTTCATGCATTTGTTTTCATTACTTAAATAGTTTATCATGCCCTGTCGACCTTAGGCTCGCACAATTACTTCATATATCATTGCATAATTAATGTAAGCCCTAACGGGATAAATATTACATAAACTTAGTAATCATTAAGGTGGTCTTCATGCAGGTTTAATTATTCGTGACAGGATTAGTTTGTTGAAAGACTTAAAGAAAGAATCCAGAGATCTAGATGCGTCTAGGCTTAAGAATGATATACGCAGACACGTGAACAACCAACGAGAAAGAGCAGAAATAGTACTCATCATATATAACTCAACAATTAAGCGAATAAAATCTACTTTACTATCGGCGAAGCCTCTTATCTGCTATTTGTATTCTTATCTGTGTACGTGTGTGTCAATCGCCTTCTTTACAGTTTTACTTAAGCTAAACATCATGCCTCACAGGATGAAAACCCCCTTTGCGTCATATTATGTTTAATTAGACTAACTTTAAGATTAAAATACTGATAGATATCTAACTGTTAACATTCTACTCTTAGTGATCGACACTCTACTTACCAACTAGGCTACACTGATCGGGTATACTACTTGTTAATGTTTGTTATAGGTTAATTCGGCTAAATATAAATATTAAAACTTGAAAGTTCACAAATAGTGCTATACTAAACGACACATCAAGTTTTTGGCGTCATTGCTGGGGAGTGAATTGTTTAATACTTGCGTATTTGTTAGTATTTTTATTTATGTTTTTAACTTTAGTTTAATTTTTTTTATCTTTATTTGACTAACTTTGTTATATATTTTTATTGCTTGTATATTTGTATTTTTCTGCATTTTTTTTGTTTTTATTTTTATTTGATTTCTGCATTTTTTTTGTTTTTTTGTTTTTTTTTTTGATTTTTTTCCTGTTTTCTGCATATTTACTGTATGCTGTAAATTGCTGATCTAAACGATACGGCGCATCTAATCTCATAGATACGGCATATAGCGTTTTTATTATTCGTACAACATATCTTATTTAATTGTTTAGGCACGACGCATCTAATCTCATAGGTACGACGTATTCTGTTTTTAGCTTTAAAAGTGATACGGCGCATAAGCTTTCGCTTGTACGGCGTATTTATTATTTTTCAAAAACATATCCAGAATTTTAAATTATTTAAGTACGACATATCGATTAACCTCGCTACGGCGTATTTATTTTCTACATTAAAAGCTTAATTTTTAAACGTAACGATAATACGGCGCATAAGCTTTTGCTTATACGACGTATTTATATTCTTTCATATAAGCGTTTTTAGAAAAATTAAACTTACGGCGCGCTAATTCTTGTCAGTATAGTGTATACTTTTATCTGATTAAAAGGCTTATTTGAATTTTTATTTTGAGTATACGGCGTACCCAGAAAACTAGATACGGCGTATCATCTACAGATATCATCAGCTTTTATTCTTTCATATTATGTATTCGAGCTTAGTACTTTGTACCATCTTTCTTGAGCCCGTTCTATCGACGTATTTACTTGATTCGCAGAATTATTAGTGACTATACCACTATGAAGGGGTACCTTACTAAGACCAAGCAAGAATATGGTTATAGTGTTGCTGACCTCCGGATTACTGAGGAAGACAAATTTGCATTAAGGGGCAACTTCTCATGGAGTTACGTAGTAACACTTTTGGTGGATCTGAAAATGAAGACCCGGTGATACATCTTGAAAAGATCTACGAGATTGTTGAATTATACATTCTTGTTGCTGCTGACCTTGAGCAACTGATGCTTCGTGCCCTCCCATTTACTCTTGACGAAGCCGTAAAAGAATGGTTGAATAACGAACCTCTTGGCTCTATCTCTCTTTGGAAGGATATTAAAAAAAATTTGATACAATTTGTGCATGAAGAGCCCTATTCTAAAGATCCCGAATTCATTGGTTGGTTAAATTCTAAATTCTACAACTACAAAAAGATTAGTGCAACTCTTAAAAGCGAAATGTGGAACTATTGGATGAGAGGAGATGATGAGGAGGAATTTATTGATGAAGTTGCTTAACTATTTAGGATTGAAACGAACCTATTTGACTACGAAACGCCCCTATGAAAGGAGTTCAGGGAATTCATCTATATATTGAAAATTGACGAAGATGTGCTTACTAGAGATCTTCCAGGGTTTAAAACTTTTGATGACTTTAAAAATACCTGGTACTACGAGAATGATAGCAATACATCATGGGTTTCTGAAATACCATGGAAGGAAGATGTAATTGAACATACATGTGAGCCCCTTTGCTTCAAGGATGGACACGAGACTTGGCCAACATGTTACTGGGAAAAGAAGAGATCGTGTAACGGAGGTGATCTTCCCGGAATGAAACGCATTGGAAATGACATCTATTTTCAAAGTCACGAATGGTATAACTTGCTTGAAGATAGTGCAAGGAAGAGAAAAGCTTTGTTTGAAAAGGCTAAGATAGAGTCCTGTGAAGATAATGAGAACGCTTTGGAAGAGTTTCAAGATTATTTGGAAACAAATAACGAAGCCTATTTTGTTGATCAAGGTGAAGAAGCATTTAAAGAAAGAAGATGTAAATTACTTGGCATACCATACAAGGAACCGCCAACATTCACATCTGAGAAATTTGAAGCTGTCAAATATTCATTTGCACCATTAGAAGAATATGCTACAATTAAGTTGAATTATTTCGACACTTTGCTAAGTACTGAAGATAATGTGTCAAAAGCTTACCACGACATTTTTCGCATGAAAGACGAAGGATGGCTCGTGAATAGAACAAAGTAGGAGCTGAAGACGAGTCTAACTTACAGACTATGGAATAAAGAGAACTGATTACCAGGAGACAACCCGGAAATTTTTTATTGTTTCTGTTTCGAGTCTGTCAGACATGTACATCTATACGACGCATCTCCTAAAAAGGGTGCGGCGATCGACCGCATCTGGTCATATCTATCCTTTTATTTTCTCTGCACTTTAAGTTAATTTTGCATTTTAAACATTGTTTCAGATGGTTTTTGAGACGGCGCATCCTGTTTTGCGATGCGACGTATCACATCTGACTCGTACTTTATTTTAGTTTTTTTCCAGGCTCGATATGGCGCATCTTATTTAATAAGGTGCGCGATCGACTAACTTGATTATTTACAATTTTATTTTTATTTTTATTTTAGTTAACCATCGAAGCACTAGCTGTGATTTTCATGCTTATTTACACAGGTTAAGTGGTGTGAATACAAGGAAGCAATGGTATACATACATTTTGTATTTTTTATGTGTTGTAGTCATGCTGGCATCCAGACACTTTCACACACAAAAAAATAAAAAGCTTCTCACAAACGCATCATGGAGAATTTTAATTTTATTTTACACAACGAGTACGTTTTATCTTAAGTAGGGGGATGGAGAATTAGAACGTAACTTGTCCTTATTTTTTTAAAAAATAATGCTAATATGATCCTAATATATCAAATTTTCAAATTTTTCTGGCATGTTTTAGTGAAATTAAAGTTACATAACCGCACACATCACCCTTATTTCCAAATTGTGAGAATTAATCCTTAGCCGTTTTTAATATTTTACCCAAATTCCACAAAAATATAATTGTGCCAGTGACTTGCAGTAAACTTTAGAACTTGGCTTGGATACTATTCAAGACCACCATAATGAGTATTATTGATATAATTGGAGTAACTAGTCTAACTTGGTAAATTTATAGGATTACACCCAAAAATCCTTTATATGTGATGTTTTATTAACTAACTACACTGGTTAGTTAAACCCCCAGATAAACCCTTTTTTTACTCTCATTTTTAAAGTAAGATACCCCTAGAAAAACCCTTAGAGCCATTCCTTTAGGTTTTTAAACTAATTTGTTACACCTAGACACCTTAGCCTACCCTGCAGATTAAGTCCGTGGTTAGTTACTTTGGTTTATTTCCTATGTCTTTGTGTATGTTTCTTGTCTTATGGTTAGGTCGAGAATTACACATCGTAATAAGGTGTATTTCTTGTCTAAGTATTGGTCGGGAATTGCATAATGCAATGGGAAGTGAAAGTAGATATTGTATTTTTGTTTTTCGTGTGTTTACTACTTTCACTATTCTTTTTTATATATGAAGTATTGAAAAGTATGAAGAAAAATTATCCAGATTTATTGTTATGATAAAGTGGTAAAATTTTACACCACTAGTTATGCTTTTATTTGATGTTTAAAAAAGGGGGATTTACATACATCCCCATATCTCAACCAATATTTACATATTTCCCCAAATACAAGTTTTTAATGCATGATGTACAATGCTCCTAAAGCAAGGTTTGGGGAAATATGTAAATATTGGTTGAAATATGGGGATGTATGTAAATGCCCCTTTAAAAAAAAATCAGAAAAATGAGAAAAAAAAGATGACGAAAGTAAGATAATCGGTTTGTAAAAGCTTGACCGAAGTTATATTATGTGATACTCGATTATTTTTATTGGTACGTATTATAAACCAATGACATAAGTTATGTATTAGTGGAAATATCACCGCTATTTTTTGTACTATATTTATAGATTGCAATGGAATTGGTTGTTATGGGAACGCCAACTAAGGTTTGTTCTTTGATTGAGTCATCATTGAGTCTAATTCGTGTCTGCTAAAAGCTTGAGTCTTCATATTAAAGCGTGAGTTAGTCGATGATTTGTGTCTTTTTCAAGGGAAAGTCGGGAAGTGATTAACCGCATTATTTCGTTTGTTTGGACTTAATTTATTTGTTTTGTGATTTTATTTTAATAACATTTTACCTTATCCCTACCCTTTTATAGCTTAGCGAGAATGCCAAATGCATTAATAAGATAATGACCATCCGAGTTTTTTGAGGAATTGAATGACGCTTCAGCGATCTGGTGTGTATTTTGGTGAGCATCCGTTATGCAAATAACGCGCCAGCGATCCAAGTTACACACTAGTGACCAATCATTGTTTAAGGAATCAAGGACTCGCGCCAGTGATCTATTGAGTTTATGTGGATGTTTGAACAAAAGGTATGTACAACCTTATCATATTTAACCTAATTTATCGCGTTAGGCTTGTTACTCCTTAGCTTTAGTGGGGGAGATGTGTAACCCTGCCAAGCTTATGATAGAATATTCGTCACGACTGAGCAATTGAGCGAATTACTTAAATGTTACCACAATAGATTAGTTGAGTGATTTGAGTGATTTCGCTTTTCTATTTCGTGAGGTGTTTGGTTGTGCAATTGAGACTAATGAATGAATGCTTAATTATAAAAAGATCCTAAGTAATACTTGAGAACATTTTCATAAGTTTAATGTAAAATTTTACTTGAAAACAAGTAAAGTTCAAGTGGAGGGATATTTGATGATATCAAATAATAACAGTTTATTAGCATCATTTATCCTATAAATATTGCTTATTTTGTATTATTTTACATGAGAATTGATACTTAATCGCTTACTTTTGTAAATCTAAGTTATAAACAAGCATTTGATGAAAGTTAGCTATTTTGGATGTAAGTTGGAGCAAAATGGATCAAGTTGGTAAAGTCTGCTGAACTGAAGGAAGATACGCCGTATCATTCTAGACATATACGCTGTATATCAAGACTTATACGAATGTAAAGACCATTTTCTGACTTTGAAGAATACGCCGCATGAAATTCTTTCATGCGCCGTATATGAAACCTTGGTCAACACAAAGATTTGACATATCTGCTCAAGATACGCCGCATAAATACTTTGAAATGCGCAGTATCAACCTGAAGACTACAGCAAGAAATTCCAAGATTGCAAGACACATACTCCACATCAAGACTGAAGATCCACCGTATCATATGACGGTGTACGAATATTCCATAATATATTATCTTGGACCCCACACGAAGTTTCCTAGATACGGCATATCTGGTACTCTAGATATGCCATATCGTTTCTGTTTCTAGAATGTATAAATACAGGATCGACTGCCACATTCGAGACACACAATACTACCAGAGGGCGATGACCAGACCACACAAGACACAATTAGAAGAAGAATTCAGAGGCATAAGTAGGTCTTGTTAGTGCTTTAATTTATTAGTAGATTTCGTTTTACTCGTATTAGTACTCTTTAATCCATCAGGATTGTGCGCCTTGTCTCCAACATTTGACTCGCATTTAATCTGCTTTCCCATCGATTATAAGTTTATTTGAAATTTCTTTGAATGTTCATGCATTTTTTTGATTACTTAAATAGTTTATCGTGCCCTGTCGACCTTAGGCTCGCACAATTACTTCATTAATACCATTACATAATTAATGTAACCCCTAACGGGATAAATAATATATAAACTTAGTAATCATTAAGGTGGTCTTAATGCAGGTTTAATTAATCGTGACAGGATCACTTTGTTGAAAGACTTAAAGAAAGAATCTAGAGATCTAGATGCGTCTAGGCTTAAGAATGATATACGCGAACACGCGAACAACCAACAAAAAAGCCGAGAAATAGTACTCATCATATATAACGAAGCAATTAAGCGAATAAAATCGACTTTACTATCGGCCATGCCTTTCATCTGGTATTTGTATGCTTATATGTGTACGTGTGTGTCAATCATCTTATTTACAGTTTTACTTAATCTAAACATCGTGCCAGTCTCACAGGCTGAAAACTCCCTTTGCGTTAGATTAGGTTTAATTAGACTAACTTTAGTATTAAAATACTGATAGATATCTAAGTGTTAACGTTCCACTCTTAGTGATCGACACTCTACTTACCAACTAGGCTACACTGATCGGGTATACTACTCGTTAGTTTTTGTTATAAGCTAAGTCGGCTAAATATAAATAGAGGCAATTCTCTACTTACCCCAAAGGTACAAGGGTGTTCATCCCATGTGCCCCAAAAAAATTTTAGTTCTTCAAATACCCCATGGGCGACTGTCTCTCTTTAAGTGAAATTTTTTTTGTGACAAGTCTCCTTATGCTTGTCCCCACCATGTACTTACATAGTACTAGTTACCCTAGGTTATTTTTTGGCGACTGAGCTTACATTTCTTGGGCGACTTGGCTTTTTTGACTTTTGGTGAAAATATATAGTCTTTTAAAATAATACATTTTTTGTCCTTGTGGTTTGCTTGGTATTTCATTTTTGTCACATTCTTTCTTTCTCTTTTCTAAGTAAAAACACATTTTCTTTCTCTAAAATACAAAAACACATATTCAAGATTCAACACCACCATCTCCTGCAAACACCTTTTCTTATCCATTTTAATTTCATGTCTTTTTCTTTCACCTCAAAAACAAAACACACTATTCAAAGACACACACACACACTAACAAAAAAATACACACACAATACATCCTCAACTCAAGACTCACAACTCACTCTCATCTACATTTTAATTATTGTGCCTACTCCCCCACTTACTCCGGCCACCACCACCAACTCCGACCACCACCACCACCGCCTAATCCGACAACAACCGTCACTCCGGCCACACTACCGAACAAAAAAATCACTATTCTTGGCTTTAGTCAAACCGTCCCTACCTCAAAAAAAGAAACTCGCCTTCACTAAAAAAAATTAATAATCGATCTACTCACCACACATAGCAAGTACATCAAGAAAGTAATAAAATCATAAGATGAACTCATATTTTTTTATCACATTAATGCATTTAAGCTTATACATCGTTAGAAAATTAGAGATCTACCACATATAAAGACGAGATAGATTTCTCCTCACTATAGTAGTTAATGGAACCTGCCTCTTGATCTTATATTTCATAACATACCCCATACCCTACTGATTATTAAAACCAGTCAAACACATATCTACCACACAACCAAAACCTGTGAAAAACTAGAAGGGGGGTTGAATAGTTTTGCCGATTTTAAGTTGATTTCAAAAACTTTAGATTCGATATTATGTGAAATCGTATGGATGTTGAGAACGTATAGATCTAATGATAATGCAAGCAAATAAATAAAGTTAAGGGATAGAAAATACACAACCGATTTATAGTGGTTCGGCTACAAGGTCACCTTCCTTGCCCTACTCCACTCCCCGAGTCACCTACTCGAGAGTTCAAGCACTATGTCAACAAACTCCTTCACTTGGCGGAGAAGCCTTCAGAACGTTGCTTACACTTTTTCCGGTACAAAGCTAGATACCGAGTCAGTAGCACGGTGGACCAAACCAACACAACTATTACACAACAAATATGTGAAATATCTTAATACAAGATCTTCGCCTGAGAAATCTTGTGGGTGACAAATCAATCAAGGACCCCTTGCTTGGATGACTTGTAGAATGCTCGTGATCTCGCCTTAGAGAAGGACCTATATGAGGATCACAAATAGAAAGAAAGAAGAACAACTCTCTAGATCAAGTGATCTATATGTTAGAAGAGAATGAGAGTGTATGAGAGATTTAGTAAGAAGAGGGTGAGTTAGAATGAAGAAATGGCTCTCTATTTATAGGCAAATTTCTCCTCTGTTCCCCGGATCCCACGGATCCCTCCCACTTGGGATCCGCTAGTGTAATCCTAGGGATCCGTGGTAGCTCCTCTTGCCCATGGGTTTTTGGTTATGGGTCATGGGTTATGGGTTGGTCCATGGGTTTTCTTTAGATTCAATGTATCTAAGTATACATTGTATCTAGCCAACTTGGGTATGGGTTATGATCCATGGGTTATGGTCCATGGGTTATGGTTTTTACCCATCCTAATAAACTATTACAACAAATGCTTAATTATTACATTTTTGTATTTAAATGGCTATATGTAAATGCTTTACAAAAATAACATGTATCCTTATAATTATACTTAAGATAACATTACATTTGTTATCAACAAAACACAAAGAGTTCGCAAAATATTAATAAAGCTTTTTACGGTTTATTTGTATTAACAATCTCCCCTTTTTGTTGATGACAAAACATAATGTTATGATGAGTAAAACTTAAGAATAGATGTAAGTTTTGAAAGCCCTAAGTTTTACTTCTTCTCCCCCTTTTGTCGAAACAAAAAGTTAACCCTTGGAAGAAATAAACAAACTTCTAACTCCCCTTGACGGTAGCTCCCCCTTGTTTGGGGCGTCAAGTGAAGAAAAATAAAAATCCTACAAAAGAAAGGTTAGTAACATGCTTATATAATCTTGTGGTTGCCGAGAATCAAGATTGGGAGCCAAGGTATGTAAACAAGGCCTTGTAATAAAACAACAAATTGTAGTGGTATGTATGCCACTTACAAGCATGTAAAAATAAGAACAAGACTTGTTCTTGAAAATGACTTCAAAAGAAAAATAATACTAAAAGTTAAAAATAGTAGTAGTGATTCCTTCCATGCTTGCATAAGGTTATGGATGGAGGTTTTGATGAGTAATGGTATTGATGCGATCAAGGATGAGGTTGAGTATGAAACGCATTTCTTCCCTAACTTCTATTGCAATTTTCCTAGTGGATTGGCAATGTTCACAATGTAAATGATGTGGGTAATGAGTGCGGAAGTTTTCCGGGTTGTTTTGATTTGAGTTATGCGGAAGTTGTGGTGGAAAAATAGGAAAATATGGATCAATATCCTGAATGTTTGTAAATGGTGGTGGAAAAGAACCTAGATGTTCTTGTAATGTGATGGGAGCTAATGGTGGTGATGTTTCAAGATCTTGAAATATAGTATTTGGAGATGTGGGGGTGTTGAAAAGACTAATTCTTTTTCTTTAGGTTGGTTAGATCTTGTTGGAGTCTTAAGGAGTTCCAAAAGAGTTATTTTAGGTGGTGATGAAGTTGGTGTACTTGTTGGTGATGAGGGAGGTTCTATAATGGAAACATCTTGTGGTGAGTTATTTGTTGAGGATGAACCATTTGAGGTTGGTTTTGCTAAACAACAAGATCGGATACTAATTCGTGCGGATATCCTAGCATTTGATTGTGGTATTTTGGATGGTGGAAGTACAAAGGTTTGGATATCATGATTTTTGTACTAGATGATTCTCTCTAAGGGTTTTGGATGACATGATGAAGTGTGTTTGTGAGAAGGAGATGGAGTATGCAAGCATTTTGGGAGTTATATATATAGAAAAACAAAGCATTGTAATGAATGCTTGACCCAAAATGTGGATTAAAATCTAATGATTAGATATGAATTCAAGGCATGTGATCATGAGAAAACAAGCATTAAAGAGCATACTCCCAAAAAATGAAACAAATGTGGATTTTTCATCCAAAGTGAAAAAATAGAAGTTGAAAACGACTTACATTACCACGGATCCCACCGGATCCTTCCCTTGAAGGATCCGTCCCAAAGATAAAATTTTTCCTTTTGGAAACATTTTTGCCTAGTGTGTGCCTATATGTAAACTATTTGGAGTTTCGGTTATCTCGACTCCTAAAAAGAAGTAAAAAATAAACTAGAAGTATAAAACCATCCTATTGAGATAACCCGAAAACACATATTTAGTACATGAGTACGTAATTTTGTGTTATCAATGCTCCTAATTCATTATTGCTTAAATGAATGTACCGAAAACATATTAGTTATGTGTCCCCTTTAGCATTCAAAAGACATGAGATGCAATGAAAAACGCGTTTGTATTAACAATAAAAAAGCGATTTGTCCTAGATGTGAGAAATTGCTTTTGTGAAGTTGATACGGGAAGGTATCATCTTTTTAGAAAACATTGTGAAAGTAGGTTTTCTTTGAAATAAAATAAGAAGACTATAAGTTGAAAAACTCATCTTGGGTTTTGAAAATTCCCGTATTGTTTGTGAGTTGTATGTGAAATAGAAATCCTAGACTCAGAAAGAAGAAGGCTAGTGTTTACATACCTTGTAGAGTCAAATAAGTTACGACGTTTGTTCCATTAGACCAAGACCAAGGCGAAGTAGGTTGAATTGTTCCCGCTTCAACGGTTTGGTGGGGACGTCGGCTATGTTGTCTTCGGATGCTACCTTCTCAATAGAGATGTTCCCTTTTGAACATTGTCTCTTAGGAAGTGATGATGAATCTCTATATGCTTTGTGCGAGAATGCAATACCGGATTCTTGCTTAAGTCGATGGCACCTTTGTTGTCACATAGGATGGCTATGTCGCTTAGATGGATGTCGGAGTCTACTAACGCTTGTTTCATCCATAGTGCTTGTTGGCATGCTTTGCCGCGAGAGAGCGTCGGGCTCGGTTGTTGATATTGCAAGTGCCGTTTGTTTCTTAGAAAACCAAGATGTTAAACAACATCCCATAAAAGTACATACCCCACTTGTACTTTTTCTATCAACGTAATCACCTGCATGGTCAGAATCTGCATATACAATTGTTTCTACTCCCGTGCCCTTAGGATACCATAATCCTAATTGTGTTGTACCCTTAATATATCTAAATATCCTTTTACGGCTTCTAGGTGTGATGTTTTAGGGTCTTCTTGAAACCTAGCACATAAGCAAACACTAAACATGATATCCATCCTACTTGCCGTGAGGGTAGAAGGCTACCTATCATGCCACGATATTTAGTATTATCTACAGTTCTCCGTCTTCATCTTTTGTGAGTTTGGTGTCGGATGACATTGGAGTCCTAATTGGTTTTGACTCTTCTAGACCGAATTTCTTTAACATCTCCTTGATGTATTTAGATTGATTGAAGAAGATACCATCTTCTACTTGTTTTATTTGTAGACCAAGAAAGAAACTAAGTTCTCCCATCATACTCATCTCGAACTCGTCATGCATGATTTTAGAGAAATCATCACACATGTCTTGACAAGTGGATTCGAATATAATATCATCTACATATATTTGTACTATGATTATATGTGACTCTCTTTTCTTAGTAAAAAGTGTGTTGTCAACTAACCCCATGGTGTAGTTGTGTTTAACTAGAAATGACTTGAGTCTATCATACCAAGCTTTTGGAGCTTGTTTAAGACCATAAAGGGCTTTCTTTAATTTATACACATGTTTGGGTTTTTCAAAATCAATGAAGCCCGGAGGTTGAGCTACATATACTTCTTCATTTATGAAACCATTTAGAAAAGCGCTTTTGACATCCATTTGATAAAGCTTTAGATCATTAGCACAAGCATACGCAAGAAGTATTCTTATAGACTCTAATCTAGCCACGGGGCGTAGGTCTCATCAAAGTCTATTCCCTCTTGTTGGTTATACCCTTGAGCAACGAGTCTAGCCTTGTTCCTAGACACTACTCCGTTTGCATCTAATTTGTTTTATAAACCCATTTGGTTCCTATTATGGTTTGATTACTAGGTGGAGGGACAAGTGTCCAAACATCATTAGAAACAAATTGATTTAGTTCTTCTTGCATAGCCATTACCCAACTTTCATCTTTTATGGCTTCTTGTGTATTCTTAGGTTCTAAGGTTGAAACGAAACAAAACAAGCTACTTTGGTTTTGAACTTGAGACCTTAATGTTCGTTCGTTTAGTTTTCCTATGACTTTATCTACAGGGTGATCTTTGGACTCTTTAATGTTTATTATTTCATTACTTAGAGGTTCTTCTTCTTCACTTATCTTTTTTTTATTACTATAGCTTCACTTTCTATAATCTCGTCATCGACATGAGGTGGAGAGGGTTTGGGTGGACTTTCATCAAATTTTATATTTAATGACTCTTCTACCTTCATTGTTTCTTTGTTTAATATGGCGTAAGCTTTGCTATTTGGCGAGTAACCTAAAAGATACCTTCGGTTGATTTAGGATCAAATTTTGTAAGGTAATCTTTAGTGTTAAGAATAAAACATTTACTACCAAAGACTCTAAAGTGATTTAACGTAGGCTTTTTGCCTCGAAGTAACTCATATGGAGTTTTTTCTAAGATTGGTCTAATTAAGACTCGATTGAGTATATACGTTGAAGTATCAACGGCATTACACCAAAACTTTTGAGGTATGGATTGTTCATTAAGCATGGTTCGACTCATTTCTTGTAGAGTTCTATTCTTTCTTTCTACTACCAAATTCGATTGTGGAGTCGTGGAAGAAATTGTGAGTAATACCATTAGCGTCACAAAAAGCTCCGAATTGCACTTCATTATCGAATTCCTACCATGATCCGTCCTAATAGACACTATGGGACTTCCTAGTTGTCTTTGGATCTTTTTGCTTAATATTTCAAAATAGTTAAAGGTTTCCGTTTTGTTCTTTAAAATTTTGTCCATGTATACCTAGAGTAGTCATCCACTATTACCAAAGTGTAGTAGTTGCCTCCATAACTTTGGATAGCGGATGGACCAAATAAATCCATATGTAGTAATTCTAGACACCTAGTTGTGGACACCATGTTTTTAGCTTTATGACTCGAATGAGCTTGTTTTCCTACATTACAAGCATCACAAAATGATGTTCATATTTTAACTTAGGTAGATCTCTTACTAGATCTTTGGATGATAGCGATTGAAGAAGTCGCATGTTGGCGTGAGCCCATCTTCGATGCCATAAGGTCGAAGTATCATCCATAGAGGTAAGACATAGTTTGTCTTTAGGTTCATTACCGATTTTAATGACATAGACTCCATGTTTCCTAATTCCTCTTCCTATGGTTATGCCATATTTAAGTATCTTACTACGGTTTGGTTAAAAGTACATTGCACTTTTTATCACATATTTGTCCTATACTTAAGAGGTTAAAGTTTAGGTTTTCTACTTGACACACATCGTTAATGGTTAGAGATTTGTTAGAAATCATACCTTTACCGATGATTCTACTTTGCTATTTCCAAACACCACATTACCTCCATTAATGGATTCATATGTGGAGAATAGATCCATATTGCCGGTCATGTGCCTCGTGCACCCTTATCCTTGACATTCATCGGGGTCTAGGTCGACCTTTAAACACACCTAAAACAATAATAAACTCAAAAGTTTGGTCCCCATTTGTTCATGGGTCCATTAGTGTTAAACATTCCATTCATGTTAGACATGTATGGATAAGATGAGTATGCATTCCATGGAGCAAAGTTTTGGAAAGGAAAACCGTTTTGCATGTTTTGATTCCATCCCATTTGATGGTTACTTTTGGGCGTTATTAGGTCTCCTAAATGAGTTAGGTTTTGAAAGAGATGGAGCTTTGTTTCTTGCAAAAGTAGGATTATATTTTGGAGGTGGTTGTCTAGTGGTGACATGACTTGGTTTCTTCCTATTAACTATGACAAACTCGGTTCTAGATGAAGAAGCTACGTTATTGCTACTTGTTTGCTACTGACAGAGATCCACGGATCCTTTTGTACATGCCGGGTTCCCTTTTTAGGGATCCGTGGGATCCGCCACAACAGTGGCAGGTTTTTCTAGTTCTTTAACAAATTTTGTTTCTTTACTTTCACTAGTTGATGGATCAAGTTGTTGACTACTAGACCCTTTTGATTGTTACCGGTTTTAATATTGAGTATTGTATCTAAAGTGTTAGTGCTCATTCTAGCAATTTTAGAATCTAAGTGATCCACTAGTGTTTGAAGTTGAACACAAAGTTCACATTCACCACTTGCTATTTTACCTTTCTCTAAGCGTTTTAGTTTTGCTTTTAATTCTATGACTTCTTTATCTAAACGTTTATTTTGACTCTTTAAAAGCTTGTTTTGTTAACTAGTTTTAAGCTAATATTGCATAGTTTATCATATTCATTATGCAATGAGTCGTCATCAAGTGATGAGCTACTATAGTATTAGTGACATACCTCGTCATTTGCCATGAGACAAATTTCTTCGTCCTCCTCGTCTCTCATTCCCCATGTGCGCTTACGAGCCTTTTATCATCCCGTTTGGGACACTTACTAATAAAGTGGTTTGGGTCCCCACATTTAAAGCAAGTACGATCATCCTTTGGCTTCTTGTCCTCTTTGCTTTTCGAAAGCCTTCTTATCATCATACGGTTGTTTGACGTATCTACCTTTCTTAAAGAACTTTTAAAGTCCCTTACCGCCATAGCGTACTCTTCATCGTCACTACTCGAAGATGAGTTCTCCTCATCGCTCGAAGCCTTTTTGGCTTTAAGGGCAAGAGATTTGTGTTTCTCTTTCACCTTTGAGGCTTCGGAATCTTTAGCAAGGACAAGCTCGTAGACTTTTAGGTTGCCTATGAGTTCATCGAGGGTGAGGATTGTCAAATCTTTTGACTCTTCGATTGCCGTCACTTTGGATCTCCACTTCGATGGAAGTGCCCTTAGATATCTCCTAACATGGTTACGGCTAGAGAAGGATTCATCAAGTGCTTGTAAAGATGTAAGAATAGTATTAAAGTTAGCAAATGAATGATCTATAGTTTCCTCATCCGATATTGAAAATTGTTCATATTGTTGAACAAATAAATCAATTTTATTATTTTTAACTTGTTGGTTGCCTTGATGAGTTACAGCTAAAAATTCCAAAATTTTTAGAGGTTTTAAGCATAGAAATTCTTTCGAATTCCTTTTTCCGTAAAGCATTATATAAAACCATTTTTGCTTCACTATTTTTAGAAAGCTTTTTCTTCATTTCATCGTTTAGTTTATCATGAGGTATGTGAACTAAATTTCCTTTATCATCATTTGAGGTAGCCTCAAAATCACCTTCAACAATAATGTACCAAAGATCAATATCTTTAGACTTCACATACGTTTCGAATCTATTTTTTGAATATATAAAACCATTAGTTTCAAGTAGTGGTGGTCGTTGCATAGATTGCCCTTCCTTATAATTTTGAGAACCCATAGTGATCGAAAAGTTTTTAAAATACAATTTTATTTTAAAACTTTTATAAACTTAGCTCTTGATGCCAATTGTGGAAAACTAGAAGGGGGTTGAATAGTTTTGCCGATTTTAAGTTGATTTCAAAAACTTTAGATTCGATATTGTGTCAAAATCGTATGGATGTTGAAGTATAGATCTAATCATAATGCAAGCAAATAAATAAAGTTAAGGGATAGAAAGACACAACCGATTTATAGTGGTTCGGCTACAAGGTCACCTTCCTTGCCCTACTCCACTCCCGAGTCACCTACTCGAGAGTTCAAGCACTATGTCGACAAACTCCTTCACTTGGCGGAGAAGCCTTCATAACGTTGCTTACACTTTTTCCGGTACAAAGCTAGATACCGAGTTCGTAGCACGGTGGACCAAACCAACACAACTATTACACAACAAATATGTGAAATATCAAGTACAAGATCTTCGCTACAGAAATCTTGTGGAGTGACAAATCAATCAAGGACCCCTTGATATGTGCTAAAACACATATAATTTATTTATCAAATCAGACCCAAAATAACCAAGAAAAAAGCCGTTTATTGCTAATATTTAATGGTTTCTTGAGTTTATGCTTGTGCAGGTACGGATATGTCAAAACACGCAAAAGATAGCTAAATCAGACGAAAACCCGAGCACGAGAGATAAAGAGTGCTAAAGCCGGCCGGAAGGTCAGGAATTGTGCATCTGTAAAGATTTCTATGCTAAGAGGATGATTTTTGAAAGATATGATCAACTTTGAAGAATTGTCAGATTCAGTCCCTCAACTTTGAGCAATTGGCAGAAATACCCCTTGAGTTTCAGAAATGGCAAAATTGGCCCTTGGTTTATTAAAGAATGACAAGAATGATCCTTCAATCACATTTTCATAATTACATGTTTAGTCCCTGGAAAATCAGCTTGTGCAAATTTAGTCCTTTAAATAACACTTGGGTCCAATTTTAATCCAAATCCAATATTTACATAACCAAAACCCATTCAAGCCCAACACCTATACCCGGTCCAAATCAAACAACCCAACCCGTGACCCTAAAATTCCAACCCGTCTTACCCGTTATTAACCCTGGTCAACCCATCCATTTAACCCGGTCAACACAAAACCAAAATAAAATAAAAAAACCAAACGCGCCTAAAATTTTCCCCCCAAACCCAGGTATGAACCCTAATCTACCCCTGACCAAATCAAGTACAATCAAAGCAATCAAGGGGTAATTCCGTCCTTTCCTGACACACTTATGACACCACCTGACACGTGCTCAGTACCATGTCACCTATCCGTGTCATTCCTTTGCTCGATTGGCTAGAGGGTGGAATTCATGATCCAATGGATAATATTGATGGGAATTTACTAGAAACGTATCCAAGGGCTGTCAGATGAGGAGAGAAAGCACAAGGCTCACTTCTAGATCCTTCCCAAGCTCAAACGGATGCTATATATACCCCCTTTGTATCACAACTTTTGCCATGTAATTTCTGAGTAGTTTTCGAAATATTTTAGCTTAATTTAGTTTATTGTATTCATTTTCAGCTTATTGTAATTTCATTTAATTAATAGAAATAAGTTTTTCATTTAATCTCTCATTCCCAATTTTCATTCTGTTTTTAAATTCCTAGTTAGCTTATTTAGTACAATATAATCTCTGTTTCAGCTCATTTAAATACTTTTCAGCTTTTGGTTTCATGATAACAAAAATATAAAAAAAAATTAAAAAAAAAAATCTCTCAAAAATATAAAAAATATAGTTAATCTGTCTTCAGTTTGATTTCAGTTATTACAATTGTTTTCATAAGCTCTTATAAGCTTCTCAGTAGCTTATTGATTGCTTGTTGAGTCATATACTCAGATTTTACTCTCAAAACAATCTTGGTCAACAAAAGTCAAAGGTTCAGAATCATGGGTGAATTAATCTGTGTTGTTGAGATAGCTATGGATTTGGGTTGATTTAGTATAATTTGGGGTTGAAATCAGTAGGTTAGTGGTTACTTATGATTGGCAAGCCATTGTGGCTAGGACATATGTAAGTTCTGAAAATCTCATATATGTTATAATCTACTTATTTAGCATATTGATAATTTGATAGTATTTGTTGGTGATATGGCATCATTTAGGGGTTAGTTGATTATTTGATTCAGTTGAAGTGTTAGTATAAGCTAGTTCAAGTAGTTAGCTGAGTTAATTTTGCAAATTAGTAGTGAAACTAGTGTTTGGATTAAGTGGTAATTATGTGCTAGAGGTTAGATTGTTGTTTAAGTTGAGTTGGTATAAGCTTGTAAAGGTTTATTTGACTCATATCAATCCTTAGTTAGCATCTACTTTCATTTAAAAGTCAATATATGTGTCAATCTCATTTAGCAGTTAGATAAGTTAGAATAGTGGTAGCATTTGCTAGCTTGTAGCTTTAGGATCATATAGGATTGCTAAATTAGGTTCAATTATACCTTACTACATCATTTATCATCAGTAGGATTGAATCAAACCTCAATTTAGTCAAAATTGCAAATCTGTCCAAAAGTCAAAAAAGTTGGAAAATCAGTTTTTTACAAAACTTTGTGGAATTTTCATTGATTCAGTTTTGGTTTATATTAAGTGATACTTTGGGATAATTAAGTTCAGCTGGTCAAGTTTTCATAAATCATTTTTTGGGAATTTTTGGAATTTTTCATAAGCTCTAAATCAACTGTGCATTCAGCTCAAACTTTTCCCTGTTCACACTCAGCAGTCACTGAGTGTGAAACAGCCTTTTTGCAGGGCCTTCCACAAGCTTCATTTTAGCTTGTTTGAATCTGAATTTTGGTATAAGTGATCTTTACCTGGTGGTTTGTAGTTCCTCATATCTGGTTTTCAGTTGGGCTTACTGGATAAGCTGTTGCAATTGCTTAAAGTAGATAGGATATAGGCTGTTCTCATTAGAAATCCAAATAAGCCAATTCAGTTTAATCAGCACTTTAGAAGTTTAGGATAGTTGTAATTGGTTGCTTTTAGGTAGTTATAGCTTAATCTAGCTTCTGTATTGATTTGGTGCCTTTTAGTGTTCATTAGCTTATTATTAAGTGTTTATTCATAAGTCAGTTGCCCTCAGTTTCATTTTCTCACACATAAGCTATAGTTTTTATATTTTTCATAGATTTATAATAATATTTTAGATTTTTCCTGAATTTCTCATAATTTTTATCACCTGTTTGCTATTTTTCTTATTTAAAACTAGTTTTTAATCCTTTTTATATAGCTTTTATTACGAATAAATCAGAAAAGCTTCAAAAAAATAATTTTTCAATTTTCATAGATTAAGATAAATATAAAAAGCCAAAAAAATATTTTTCCATAATTTTCCTAGTTCAAATTATAATTTTTAGCAATTTAATTAGTTTAAAATTAGTTTTTAATTCAAATAAATTCCAGAAAAATCATAAAAATTAGTTTTAAATCTTAGTTAATTTTCAAATATCATTTTTAGTTTAAAAGTAATTTTAGATCATTTTTAGGACTTAGATTAGATTTAGTTGTATTTTATTCGCGTTCTATTAAATACGTTTTAGTTTATATTCGCGTATTTAGGATTCCCCGTAGTGTAATTTCCCTTAATTGTTTTCCCATTTCCCGTAGTTTTAATAAAATCATAAATCCTAAACATCGAGCATTTTAATAACGAACCAATAACGACGTTGCCCATTCACACCTCGTTGGGAAACGACTCGGATTTCCTAATCCGTATCACTATCACTCACGGGTTTTGATTCATTATCGTTTTTCCTAAAGGGATTTTAAATCATTCCTTGTGGTTATTTTTGATATCGATATTGTGGTTTTATCCATACACACCACCCTAAGCCTACTTCGAGAATCAAATTTTGGCGCTGCGACGGGAGGTTGTGTCGCGACAATATCGTTAAAGGTTTGACGATTAGTGACTCGAGATCCTTCCTTCGTGAAGTTACTATTTTTTATAAAAATCAAAAAAGTAAAAAATATTTTCCTTTTTCTTTTATATATATATATCATATTAAAAATACAAAAAGATTTTCTCTTTTGTTTTTGAGCTAAATAGAATACATCAATTATATAACATTCTCAACGGAGGTGTTATCATTAGTAAGTTACCGAACCAAAGATCAAAAACTTGCCTTTGTGTCGCTTGTGAATCAATTTATTTCTATCGGATAAACAAACTGTGTGGTGGGTATAAGGACGGCCAGACATTAAATTGCGGCTGAAAAGAGGCGGGTTTTTAATAAGCTTCGCACTGACCTAATAAAGCTTCTCCGCTCGCTTGTGCGTTTGTCTTATAGAAGTGATTTATTCACTTGGGATTATTGGTTTAAGTTCACCGTTGTTTTCGAATACCGTTCATTTAATTGCCTTGGTTTTTAAGTGCATGAGCACTCGCTCTCGATCTAGACGACTTGATCAGAATCGAAGCGTACCAGAGTTACGTAATATGGCTGCTCCCAACGTACCACCCAAACCCGGTCCTAATCCTCCTCCCGTTAATCAAAATGTAGCTCCCGATCTCCAAACGATGGAGGAGTTATGTCAACCTACAATGTACGGGAGGGGAGGACCGATTGCACCGACTAATTTTCAAGCTACGGATTTTAGCTTGAAACATCATATGATAGAAAAAGTAAAAAAAAAGTTGTCAATTTCATGGTTTACCCGATGACGATGCAAACAAGCATCTTGATAAATTTTTAACCGTCACTCAGAGTATGAAACAAAATGGGGTCTCCGATGACGCCCTTCGTCTAAATCTTTTCCCATACTCTTTGACTCATCATGCCACTTCTTGGTTTGATCGACTCCCGAAGAATTCGATTCATACCTTCGAGGAAATGGTTTCGAAGTTTCTGGCAAAGTACTTTCCACCATCGATGGTGACGAAGTTGAGGAACGATATCAGTAATTTCTGGCAATATCCTGACGAATCTTTGTTTGAAGCTTGGGAACGATATAAGCTTGCGATTGATCGATGTCCGAATCATAACATGTTGCTTGTCACTCAAATTGATACGGTTTATAATGGTTTGACTTCGACACGTGAAACAATCAATGATGCTGCCGGTGGAACTTTCATGAAGAAACGTCCCGAAGAATGCTACGATCTTATTGAGAACATGACCGCTCATTACAACTATTGGGATTCTACGCGAAAGGGGTGCATCATCTCGATCAAATACGTCTTCTTCTCTCGAAATAGCCACTCTGAACAAAAAGATGGACGATATCTTAAGGGTACATCAAATGAATAATCGAATCGAATCAACAAGTGAAAGCGGTACAACCGACTTGTGAGACTTGTGGAGGTCCACATTCTTATTCCGAGTGCCCAGCCATCGGTGGCTACGCTCAAGAGAATGTTTATGCTTCTACGGAAACTACAATCAACGCAAGGAGATCGAAATCTTCTTAGCTACCGTTCAAACAATTATCTCGGACCTCCCGGTTTCAACCAACCTCAACACCAAAACCAAAATCAAAACCGTTTCAATGGTAACCATAATGTTAATCAGAACCGAGGAGCTAATGTTAATCATGGTAATCAACACTACCAAGCTCCTCCACCTCAAGTTTACCAACAACCACTTCCTCCTCAACATCAATATCAACCACCTCCTCCTCAACAACCTTATCAAGCACCTCCTCAAGTCGCCCCGAACAACGATTTTCTAGCTTACATGAAGAACTCCGATTACACCATTAAATGTTTGCAAAATCAAATTAACGGCATGAGGACGGATTTCAAAATGGAGATGGAAGCTACAAGTAACAAACAGATGACTGAAATGAGGAATATGATGGCTAGTTTCTTTCAAGCCAATCAACCGTCTACTTCTTATTCTCAACCCTCGGGTTCCGGTTCTCTTCCGAGCAATACCATTCCGAACCCGAGAGGTGACATGAAAGCGATCACTACCCGAAGTGGTGTAGCTTATGATGGACCCACAGTTCCTACCACTAATTCTTCTTCTCCGTCTCATGTGGTGGACCGTGAGACCGGGGTGACAAAGGACCCGGTGCTTCCTACTAATAAGGGGAGTATTGTGAATGTCCAACCCACGGTTGTCCAAGATTCTGAGCCCGAAGATGCTCCCGTGAATGTGAACAAAGCTAATCCGAAACCGTCTATCCCATATCCGTCTCGTCTTAAAGATCAAACGCTTCGTGAAAAGTCTAATCATCAAATGGAAACGTTTTTCCAAATTTTCAAAGACTTGAATGTGGAGATCAGTTTTGTGGATGCCCTTCTCTTGATGCCTAAACTTGCTTCTACGATTAAGGGATTGCTTACAAACAAGGAGAAACTATATGAGCTTGCTACGACATCTCTGAATGAGAATTGTTCGGCGGTTATCCTCAAGAAACTTTCCGAAAAGTTAGGAGACCCCGGCAAGTTCCTCATTCCATGTGATTTTCAAGGAATTGTACAATGCTCCGCCTTGGCGATCTTGGCGCAGTATCAATTTGATGCCAAAATCAATCTACGAGAAGCTTTCGTTACCCCTACTTACAACGTGTATGACCCTCGAGCTAGCCGATCGTTCTACGACCCGTCCAAAGGGTATAGCCGAGGATGTCTTTGTCAAAGTGGGGGAGTTTTATTTTTGATTTTGTTGTGGTAGACTTCGATGCCGACCCTCGAGTACCCATTATTCTTGGGAGATGTTTCTTAAGGACCGGTCGTGCCTTAATTGATGTGTTCGAAGGAGAGATTGCGTTGAGAGTTAATCAAGAAGCCGTCACATTCAACATTAATCAAACGACGAGGTACTCCTCAAATTTCGACGATGCTTCCATTAATCGAATCGACGTTATTGATGTTTCTTGTGAGGAGTACGCTCAAGTAGTTCTCGGTTTTGCTAACAATTCTACTTCTTCGATTCACCTTCTTCTCTAAATTGAACAACCTTCGAACCAATCATTGACTCTTCCCCCTCTCTCACTCCGTTCGAGGGAGGTGACCTTCGTTTGGAAGAGATCGATGAGTTTCTTGCTAATAATGAATCGATTCCACCGGGAATTGATGATGGTGTTTATGATTCGGAGGTAGATATCCTTTATCTTGAGCAATTGTTGAATGAAGATCCGTCCACCGTACTCCCTCCGAAAGAGATTACGATTGAAGAAATCAAAGAAGTACAAACGACTAACGAAAAACCTCCGGGCCCGAGCTCAAGGATTTACCTCCTCATCTTGAATACGCTTTTCTTGAAGAACCGAACAAGTTTCCCGTCATCATTTCTAAAAACTTGAAAGATGAGGAGAAAACCGCACTTTTGGATATTCTTCGAAAACATAAGAGTGCCATCGCTTGGCAAATTTCCGATATCAAAGGCATAAACCCTCGTTTTTGTACTCACAAGATTTTAATGGAAGACGATTGCAAACCCGTTATTCAACAACGACGTAGGGTTAATCCGAAAATTCATGAGGTTATCAAAAAGGAAGTTCTTAAACTCCTTGAGTCCCGAAGAAAGGTGGAATGACCGTAGTTATGAACGAAGATAATGAATTGATTTCCACACGCCTCGTCACCGGATGGAGGGTGTGTATTGATTACCGAAAATTGAATGATGCGACTCGTAAGGACCATTTCCGCTACCTTTATGGATCCGATGCTCGAGCGTTTAGCTGGGGAATGAGTTCTATTGCTTTCGATGGTTTTCGGTTACTTTCAAATTCCGATCGATCCAGGGATCAAGAAAACGACTTTCACTTGCCCTTATGGAACGTTTGCTTACCGACGAATGCCATTTGGTTTATGCAATGCTCCCGGAACGTTCCAAAGGTGCATGATGGCTATTTTTCATGACATGATCGAGAAGTCTATTGAAGTTTTTATGGACGATTTCTCGGTTTATGGAGATTCTTTCACGTCTTGCCTCTCTCATCTAGACCACATGCTCAAACGGTGTGAAGACACCAAATTGGTCTTGAATTGCGAGAAGTGCCATTTCATGGTTCGAGAGGGCATTGTCCTCGGCCATAAGATTTCAAAATCTGGGATTGAGGTCGACCGAGCTAATGTCGACGTTATAGCTAAACTCCCTCATCCCACTACCGTCAAAGGTATTCGGAGTTTTTAGGTCACGCCGGTTTCTATCGCCCGTTTCATCCAAGACTTCTCAAGATAGCCCGCCCTCGACCCATCTCCAGAGAAAGATGCTCCGTTTATCTTCACCAATGAGTGCGTTGAAGCATTTAATTTTCTCAAAAAGAAATTAACTGAAGCTCCGATCTTAGTTGCCCCCGACTGGGATTTGCCCTTTGAGCTCTTGTGTGATGCAAGTGATTACGCAATTGGGGCAGTCTTGGGGCAACGTAAATCAAAACATTTTCAACCCATACACTATGCGAGTAAGACATTGTCTGAGGCCCAACACAATTATACGACTACTGAAAAGGAATTATTGGCCATTGTTTATGGTTTCGAGAAATTTAGACCCTACCTTATCTTATCGAAGACCATAGTGTATACAGACCATTTTGCCCTAAAGTATCTTTTGGCAAAGCAAGATGCTAAGCCACGATTACTTCGGTGGGTTCTCCTCCTTCAAGAGTTTGATGTTACTATTCTTGACAAAAAAGGAGCGGAGAACCTTGCTGCCGATCACCTTTCTAGACTTGAGAATCCCCATCAAAATGTGCTCGAGAAAAAGGAGATCACGGAAACATTTCCTCTTGAGACACTTGGGATGATTGCTAAGAAAGACCCAAACACCCCATGGTTTGCCGAGTTTGCAAATTACCATGCGGGCAATTTCATCATGAAATGGATGTCGTCCCAACAGAAGAAAAAGTTTTTCAAAGATGTTAAGCATTATTTCTGGGACGATCCCTACTTGTTTAAGATTTGTGCGGATCAAGTAATCCGACGGTGTGTTCATGGCCAAGAGGCTCTTGATATTCTCAATGCTTGCCATAACGGACCCACTTGTGGCCATCATGGTGCAAGCTACACCGCTAAGAAGGTTTTTGATTCCGGGTTCTATTGGCCTACCATATATCGAGATGCTCATGATTTAGTTAAGTCTTGTGATTCTTGCCAACGTCAAAGGAAAATTTCGCAAAAGGATGAAATGCCACAAAATGCTATTCAAGTTTGCGAGATTTTTGACGTGTGGGGCATCGATTTTATGGGACCATTTCCATCATCTAAGGGTAATAAGTATATCCTCGTAGCCGTCGACTACTTGTCTAAATGGGTTGAATCGAAGGCGCTCCCCACCAATGACGCCCAAGTGGTTGTTAAGTTTTTGAAGAACTTGTTTTCCCGATTCGGAGCACCTCGTGCTATCATCAATGATCGCGGTACCCATTTCTGTAATGAACAATTTGCTAAAGTTATGGCTAAATATGGAGTTACACATCGTCTTTCTACCAGTATCACCCATAAACGAGCGGACAAGTTGAGGTCTCCAATCGTGGTTTGAAAAGGATTTTAGAAAGGACCGTAGGAGAAAATCGAGCTTCATGGGCCGATAAGTTAGATGATGCATTATGGGCTTTCTGCACCGCATACAAGACACCCATCGGGTGCACCCCATTTAAGTTGGTGTATGGAAAAACTTGTCACTTGCCCATCGAGCTCGAGCATAAGGCATTCGGGCCTTGAAACATGCAAACTTTGATCTTAAGACCGCGGGTGATCACCGGAAAGTTCAATTGAATGAATTAAATGAGCTTAGGGATCAGGCTTACTAGAATTCTTTGATTTTCAAAGAGAAGACTAAGAGGATTCATGATGCTAAAATCAAAACCGCGTTTTCAACGTTGGTGATCAAGTTCTCCTCTTTAACTCTCGCTTGAAGATATTCTCGGGCAAACTCAAAACCCGTTGGTCCGGACCATTCACCGTTGCTCAAGTTTTCCCTTATGGAACGGTAGAGCTTTCTCAGCCCGATGGCCCAAATTTCAAGGTGAATGGCCATCATGTGAAACATTATTTTGGAGGGGACATTCCATCTATGGTTGTCCCGGATCTCCAAACTTTCCCTAAGGACAACTGAATTCGGGGATCAAGTCAAGCTAGCGACTTCGGTGACCAAAAACGATAGGCTTCGTGGGAGGCACCCCATGCTTATCTCTATCTTCTTTTTCTTTTCTAATAAGTGACGTGACGGGGTTAGCCTCTTCAATTTCTCGTGTTTGGTTGTTTGTGATGTTTTGTTTAGGATGTTCCCGATATGAAGACTCTCGTGCTCGAAGTTTGTCTTTTCTCCACTCGAGTTTCATGTTCGTTGCTTATGGAAATCCGATATCCTAATCTCATCGACTAACGTTTATCTTTGAGCATACTTAATAAACGGGTTTTTTTAGATTTTCGTTATTACCCTTGCCTTTAAAACATTGAGGACAATGTTTCGTTTTAGTCTGGGGTAGGGTAATCTTCGATTTGATTTGACCGCACTTGCTTATTTTTGTCATGTACTCTCGCAACCCCGTTTTTCCTTAGAAAATGAAAAAATTGTGCTAAAAATGAGAAAAATTTAAAAATTTTTGTAAGCTTTTGTTAGTTTTATGATCGAAAAGTCCTTGCTAGTCTCTTAGAAGTTTCTTTAAATATGCGTTTTTCTTGAAATAGCCTTTGCTAATTGCTTAGACAAGAGGCTATAAAACGCGATTCTAGCTCACAAGGCCAAGAATTTGCAAGTCTCCTTAAGTGATTTTAAATATGTTAAACAAGAATTTGCTAGTTTCTAATAAGTGATTTTAAAAATGCTAGACTTGAGATTATTGTGAAGCATTTGCTAAGTTAATATATGCTTTGACACCTTGTTGACTTTCCGCTGGTGAGAGTAGGAATAGAATTGACTTGACGGCGTGTTGAGCCCTAGCTTGTTCCCTTAACCATAGATAATCTAAAAATTATTGGCTAAGCATCCGCGGATCTCATTATTTGGGATTTTAAATTTGCGGAGATCGAGGAATGATAGAGTTACTTATGAGTTTAGATGCTAAACGTGGAGTAGTTGGTTCTCTTTAGAGCCCATCGAAGGTACTTATGGCTTTTTGTTCCCACAAAATTGTTTCACCCCATATTTGTCAAATAATAATTAAAGATGTTGAGTTTTTTGGCGATAGTTAGTTCTTTATCTTCTTTAGAGAATCTTTGCCCATGAGAATTGGGTACACATCAAGGTATCTGTCGGTGTTGTGGTGTAATAGACAAGCTGATTCTGATAGTTTTGCTATTGTTTCTATTGTTATAAAAGCCGTAAGTTAGGAGTTTGGCACAAAATTAACATGAAATAAAGCCCAAATGTATTAAAGTTGAAAAATCCAAAGCCATAAAAGTTGTCATAGACTTCCAAAAGGCAGAGGAAAAATCCAAAGTCATAATAAGACTTCGATAAAGCAGTAATCCCGTTGAGTTAGTTGTTGAAAAGACCAAGGGCCTAAATTGCAAAAATGCAAATGTGCTGAAATAAGTGTTAAGCCAAACTTTGAATCTGGGAGATATCTTCCTAAATCATGTTAAATTAGGACCTTGATGTGGACCTCATTCTTGTGTGTGGTTTTCGAGGGAAGGTGGATAACTAATTATCGACTTAGCTTCATATCTTTATCGGAATAAAAGTTATCGAAACGAGAAATTTGAAGAAATTCATTTCTCACAAAAATAAAAAAATCTAGAGGAAAATAGGAAAATGGGAGCAAAAGGTAATTACACAAGTAACTTCCATGGGTAGTGTTAGCATCTAAAATCTTATTTAACAATGATTTGATTTTAGCTTAGTTTGGGGACTTGTGAAAAATCAGGGACGATGTATTCTATCCGTATGGTCATTTCACGCTGTGTTGTGTTTCCTATTCCGTGATCCTAACGTGTTGTTTGAAAAATGTTGGAGTTATTGATCGACATGAAAGTTCAACAAACCGTCACTCATAACCAGAATGTGCTTAATCGTAATATCTATACATGTGAATAAAAAGGTAAACGGGGCGTTTTTAGAATTAAGGCTTTCTTAATCTCTTTTGAGGAATCTTTGCTACTTCTTCATAGGTTTAGTAGAAAGAGATTGAAATCCTTGGTTTTAGAAGCGTGAGTTGAATGCATTGCGTGGGGACACGACAATGGTCTCGTCTGGGGTATTTTGATATGTGCTAAAACACATATAATTTATTTATCAAATCAGACCCAAAATAACCAAGAAAAAAGCCGTTTATTGCTAATATTTAATGGTTTCTTGAGTTTATGCTTGTCTTGGGTACGGATATGTCAAAACACGCAAAAGATAGCTAAATCAGACGAAAACCCGAGCACGAGAGATAAAGAGTGCTAAAGCTGAGCCGGAAGGTCAGAATTGTGCATCTGTAAAGATTTCTATGCTAAGAGGATGATTTTTGAAAGATATGATCAACTTTGAAGAATTGTCAGATTCAGTCCCTCAACTTTGAGCAATTGGCAGAAATACCCCTTGAGTTTCAGAATTGGCAAAATTGGCCCTTGGTTTATTAAAGAATGACAAGAATGGTCCTTCAATCACATTTTCAGAATTACATGTTTAGTCCCTGGAAAATCAGCTTGTGCAAATTTAGTCCTTTAAATAACACTTGGGTCCAATTTTAATCCAAATACAATATTTACATAACCAAAACCCATTCAAGCCCAACACCTATACCCGGTCCAAGTCAAACAACCCAACCCGTGACCCTAAAATTCCAACCCGTCTTGCAGTTATTAACCACGGTCAACCCATCCATTTAACCCGGTCAACACAAAACCAAAATAAAATAAAAAAACCAAACGCGCCTAAAATTTTCCCCCCAAACCCAGGTATGAACCCTAATCTACCCCTGACCAAATCAAGTACAATCAAAGCAATCAAGGGGTAATTCCGTCCTTTCCTGACACACTTATGACACCACCTGACACGTGCTCAGTGCCATGTCACCTATCCGTGTCATTCCTTTGCTCTGATTGGCTAGAGGGGCGTGGAATTCATGATCCAATGGATAATATTGATGGGAATTTACTAGAAACGTATCCAAGGCGTCGATGAGGAGAAAGCACAAAGCTCACTTCTAGATCCTTCCCAAGCTCAAAGGGATGCTATATATACCCCCTTTGTATCACAGTTTTTGGCATGTAATTTCTGAGTAGTTTTCGAAATATTTTAGCTTAATTTAGTTTATTGTATTCATTTTCAGCTTATTGTAATTTCATTTAATTAATAGAAATCAGTTTTTCATTTAATCTCTCATTCCCAATTTTCATTCTGTTTTTAAATTCCTAGTTAGCTTATTTAGTACAATATAATCTCTGTTTCAGCTCATTTAAGTACTTTTCAGCTTTTGGTTTCATGATAACAAAAATATAAAAATAAAATAAAATAAATCTCTCAAAAATATAAAAAATATAGTTAATCTGTCTTCAGTTTGATTTCAGTTATTACAATTGTTTTCATAAGCTCTTATAAGCTTCTCAGTAGCTTATTGATTGCTTGTTGAGTCATATACTCAGATTTTACTCTCAAAACAATCTTGGTCAACAAAAGTCAAAGGTTCAGAATCATGGGTGAATTAATCTGTGTTGCTGAGATAGCTATGGATTTGGGTTGATTTAGTATAATTTGGGGTTGAAATCAGTAGGTTAGTGGTTACTTATGATTGGCAAGCCATTGTGGCTAGGACATATGTAAGTTCTGAAAATCTCATATCTGTTATAATCTACTTATTTAGCATATTGATAATTTGATAGTATTTGTTGGTGATATGGCATCATTTAGGTGTTAGTTGATTATTTGATTCAGTTTAAGTGTTAGTATAAGCTAGTTCAAGTAGTTAGCTGAGTTAATTTGCAAATTAGTAGTGAAACTAGTGTTTGGATTAAGTGGTAATTCTGTATAGAGGTTAGATTGTTTAAGTTGAGTTGGTATATGCTTGTAAAGGTTTATTTGACTCATATCAATCCTTAGTTAGCATCTACTTTCATTTAAAAGTCAATATCTGTGTCAATCTCATTTAGCAGCGATAAGTTAGAATAGTGGTAGCATTTGCTAGCTTGTAGCTTTAGGATCATATAGGATTGCTTAATTAGGTTCATTATACCTTACTACATCATTTATCATCAGTAGGATTGAATCAAACCTCAATTTAGTCAAAATTGCAAATTTGTCCAAAAGTCAAAAAGTTGAAAATCAGTTTTTTACAAAACTTTGTGGAATTTTCATTGATTCAGTTTTGGTTTATATTAAGTGAAACTTTGGGATAATTAAGTTCAGCTGGTCAAGTTTTCATAAATCATTTTTTGGGAATTTTTGGAATTTTTCATAAGCTCTAAATCAGCTGTGCATTAAGCTGGCTTTTCCCCTGTTCACACTCAGCAGTCACTGAGTGTGAAACAGCCTTTTTGCAAGCCTTCCATAAGCTTCATTTTAGCTTGTTTGAATCTGAATTTTGGTATAAGTGATCTTTACCTGGTGGTTTGTAGTTCCTCATATCTGGTTTTTAGTTGGGCTTATTGGATAAGCTGTTGCAGTTGCTTAAAGTAGATAGGATATAGGCTGTTCTCATTAGATATCCAAATAAGCCAATTCAGTTTAATCAGCACTTTAGAAGTTTAGGATAGTTGTAATTGGTTGCTTTTAGGTAGTTATAGCTTAATCTAGCTTCTGTATTGATTTGGTGCCTTTTAGTGTTCATTAGCTTATTATTAAGTGTTTATTCATAAGTCAGTTGCCCTACAGTTTCATTTTCTCACACATAAGCTATAGTTTTTATATTTTTCATAGATTTATAATAATATTTTAGATTTTTCCTGAATTTCTCATAATTTTTTATCACTGTTTGCTATTTTTCTTATTTAAAACTAGTTTTTAATCCTTTTTATATAGCTTTTATTACGAATAAATCAGAAAAGCTTCAAAAAAAATAATTTTTCAATTTTCATAGATTAAGATAAATATAAAAAGCCAAAAAAATATTTTTCCATAATTTTCCTAGTTCAAATTATAATTTCTAGCAATTTAATTAGTTTAAAATTAGTTTTTAATTCAAATAAATTCCAGAAAAATCATAAAAATTAGTTTTAAATCTTAGTTAATTTTCAAATATCATTTTTAGTTTAAAAGTAATTTTAGATCATTTTTAGGACTTAGATTAGATTTAGTTGCATTTTATTCGCGTTCTATTAAATACGTTTTAGTTTATATTCGCGTATTTAGGATTCCTCGTAGTGTAATTTCCCTTAATTGTTTTCCCATTTCCCGTAGTTTTAATAAAATCATAAATCCTAAACATCGAGCATTTTAATAACGAACCAATAACGACGTTGCCCATTCACACCTCGTTGGGAAACGACTCGGATTTCCTAATCCGTATCACTATCACTCACGGGTTTTGATTCATTATCCTTTTTCCTAAAGGGATTTTAAATCATTCCTTGTGGTTATTTTTGATATCGATATTATGGTTTTATCCATACACACACACCCCTAAGCCTACTTCGAGAATCACCCCTTTCTTGGATGACTTGTAGAATGCTCGTGATCTCGCCTTAGAGAAGGACCTATATGAGGATCACAAATAGAAAGAAAGAAGAACAACTCTCTAGATCAAGTGATCTATATGTTAGAAGAGAATGAGAGTGTATGAGAGATTTAGTAAGAAGAGGGGTGAGTTAGAATGAAGAAATGGCTCTCTATTTATAGGCAAATTTCTTCTCTGTTCTACGGATCCCACGGATCCCTCCCACTTGGGATCCGGCTAGTGTAATCCTAGGGATCCGTGGTCCGCTCCTCTTTGCCCATGGGTTTTTTGGTTATGGGTTATGGGTTATGGGTTGGTCCATGGGTTTTCTTTAGATTCAATGTATCTAAGTATACATTGTATCTAGCCAACTTGGGTATGGGTTATGATCCATGGGTTATGGTCCATGGGTTATGGTTTTTACCCATCCTAATAAACTATTACAACAAATACTTAATTATTACATTTTTATATTTAAATGGCTATATGTAAATGCTTTACAAAAATAACATGTATCCTTATAATTATACTTAAGATAACATTACATTTGTTATCAACAAAACACAAAGAGATCGCAAAATATTAATAAACGTTTTTACGATTTATTTGTATTAACAAACCCATATCCCTTATCCCCAAACAAGAAATTTATCAAAAGATGAAAACCCATATCTCAATCTTCATAAAAAATAACCACATAAACACACCCTCAAAAAAATTTCGATCTTTCCATTTCAAAAGAACAAACACTTCTCATCCATCTCTCTCGATCTACAGTTCAAATCATACACAAACACTCCAGTGAACAAATCAAAGAACCGGATCAAAGAACCCTCACAAAATCGATCAAAAAATCATCTCTAAGAGTTTATAAAACTCGCGATCGGAAAAACCTTATACAAAAAACCACTCATGAACGTGATTAATTTGAGATCGAAGTGTTTGGGTTGTGTGTTTTGATATATCGAAGTCTTTGGATTCATGAATTGTTTATTTTAATTGTAAATATTTGATTTTTATTGTTGATTAGTGTTTGGATCTGAAGATTAGTGTGAAGTTTATTGTTTATAAGGTGAAAAAAAAGGAGAAGTTACAAAAAAAGAAAAAGAAAAAAATTAGCCTGATGAAATTTGTTCAGTAGGCTTTAAAAGCCTTAATTTCCTTTTGTATGATAACACTATATAACAATTTAAAAATACAGAGTTTGATATAGTAAAGTAATAACAACATGACATAAAGTGTTGAGGAGTTGGGTTGTTTGTTCTAGGCGGTGGCCGGAGGTGGTGTGGTATGGTGGTGGCTTGGTTTGGTTAGAAATTTAATGGTGGATTTTCGATGGGATGAGATATGGCTATGGTGGTGGCCGGAGTGGGTGGTGGTGGGTAGAGAGAAAGAGAGGTTGGTGGTGAAAGAGAGAGAGAGGTTGAAAATCTGCTAGTGAGCTTTGACTTTCAAGATATGCTCGTGTCAATTGAATATGATATGAATTTTGTTATAAAAAAGCTAAGAAGAACTTAGCAAGGGATGAAGTCAAAGGATATTACAGTTGTTTTTTTAAGATAAATTTGTTTTGGCAAAAAATAAAATACCAAGCAAACTACAAGGATCAAAAATGTAGTTAACAACTTTTTCACTAAAGTCAAAAAAGCCAAGTCGCTCAAGAAATGTAGGTCACTCGCCCAAGAAATAACCTAGGGTAACTAATACTATGTAAGTACATGATGGGGACAAGCATAGGGACACTTATCACAATTTTATGAGAGTTGCCCAAGAATTCAAGGGAGACAGTCGCCCATAGGGTATTTGAAGAACTAGGAATTTTTTGGGGCACTTGGGGTGAACACCATTTGTACCTTTGGGGTAAGTAGAGAATTGCCTCATATAAATATTAAAACTTGAATTCACAAATAGACCTATACTAAACGACACATTATCTTGTCCTTATACTCCACAGCGAAACGACAGAAACCGACTTAGCAATGATGTTCAATGCAAATGTTCCCGCTAATCTTTGGACATGTGCATTCAGCTCGACTACATACATTATAAACAGATTGCCTACCAAGCTTTGCGAACAAATCTCCGTACGAATTGGTGTTTTATTTGAAGCCCAACTATGGAAATTTTAAGGTGTTTGGCAGCTGTGTTTTTCCTTATCTTCATAATTATGCTTCCCATAAGCTTGCACCACCAAGTGCCCCTTATGTCTTCATTAGTTATATCACTCAATATAGATTCTTTGATACAAAAATATTTAATTAATCACCTTAACTTGGTGAGATATGTATTAATCAATATATATACCAAGAGAGTACAACAAATTTATCTAAAAAATACAGGAAATACTAACCTTTCCTAAAGACTAGGAGATATACATAACAATCGTAAAAATCATCCTATTATTAACATGTCTAAAATCATTAAAACGACTTGAATACTTTTCGGTCGTTGTAGTTGACATATGTAGTATATATGTGTGTCAGTGTGCGCGCCCGCGCAAATTAAGCAAGGAATCAAGTGATTATTAGAAAAGAAAACAAAAGAAGAGCTTAATGACTATGGAATATCCTATCAGATTGGAAGAAGGCATCAGTAACCATGGTGGTTGTGGAGCAACTAGAAGAAGATAGTGAAATGGCAAGAAAAGAAGATTCGACGAAAGGCGGAGAAAACCCAATGTACCAAACAAAAACAGAAAAAGTATTGTAAAAAATTAAATATTTTGAAAAGAACTTGTTTTGTTAAATTAATTTTGAGAATACAAGGGTTATTTAAAAAACTCCTTTTACCGTTCAATCTATAACTTTTTAGAACAATTCAATTCTTAAATTCAATCTGTGATGGAACCCAAGCCATAATAACGGAAAATACCTTATTGAAAATTATTAGGATAGATGCGTGTTCTCTAAATTCAAAAAATCAATAAACAATGATCATTAGATTCGTGACTGCTATAATAGCATTTTGATTATAATTGTTTGGTTTTTTGTACTTTTATGATAGTTAATATTGCTATTATTGTGGTTTAACTAATGTTGTGCTTAAACTTATAATATTACTTTTGTATTAAATGAAAGTATGCTAGCAAGTTTAAACTATTTTTCTTGGTTGCAATCATGATAAGTTTAATTTGTGTTAAAAAGGATTCATTATTGGTGCGGTTTTATGTAAATAAGAAACTCAACGCGTAAAATGAAATGAAAAAAAAAAAAAAAAAAAAAAAAAAAAAAAAAAAAAAAAAGGTGAAAACCAAAACCCTACTGCTACAATAAAAAAACTGAAAGAACCGAAACCAAACAGTTTACGATTTGCAAAAATCAAATTTTGCGGTTTGGTTTTAGCATTTAACCGCCTTATGCTCACCCCCAAATTGTTTGTTCTAATTACATGCATGTGTAATATTTAGTTTTTGAGATTCGTAAGTATATTTTTCATGAATAATGGTGAGCGTGATTCTCATGAACCATGATACATTGTGGATATACATATATATATATATAGAGTCTATATATATATATATATATATATACTAGTTTTCGAAGCCCGCCCAATGGGCGGGCACGACTTATAATTATTTGTATGTTGGTTTCTGTTAACTTGAATACATTTTTAAAGATTTATATATACATATATATTATTTCAATAATAATTTAATTTGTTTGCGTGAACTGGTTTAGGTGGTTTATGTATTAAAACTACACATTGAATGACGTTCAACCTGTATCCTTAGAAGCAAATCCATTTGACTTGTTTAATTCATTAGATATAAAACATCCCTCAAAAACCAATTCATAACCTAATGGGTCGTAAGTCTACATTGCCACCTCTTGTTGATACTACTGTCATGTACCTGTTAATCTTGAAGCTTTCAAAGTCGTAGATATCAAGGACTCCAATTATGCTTTTAGCATTAGGATCTTGACCAATTGAATTGTTTATTTTCTCCACAATCCTGCCACAATTAACGTTCAATTTTAGACTGATATGTTTGAAGCATGACATCACATGTATGCAATTAAAAACTTATTAAATTTCCAGTTTTTCTGTGAAGACCAAAGAGTAACATTTATTCATGCATACATATATACGGACTTCTAATTTATATATGTGTTTACCAATCTTAAAAAAAGTAATGCTAAACACCCTTTTAAACATAGTAACCGAAGCTACATCAGATAAATAGCGTTTGGGCCGTGCCCAACTTTTGAGAGCAGCAATTACTGTCAAGTTAAAGACAATAAAATAGTAGAGCTGAGCACACCACCATAACCAATCATATGTTTCTTTGCAATATGATGCTCGGGATGACTTTTCAAGCCTGGATAATAAACATGCTTCACCTGTATATTTAGCATAAAATTCAGTATCACCTTGTAGGCGCCTAAAAACACATAGATTCAATCAAGTTGTTACTTTTATATGGCAACTCAAAGAAACCATTAACATACTAAGCAAGTTTTTTTTTTCTTCTTTTTCCCACATGCTTATAAGCTTACACACTAAAATATCTGTTACATAGCAAATACCATTTAAACTACAATTAAGATGATAAACATTTTCTTTGTTTAAAATAATTTGATGAATGTCGTCTTCTTTTAGAACGGCTATTTTATAAAAAAAATATAATAATAATAATAATAATAAAAATTGGATAAAGACGATGTATGTGATTTGAATGTGAGAGTATAGCTATATAAGTATGTGATTGATAAACAAATATAAGTAAGACAGGATAAATGTGTCATCATACTCTTTCCCTTTTGATGCCACGACTTTTTCCAACATCTCTTGATCCTAATCCTCCATTGTTCCTAAAAGCATCATACTTAATTAACATGTCATGAATGAAAAGGTAATAGTAGCCGATGAGATAAGTTGAAGCAATAAGTACCTTCATCATGCTTATCACTGAAAATGTCTATCTTCTCACCCTTCCTCTGTACATTCAGATCATGAGAAAACTTGCATTTGAAACCTTTTGCACACTGACCAGCCTTGAAAAATTCACACAATATGGACTTTGGATCCACCCCTGACCAGCAACCATAAATAAATATTTAGATATATAATTCACTGGATATGGTAATAAAGTTCACCTCTGTGTTAGATTGTTGAACATGCATTTAAGAATGAAGACCGGTATAATAATCCAATAAGATGGTAAGTAGTCACCACATAAATTTCAGGTAGCTATCTCACACAAGATCCGAGCGACTACTGACAACTTGTGGACTGATTACTACAGAGTATTAAACATGTTCAACCCAATCATCACACCACACAATCATGAATGTATCAGATACTTATCCAACTGTTAAACATCCTTAAGTAATAATCGACTATAGACATCGAGTAAGATACAAAAACAATTTGCAATTCATCAGTTCCAACAAATGAGCCACACTTACATATGTGGTATTTGAGTGTGTTAATGTTAGCATCTTTGTTTCTCAAAAAAAAATAAAAAATACACATCGTATGAATAGACTAAACCTCTGATTTACAAATACAAATGAATGAAAAACATTCCGATATGATTAGTTGTTGCAGATGTTGGAGTTGTGTGTAGCAGATGATAGTTGATCAAAGAGCACCGTGAAATTGGTGAGGGTTGTAAGTTTAGATAAACGATATGGTCATGCAGCTGAGAGTGTTATAATGACAGGAACTGTGCAACTCAGGGGTACTAATACTTGTGTCGGGCTAAGCCTGAACATGAAGTATCACTAATGTGTTTCTGACCCCGTAACAAAGTCACTTAAACTATTGATACAGAATCAGTGTGGGTTTAGAAATGAGATATTTGCAAACTCATAAAGTGGTATGAATCAGGGGTTGTGTTTGGGATTTTTATTTTTGATCCAAGTGTGGGTATGTAAAAGATATTGATCAATTAATGTCGTAACCTGATGGTGAGTGTAAGGTGCAGAGATTGGGACACTGATATGATTAGTCAGGTGGCACTTAAATAACATCAGGGTGTTAACAAGAGGTAAATCAACTGGTTTCATCAGAGGTTGTTAGTTTTCAGGCTGAGCCTTGGATACTTTTACGGATTAAGAATTATCATACTTGACTTGGATATTTATATGTATATTTCGTATATGTGTTTTTCGTAGTTTACTAATTAAATATAATTATAATTAGTAAAAGTTTTATTTCAAAAATGTTGTTAAAGGAATTATATATTTTTATTTATGAATTTTGTTTCTTTCTTTTTCCCTTTCTTCTTATTACTCTCATATCAGTAAACACACCTTTTATCCTTTGAAAATATCCAGAAAGTTACAGGCATCTACACTAAAAACTATGATACTCCATTGGCTCCAGAAAGTGATTTCCATTCCTACGCCAAAGTTATTGTAGCAAAATGTGTTGCAAAAGAGCATAGCCTGCTTTCACTCTATATTCTTTACAATAACGATTTGGAAGAAGTGATGCAGTTGTCTAAACATCCACAAATCAAACAAAGGGTATGCTGATTATAGACAAATTACGGGTATAAACTAATAGAAAGCTAAAAAAACAACATTTAAAATATAAAATTATTTACTAATCACCAACTGAATTTAACCCTCTCTTCACAGATCACGACAATTAAACAGTTACATATATAATGGCATAAAAAGTATCTATAAATGACTAAATGGTAACCTGGTCCTTAGCTTGAATGGTTGTTGGGTATCTTCTTTCCCAATGACATCACATCCTTCTCAATTTTCTGCAAACATTAATACACAATAAAATTTCAACATTCCACCTTATAAGGTAATGAACAATAAGAAAGTGACTGGATTCGCCTTTGCAAAATAGCATGTGGTATCTGAACATATGTAGCATGTCATGTATATACCTGTTGTATTATCAAATGAGGAGTAAAACAAACGGATTAAGAATCATCTTTGAGCTTTTCTATTGTTATTTAGATGCTAGCAATCATGTCACTTCAAAACCATATTATTTAGCCCCTATATTCCCGAAGCATATGGATAATGCAAAATATAACCTGAAAGCTTTTTATTTCCTATATTATTTCCAAATAATGTACCTTGATCAACAACTTTCCCAACAGAGATCTCCTGATATCCAAGGTCAAGTATACCATCGAACTTGGCTGCCAAGAAAGTGATTCCAGACTCTTTGGTAGCCTCTATGAAATCCTGGAGAAAGTAAAAAATCACGAGGTAAGAGACTCGATGAAAATACCGCACTCAGCAAATTTGAAGCACAAATTCTCAATCTTTACCTGCTTTTTAACCACAAGATGACCAAGAGTGACGGAGTCTTGGTTGAAAAAACCAGATATTGATCCAGTTCCATACTGAATTGCAATAGATGTCCCTGAAAGAAATTAACAGTTACTAACCATGTATATAAAACGCAATCCGAGGCTGTGCCAAATTCATTTGTGCATCCTCCTTTGCCTCCAATAGTATCCAGTGAAATCCCCTTTCCCCTTGTATGCATCACCATCAATGATGATTCTCAAAAGGCATTTATCAAAACAAACATAACAAATAGCTCAGGGTCGGCTAGCCATTACAAATTTACACAGCACGTGACAAGGCATAGATGAGGAGTCTAATGATCTAGTGTCAAGGTGAGGAAACATAAAAGGAAGAATGGTACAGTTGGAAACTCTGCCAAAAAAAAGCCTCTCATGGTGCACCTAACCTAACACTATGTATGTCTTAACCAGTTTATGTGGTATATAATATGAGATCAGACTACCATACTTGCTACGAAGTACATAAAATGATAATAGTTCATAAAAACGTAACTTACTTGACCATTGTATACAGTTACGTAAACCATCAATGTACCTAATAATTATAAACTCCAAAAATGCCGCTATTATATATAAAAAAGGTTGCGACTTTATATAAGAAAAATGAAAGTAAATGCCTACTTGGATTATTGGCGGTGGAAATTTCTAGACCATATGAGGCGGTGGCAAAAAATACTAAAACGAACAAAGGCTTCCAGCTATAGTCAATGCATTCCGTGGACCTTGTACACAAACACAAAAGACAACAAAACGTAAAAGCAAGAATTAATAAGTAACTTTTAAAAATAAGTATGAGCTGTTACATCGAGTTATGCTCATCTGTATACTCAATAATGGCGAAACAAAAAGTTATGGGAGTTAATTTGATCACAGTTGCTTCGAAGATAAACGTAGGTTTTTTTTTTACCTGAATCTCATTTCTTTTTACAGTTTCAAGTGAATCGTCACTTTTGCATGTTATACCTTCATCGACTGATACGAAGAAGAGATCCAAGCCATAGTTACGGTGATAGGTTTTCGTGGGCTAGAAGAGCATCAAAGGGGTTGGCAGGATATGTAAATCAGCAATCAGAAACACCCTTTAAATAGAACCCTGCAACACTCTTTCCGTTGATGCTCGCTTAACCAACACTACCACTTTATATGTCTCCAGGAACCAATAAAACTATATTAATAGCTAGGATGGAATAGAGAGAGGCATCTTACCGTTGATGGAAACCACCAAGGTGTTAGATAAATAACCAAAAGAAGAATTTACAAAACCCAGTTACACATGTTTGTGGTTACTACAAATAAACTCTAGATAGCACATGAGACATATGCTCAATATAAAAGCTCCGATAATTTATCATAATGAATAAGCAAACTATTAGGGAGCTAATGTATAATTCAACTTGACAGCTTCAAAAAAGTGTGCATACTAATGTGAGCCCTTCAAAAACATATTGAACTATTCTTTATAAACAACATCCACATGTTATTATTGTAGTACCATTTTATTCAGCACGTTTATCTTAATGACATTTGGGCAAACCACGAGAATTGCACTGTGACTATCAATCCGTGGAGTATAAAAACATGGGAGAAATAATGTTGGTGAACAATGGAAGACAGGAACTGTTATGATGGAAATGAGGACACTAAAGCAATAGTTCGAAAATTAGAGTGGTTTGATTCCGAAAATTGTAAACACCAAACCATCACTTACCATGCCAACGACAAAATAATATATTTATTACTTCGTACTCCTTAAAGTTAAGTTATGTTTTACCGTTAAAAACAGAAAAAATCCATATTGTAGGGGGAAAAATAATTACTGATAATAATAAATGAAAACGGGTGTTAGTTACCATGTAGAAAATCAAGTTTAGAACCGCATGATCAAGTACGTCCAAAGAGGCTTGTGAGTCAAAGGCAGATAGAACATCCTGCAATTGGCGAGAGCAAGTTAGATACCAAAAACCTATAATATATCACAATGTCTTCTTGATAGTTGACAATCAAGCCTTCTGTTTGAGATTTTCTTATTGAACTACACTTTAACTAGAAAAACTCTATAGAAAAAAAAAGTATAATGTTCTTTTTTTTGAATTCTACCCTCCGTCCGAGAAGACACTCTATTGAAGGGTGCTTTAGACATTTGATTAATATGCAAACACTAATTCAGTAAATGATCGATATATACTACCTCCGTTTACAATGAAATTCATGCGGTGGAAAACCTTTTGTATTGTCCAACCATAATCTGCACTCTTATCTCCATCCTAATTAACTGAATCTGCAATTATACAAATTCATATACAGACTTAAAACCTTCATTATCCATTTTTAAACAGGTTCCTACTCTCATATAGGAGAACTATGTATCTCTAGGATTTGATGACGGACAAATACAATATCTACCCAATTTGAACCATGCAAGCAGAAAAGGGTTAGTGGTATAAAAACTGATATTTGGGAAACGAAACTGTAGGTCATTGAGTACAACCTGTTACGGATGTAACTTTTTATAACAAAACCACAGTTCCCTTTGATTAGCCTGAAAATTAAATCATGAACAAACTTACCATGCTACTTCCAAAGAACACGTATTCTCAAACCTTCACACACTAAAAGAAAATCAGCATGAGAGAATTGAGAAAAAAAAACTGAGGAAAAGATAAAATTAGGGTTTGGAGAAAAATATATTACGAACTAAGGTGAGAGTAGGGTTTTAAGCTGTAGAGAAATATATGGTATATAATTTACATCCGAAATTTATAAATAAAATTATTAAAAATAATGAAAAATCCAAAATTTATAAAGCTATTTATATATTATATAATGCAACATAATTATCAAAATAACTTGTTGCCTAAGTGGTAAACACACAAGTTATTAATGCTACTCTTAAAAACAACCCAAGTTCAAATCTCACCAATGACATTTTTTATAAAAACGAATTTTGAAAAAAAAATATTAAAAATTAATATAAATTATACATTAAAACCGAAAATAATAGTTGTATTAATAGTTGAATTAATAAATTGCTTAGGTGACATGAAAAATGATTATTTGGCATTGAGGTGACATTAATGCCAAATGCCTCCTGTTATATATAATATAGAGATATAGAAACTTTATTTTCAGAACCCACTTTAAATGCGAGAACTGCGAGAACCCATCTAAAACCGTTAGATTTCTTGATCAATGGCCACAATGAAATGTGCAATTAATGTAAATAATTTAAAGATTAGGATATCATGTGTAAATCTGAAAGGGTATTAATGGTATTTTGCTTAAAAGGTTTCCTTTAAACCGTGCCAGTATTTACTCTTCATTTTAATCAAGATCTGGAACATATCAAAAATTATTTCTCTCCTAAAAACCCTATATGCCGCCTCCTTCACAAAAACTGTTATCCATCCAAAGAAAAAAATATGATGAGCATCACTAATATCTTTAGATCGACCAAGTAATTCCTTGTGTCGCCTCTAACTGCTCGAACGTGTGTCCATCTTGTTGCATTTTCATTTTATTGTAGAAATACGCCCTTTCCAATCACAGGTAATCCGTTCACGAATTTATGCAATCTAATCGCTTAAATTATTGTTTAGATGTTCTCGTCTGATTCAATTTTTTCAATTTTAAATGCAACATATGCATCAGTTCTTTATTTATTGTTCGATTTTAAGGAGGGAATTAGTATTTGGTCAAAGTTGTAACAATAATTATTCAAATCTTAAATTATATAACTCTATTAATGAATCGTTTGAAGGAAGCTGGATTGTGTCTGAGAAGGAAGAGTATTCAGGTGAGATATGTTTTTTGGATATGTTTTGAGACATTAAATTCTATGTTATTTGATTTATTTATTGGTACTAGTAATGATGATATTATGTTTTAATTATTGATTTTGAAGATTTAGGGTTTATGTAAATGATCAGGAAATTAGATTGAACTTAGTTTGTTATAAGAGTATTCTACAAAGGTGTTGTAGCGAGTTTATTGTAGCTGTGGTGTTTAGAAGGTGTGATTGCATTTCAAAACTTTGTGTGGCTTTAAGGTTGCGTCTATCAGAATAAGAATTGTAGTTTTGTAGCTGATCTAAAACATTTGTTTACATGAGCATCTGATTACATACTAAATTGATTTATGTTTCTTTTTGAATTAGCTTTAGTTGAATTTTAGTTTATGTGATCTTTTTAGCGAAAGTGTTTTAGTTTTGAACCAAGTACATAAGATCTTTTAATCTAATTTAATCTAAATGAAAGCTGGTCTTTGGGTTTACATAGTGATATATGAACATGCACAACTTGCACCTGAGGCTAGCATAGCGTTTATGAGTATATACTGATGTCTGAAATGATACAAATGTCTTTATGTAGTTGCTATGTTTTGAGCTATTAAATTAATATGTTACTTGATTGATCGTGTCTTTATTTAGCAGATTACTTATGGTTTAGAAAGTACGTAAACAAAAAGGTGGTGCTAGAAGGTACAAAATGTCTTTATGTAGTTGCCATGTTAGTAAATATGCTAAAAGTCATGATCGAGTAATTTAGATAAAATGTGGCTTGCTTGTTTGATTTTGCTTTTTATGACGTATAACTTTTATGTTTGGATTATAAAACATATATGTTTTGGAAAGATACATGTATGTTTACGTATAAAACATATATGTTTTGTGTTTTGGATTATAAAACATATACGTTTTGTGTTTATGATTAAAAAACATATTTACATCATTGGTTTAATATACACAAGATTGTGCATATGCTTTATGCTAGTTGTTGTGATTAATTTTCATTTCTTATTTGTTTGTGGTTTAATTGTTTTCGTGCATGCTTGTTTCAGATTGATTGATGAAGGTGATGATATCATTTAAGACCGGGAAGTGGATGAACACGATTATACATGAAGATAATTTGCGACTTTTGGAGATATATGATTATTGCATGTGTTTTTGTACTTGTAATCAAGTGAAATGTAACATTTAAGTATATCAATCTTGTTTTTCTTTTTATAATGATTTATGCCAACCTAAAGTTTTGTATGGACCTTTATTTGTTAGCTTGGCTATGCTTTGAATCTGTCCTTAGTCTTTTTGTCCAAGTTGGCCTATCTAATTCTTAAGTCTCTCGATGTACTAATTTGCATTACCGTCAAATACTATTAACGGTCACAACCAGTGAACCTTGATACGAGTCGATCTATCGTAAGTGGCCTTAATAATTTTATTTTGTTGTGGATATTAATTATCAATGCCAGAAAAGCGAGCCACAAAAAGGTGTGTTTGAAAAGGGGTATCTTTCCAATGTCGATTCATTGGATGATAACACTATTAGCAATATAATTGTGATTTCTCTTCCTACTTTTCTATCGTATATGCGTTTAATATAAAAATTAGTACGTTATTATTTAATATGTTTATAGCTTATTTTCATTAATTAATTTTTTTAACAATATTCATAAACAAATTGTAATTGTAAATTGTTTTTTTATAAAATAGTTTAATAATTAATAACGGTTAACTAATTTTCATGATTAAAAAATTTACTTTTTCTAAAAAAATTTCAAACAAAAACTAATACAATAACAAAATAAAATGAAATAAAAAAAATTCAACCGTAAACTAATACAATAAAAATATACAATGAAATATCCGTCATTACAAATAATTTACCGTTAAGTGAAACTTAAACTAATACAATAACAAAATACACCATCAAACCAACTTCTGATATAATGATTGTGGATGGATGTAAATTATAACATATGACAAACAAGGATATTACAACAATTTTTGTTGTACATGTTCTTTTTTGAAAGAAAGCAAATTATACCCATATACATATAAATGGGCTGATTTACCAGTGTATTTGTTCAAGACAATTTATCTTAATGGTTTCTTAATGTTCCTTCAAGACAAATTTTTTTCCCATGAGTTTCATTTCAATAATTAAGTATATACGGGACACATATTATTTATTCTAGGGGCTTTTCCTGGCATACATTATTATATACGTGGTACTATATTGTGAACTATTATGACCATTTATACTTGACTACTTGATACGCTATATTTTGTGCAATGGGTTGTGAACACACAGGTTGCAAGTTTTGTATGGGCGGGACTTGGAACTGAGTGGATTTACAATGCCTTTGCTTTGTGACCTCATTTGACAACGTGTGCATGAACATAAACTAGACATATTTTGGCAGTGGGTTGTGAACACACAGGTTGCAATTTTTGTATGGGCGGAACTTGGAACTGAGTGGATTTACAATGCCTTTGCTTTTGTGGACTATTCTAAATGACCAAAAACTTTTCCTTTGCTACATGAACATTCTTTAAAGGCTTTACAATTCAACCAAACACTACGAACTCACTCAACCATTGTGTTGACACTTTTAGCATGTTTTATCTCAGGTATCTAAGGCATTCACTTCATGGCATGCATGTGGACTTATCATAGAGTCGCGATGACGACGCGTCTCACATATATTTTATGCACTTAACTATCGTTTGATTGTAACAAACTCATTTTGGTATAATGGAAATATTTTGGGACCTATGTTTTGTAAACTCTGATTATTTTACTTAATCAAACGATATTTTCAAAACGACACTTTAGGTCGTTCGATATAACTGTAACTTTGATGCTATGACAGTCATCCCCCAGGAATTCCATTCCGCTGCAAAACAGATAATTTGGGGGTGTGACAGATTGGTATCAGAGCATCGGTTATAGAGAACTAGGTTGCATCATTGACCCTAGACTATAACTACATCATCATAGCATCTCATCATATCATTATAAGTGCATACTCCTTATACATGCGAACTTATGACTCAATACCAAACATCATATGAGACGATTAGTCCAAGCATTGCATAGTTACTCCTAAATTATACATAGCCTGATCACCTATGTCTAATTCAGGAAGAATCATGCAATGAAGGGAGTAGTAGTCTCATATGTGTAAGCAATTCCGTAATCGAGCCAAATTTTCAAAAGATTTTCTTCAAACCACTTGTTTCCAGTTTGATCCGAGTGACAGTTCTTGTTTGATGAAGTTGCAAAGATCAAGCTAGAAACAAGTTGTTGCTCAAACCGATTTAGCCTAATCTCATGACAGTTCTTGTTTGATGAAGTTGTGAGATTAAGTAAAAATCGGTTACCTAAAAATCTTTTGAGGGTTTCGCTCGAGAATGGGAAAGCCTGCCTCATCAAGCCTAATCATAAGAGAGCATGTATTTAGGACGGGAAATGCTCACGATAGCACGAGAACGTATTTAGTTGAACGAGGAACCCATATGCATGAGCATTGACATAACCATTTAGACCATATGCGAGCATGAATTTTTAGAACCCTTGTCGAGGATCGGACTATAGTTATCATTAATTGAATCACGAGGACGTGATTCCTCTGACATGGGAAGAATGTCACAATTCTCAGTTTCCGGTCATTTCTCAAACTCAATATTCATCATATTAGTTCATGCATGGTTTTGCATTTCACGTTAAATGCATAAATTCTTATTAAATAAACGCTATCGTACGATCTTTTATTTTGAACAATTGATCCGACACTTCCCAAAACTTATCCTGATATATTTTTATACTCAATTTAAGACCATAAAAATTATATCATTAGTTTACCCGGTGTTTTAAATTTATTGTGTATATAAATTGTTATATTTATATAATTACGACGGTTTTCTTAAAAACTACACGATAATTATTATTTCACTCAATTTTTGTAAGAAATATATTTTTATAATTTTTATGACTTCGATATATTTTATTTTGTTCCGTTAAAATTTATTTTTAGCTAACGCTACCCTAAATACTTAATTATATGTACAAGTTACCATCTATACTTAAATAATTACACATATATTAATACACTTATACATTTAATTATTCCAAACTCACTCAATCTTGCCTTGTTTTATTCATGTCGACACAAGGATGACACACATTTACTTTTGCGTTCAAAATATCTAATGTAAACCAATATATTTGCTTACTTTTAATAATATACTAAAAAAAAACATAACACATAGATGCAAAATATCCTTAGGTGAAAACACAAATTCTCTCCTTGTTCCCTCCTAGTGTTCGGCCATTTCAAGAACCAACAAGAATCAAAAATATTTTCAAGATCAAGCAATATTATTAACACTAGTTTACTCTCTTTTAAGGTTTTGAAAAAAAAACCTAGGGTGTTAGGATTAACCTTGTTCATTTAACCTCATCATGTTACTTGTAAGCATCTCATATTCATGTTCATCTTTCATATTCATATTATGTTCATTTTATCATGCTTGAGAAAAATATGCAAGTCATATTGATGTCTATACCACTTTTTATGGTTTTTAAGCGTTATAAATATATATTCATCATCCTATAATTACTCCCTGAAACATATCACTTTTGGTGATGTCTAGGAACCCATGACACCCTAAGAAGGTGTATGGTAGGATTAGAATAGCTTCGGAGTTGGTTTGAATTGGTTAGAATAGGTTTTGCGCGAGAAAAACTCATTTCGACAACTCTAATTAAGGGTCTGATCATATTTGTTAATTCTGGAATTTTCGACAGTTTATAAAAAATTTTGGGCTAGACATTTGGAAAATACACTTTAAAACGAAAACGTGGCCGCTTGAATGGGTTAAAACGGAGTTATAACGAAGAAGTTATGCTATTTTCAAGTTTGACGACGAAAACTATTAATTTCAGAAATTTCAGCATGTTACTATCACTTTTTACGAGTCAAAAATGAGGCTTAAGCGTTATTAAATGTGTCGACTTATCAAAAATATATTAGTATACTTTAATACGAATCTAAGGATGTAGAAAACGTAGAAAACAGACTTGTAACGATTAAATTACACGCGTTAAACAAAGTTGCCGTAACTTTATTATATAAGCAAATTAATATATTTCTATTAGACACATACTACGACAACGAAGGACCATGTTGAGGGTCGTTTTTAACATGGATGTAGTACTTTTTATAACGAGATGTCTTCTAGTAAAAGTGACTTCGCCTAGCCTATTTTCCAAAATGTCCAACCGTTCGTCAAGCGGAGTTGTAACGAATAAAATACGGTCACTTAAACTTTGCCGAAAACCACCCTTAAACAATATTTTGGATACAAGTACCATACTTTACCTATGTTTTTCTCCATGATCGAGACCTCTATGATGACATAAATGCTAAAACTTTGAGATAATGATACAAGCTTCCCAAAACCGTTGAGTTTGTTTCCTAACACTCGATGTGCACCATTTTACGACTAGCTTTTCAAGGCCGTTTAGTCACTTTCATGAAATTGTCAAATGACATTATTTTACGACGAAAAGTTATAGATTCATAATAAACCACTAAATGATTATCGTAGGATATCATTTTGACGTAAGTACTTGTAAAGTATTTGGTAACTTGACAATATGTCATAAACATATATTTCGACGATAAACTTTATTTTCCAAAATGTACAAGTGGTATGGATATCATATGAGTGTGCATGCACGATATTGTTTCATGACTTATATCAGAGCATATCATTCATATTAGGTTGCAGATAGAGATCGCACCTCATTTCAGTGTATCTACTTTGTCACCATAATCATTGCATCAGGTGAGTTCGTAGCCCCACTTTTACTCGTTTAATTGTTTTATAAACTCTTCGGGGGAGATACATGATCAACTTCATGCTTTTACTTTACACTTATATGAACTTAAACTATATTGTTTGAACTATCATGAACTTGTTACCCTTTTGTTTCACTACTTATGCTAGTAAGTAGATTGTGCCCGAACAAAATTGATCACTATGTTATGAACACTATTATTTGAACCACTTTCTGTGATTTTGAGCCTTCGACATGTATATTTGAACTCTTTTAACTTGATAGGAACATATTGGCGTAGATTTGAACACTTTAACTTGATTTAAAATATTTTGACATATAATTAATTTCTTTTAACTTAATGTTGAACCTTTGACTGTTTTGAACTGGTTTGACTTTACATTGAACCTTTGACTATTTTGAACTTGTTTGACTTTATATTGAACCCTTTGACTATTTTGAACCTGTTTGACATAATATTGGACCCTTTGACTATTTTGAACCTTTTGATATGTTTTGAGCTCTTTGACTGTTTTGAACTTTTGAACTCGACTTAAACTTTTGAACTTAATTACGAACTTTTGAATGGAACCCTTGAACTTAAATACAAACTAATCACTTGTTTGAACTTATTGAACCGTACGTGTTATGACCTTGACCTAAAGTCTCCTATGATCGGAGCATCACTATAAAGTCTCCCATGTTCGGAGCATCACTACAAAGTCTCCCATGTTCGGAGCATCACTATAAAGTCTCTCTTGTTCGGAGCAACCTAAAGCCTCCCCGGTCCGGAGCAGAGCGTCTCACTATGTTACGGAGCGTTCTCAAAAATTCTCACCTTATTGGTGGAGTGTGCAAAGTCTCCCTATGTGAACGGAGCAATACCAATTCTCGCCTTATCGGTGGAGTGTGCAAATTCTCCCATGTTCGGAGTGTTCTTAATTGTATATTAATAGTTGTATGATGTACTGTTCGTACATTCGCATTGTTAGTCTCCTATTAGTAGGTAGTATGGATAGCGCTATTAGAGGTCGGCCAACCTCTCGTCCACTATGTTACGGGACACATATTATTTATTCTAGGGGCTTTGCCTGGCATACATTATTATATACGTGGTACTATATTTTGAACTATTATGACCATTTATACTTGACTACTTGATACGCTATATTTTGTGCAATGGGTTGTGAACACACAGGTTGCAAGTTTTGTATGGGCGGGACTTGGAACTGAGTGGATTTACAATGCCTTTGCTTTGTGACCTCATTTGATAACGTGTGCATGAACATAAACTAGACATATTTTGGCAGTGGGTTGTGAACACACAGGTTGCAAGTTTTGTATGGGCGGAACTTGGAACTGAGTGGATTTACAATGCCTTTGCTTTTGTTGACTATTCTAAATGACCAAAAACTTTTCCTTTGCTACATGAACATTCTTTAAAGGCTTTACAATTCAACCAAACACTATGAACTCACTCAACCATTGTGTTGACACTTTTAGCATGTTTTATCTCAGGTATCTAAGGCATTCACTTCATGGCATGCATGTGGACTTATCATAGAGTCGCGATGACGACGCGTCTCACATATATTTTATGCACTTAACTATCGTTTGATTGTAACAAACTCATTTTGGTATAATGGAAATATTTTGGGACCTATGTTTTGTAAACTCTGATTATTTTACTTAATCAAACGATATTTTCAAAACGACACTTTAGGTCGTTCGATATAACTGTAACTTTGATGCTATGACAGTCATCCCCCAGGAATTCCATTCCGCTGCAAAACAGGTAATTTGGGGTTGTGACATAAATCCTAAAAATAAAAACCAAAAATCAAAGTACTTACCTGTTTTGTAGTCGTTTAATGGATTATGGTAACATCAATTATATATCTTAACCCTTTCATTTATCTTTTAATTACATTTTAGTATATATTTGATCCACTAAATCATAAAAATAAAAACCACAAGTCATACCCGTCCATCGGACGGGTTTTGACACTAGTGTATATATATATACGATTTTTTTTAGACCCCTTGTTTTTATTAAAAGTTCTTCTTTGATGTCTAAAATGGTTTATGTTCTAAAACACGTTACATTATTCTTAAACTTTAACTATAATTATATGGATCGTCTACAAAGGGAAGAGAGATAAATATCCGTTAGAAGTGTAAAAGCATTTGAAAAAAGAATAAAAAGTTCTTGAAATTAAAAATTCGGAAAATTTTAAATCGAAGATGTTGATGCATAGAAAAGTTGTTAAGAAAGTTTTTGTATCATTGAGATACTTTTTTTTAATGCAAAACAACGAAATCTTAATGCACAAGAAAAAATGTTGATGCACAAAATTTTCAACTTTTTATATCTTGATGCACATAAAATTTGATACATATAATAAAAAGAAGTTAGATGCAAAATGAATTTTTGATGCAAAAAAATAAAATAAATAAAAAATAAATAAAAATAAAAATAAAACGATTTACAAAATTTTAATGCATCATCCATAATGTAAGGCTACGAGATAGTTGGTTCTGACCAAGTGACGTTCCACGTTGGTGGTCCACCAACCACCAACGTGTACATGGTCGGCACTAACTATCTAGAACTTCTTCGAGAGCACCTTACGTTCACATGAACCTCTGCTCCAAAGGCAGTTGATAAAAATACATTACAATTACTGCTGGAACTTTATTTCTATAAGATTGGTAAGTTTTGGATTGATAAAGCCTAATGTGCAATTAGCTTATGCTAAAGCTATTTGTACATTTTTTACAACTTGTGGTACAACTTGTTTAAGCAACTAAAATTATTACTAAAGAGTGTGTGAATGGGGTTGATTAGTCAACAAGAAATTAGGGGAGTGGGAAAACTTGGAAGGCAGCCATGAGTTGCAACCGTATTATTACCACTTCCCCTAATTTTCCTATGATCATACTGTTTTATCATTATTTTGATGGATTATTTATCAAATCCTGGGGTTTGTTACGCTTGAGGCTTGCAGAAAATTGAGCGTGTAAACACCTTATAAGGACAGGGAGTTTAATCCTGTGCGGAGCTCTTTAACGTTTTTCTTGTGTTTACAGAAATGTTCTAAAGATGGTTAAGAATTTTGTTCGAATGATCAGGTTCATCTTTATCACCCTCATGTATTCAATGCTGTTCTTTGTGTTAAACACGTAATTTGTTCATATACTTTGTTTCTATAGTTCACAAGATGTGTTTATTGGTAAACGACATGTTAATATGTTCACCTTCATATCCGACAATCTTATACGGTGTTTACTTACGTTATGGATGGTTAATTTGGGATCGCTAATAAGGTTTTGATTGTTCATAAAACCTATTATTAAACCATTTTCAAGCCATGTTGTTTAGTGAAATATTTAAATTGTATAGTCATGCAATTGTGTTTTGAATTGAGATATCGTGGGCAGTGGGCACGCCTAAAAATGTTGGGTTAAAAGTCTGATTTTGTTTTTAGGTTTTATAAAGTGTGTTGCATATTTGAGATATGCGATTGGTGCTTATAGAAAAGCTAGAAATGAATAACAGAGTGATTAAATGCATTGTGATGTATTAGGTTTTATAATTGTTAAAGGCATGTAAAACCATGAACATAATTATTTGTTGTTTTATCTTCGATATTGTTATGCTGAAATGATATGTCTACGAAGAGACAAATCATTATACTTGCGAATCAGTGAATGCATGATCCGAAATGGACATGGTGAATATACAGAGTTTAGAATACTTGACATGGTGATTCATAATCACTTTGCAAATGTCACTGTTATATATCGTTTCACTAATTGCGGTTTCTAGCATTGGTTTTGAATAAAGACTTATATCATTTTTTAAAATTAAGACGTAATCATTTACTTATTAGATTGTTTCTTAAACTGATTTGAGTTTCTACTTAATTATGGTAAATTGTAACATGATATATTTACAAATTTTGAGAAATGAAACGAAACAACTACAAGGACTTTAATGGATGCAAAACTAATGGTTTTCATGTGAATAATTATTTAAAACAGAATGCATATGCTAGAAACGATATACTCAACATGCGTAGAATGTTGATTCGTGTAAGAAAGAGATTATTCATGGCATTTTAAGTAGAGTGTTCATTGAAATGAAAACTTAATTCTGACTCAACTAAAAGTAGAGGTGGCAAAACGGGCGGGCCGGGCGGGCACGGGCGCGGGCTAAAACGGGCACGGGCTAGAATGGGCACGGGCTTAAACGGGCACGGGCTAAACGGGCACGGGCCAAACGGGCACATGTTATACAAATCGCTTAATAAAAGACCTAAAACGACGAAAAAATTCCTTAAACGTTATATCTTATTTATATTAAAAAACTTAAATATATTATATTAAAAAAAATCTTTGAAACGATCGTTAAAGTTCAACAATTGAGAAAACAAAAGTGCCCGTTTGTGCCCATTTAAGTTTTCAATGGGCTATATGTGCCCATTTCAAAAAAAGTAGGGGGCTAAATGTGCCCAAATCTTTTAAAAATGTGCCCATTTAGCCCATCTTTTTGCTTTCGGGCACATTTTGCCACCTCTAACTAAAAGAACTCGAGTGATTGGTTGTACCATATCATAACAATCAAGCAAGTGGGGCTAGCTTGTTGTGAAAGTATTAAGTAGTGACTCAAGCAATCTATGCCAAATGGTGGGGTGGGTGATGTGTGCTACATGTTTTAGCTAAACATGAAATTTATTCGTAAGGAACCCAAATGTGAGACGTTAGGCGGTTCAAGCCAACTGAAGGATAAAAATATACAACCTATTGAACTTACAAGTAGGGTGAATTATGTGCTCCAAGGTGAATTGTATTTTTAAAGGTGCGAGTAACATGTGTGATATTTACTTCACGAAGGAAGGTGATATTTACACAACTCTCACAGTTTTTTTTAAACATTTCTGTCCCTCAAGGGAGTGTTTGGAACAGTCTTCTGTTTGGGTCAAGATTCACCTTTTGACCCACTTTGACGCCCTAATCAGTGTTCAAATCTTTTTTAAGTTCTTTGGTTAAAATTTCACTCACTAGTTCAGTCTTAATTCAGCTTTGGTATTTTTTTTATTTGTCTTACTGACTTGTCCATACAGCAGCTTATATTTCATTTTTTTTAGCATTTTAGTGGTTACTTGTAGCTTATTAGGTGTAGCAAATTAACTTGTTTAGTTTTTAGGTTAATGAGATGCCTTGTAGCTTAGATAGTTGCCCTCAAATCTGCCTGTAGGCACTTTTTCTTTTCTGTCAACAGACCCAACAACAGCCTACAAGGACCTTTCTTCAGTATCTTTTTCAAGCCTTAGAAAGCTTTAAATTAGGTGTTTGTGGGGGCAAAAGCTTGCCCCCCAGCTTTACTTCATTTCCCCAAAAGCCCATTGGTTAACTCCCACTTTAGCTTATTAAAATTTGGCCTTAAAATCACCCCTTAGGACTGTTTTTAGTGTAACAGTGCAGCAGCCTTAGATACCTTTTTATAAGCTTAACATCATATTCTTTTTGCTTATTTAAGTACCCTTTAGTGTTATTAGGTATTTTAGATTAATTAACATTAGGTGTTTTAGCTTATTAAGTGCTTGTCTAAAGCTTTTGTAGCTTAAATTGCCTTTAGTTTGCTCCTAAACCAACAGACCCTTACTCTTTTTTTTAGCTTATGTTGCCTTTCTACTTTTCTGTACAGCTTATTATCAACCTTTTATAAGTTCAATTTTTTATAAGAAAATGCTTATTTGGTTCTATTTATTAGTTTGGTAAAAGAAAAAATCAAAAAAAGAAAAAAAAATATAGTTACAAAAAATGGGCCAAGCTCCAAGGTCGAACCTGTGACCATCAGTCCACCGACGCACCAGCACACAACACTCTTCCATCTGCACTAGGGTCTTTGTAACGTTTATGTTGCACCTTTTAATATTTAACAACTAAGTCAGTTTTTAGTAGTAGCTTATTTATGCTTTTTAACTACTGATTTCCCAAAGTAGCCCACCCTTTTTATATTTTTCTTAGATTTAGTATTATTAAAAGTATTTTATGTAATTTTCCTAGATTTTTATAATTTAGTTTAGTATTTTAATTAATTAATTAGTTTAAATTAGTTTTTAATTCATAATAAATAATTTAAAAGTCGAAAAAATACCCGGCTTTTTTTCTAAAATTATTTTTAATCGTTTAGAACGTACGAAAATTACTTTTGCACCCGTAGGCCTTAAATTGCATAATTTTTACTTTTGAATCTCGGGATTAGCCCGGGTTTTTACGTTTTTTTAGTTTTAGCCCCTTAGGACTTAGTTTAGCTTCATTTCATTGTTTCTTATGCTTAGTAGTAGTTAATTTAGTTATTTACTTTGTTCCCTTGCCTTAATTACTTTCCCGTCACTTAATTTAACGTAATCAAAAACACAAAAACCCAAAACATCGAGCATTTTAATAACAAACCTAAAAGCGACGTTGTCAATTCACACCTCGTTGGGATACGACCCAGATATCCTTATCCGGTATCACATATCTCACTCACGGGATTTGATTGACTAACCTTTTTCCTAAGAGGTTTTTGATTCGATTCTCGTGTTTATTTTGATATTGATATTACTATACTATTTCATCCATACACACCACCCTAAGCCTTAATTCACACCATATCAAATTTTGGCGCCGCTGCCGGGGAGGTTGTGTTGCGACAATATCGTTACGGTTTGACGATTAGTGACTTGAAGAACCTTCCTCGTGAAGTTATTGCTTTCCAAAAAACCCTAAAACACAAAAATATTTTCCTTTTCTTTTGTATATATATAAAAGTTAAAAACCCAAAAATATTTTGTTTTCATTGTTTAATAAAAGATAAAACACATCAATCAAATAACACTTCTCAACTTGAGTGTTATCATAATAAGTTCCCAAACAACAGATTCAAAGCTTGCCTTTGTGTCACTTGCGTGAAAACGCTTGTGATTATTGGTTTAAGTTCAGTGTGTTTTTGCTTCGGTCTCGTTTTGATTGATTGTGTTATTTGTGCATGTGCACTCGTTTTCAAAACCCCAAAAATATTCTTCTTATTCCTCTTATTCGTTGATTCTATTTCTCTTACCCTCTTTCACCGTTTGATTCTATTCTTCGTATCCTCTCGATCACTTAATTCTATTTCTTTAACCCTCTACAAGTTTAATTCTCATGGCGACGATCGATTATCGTCGTTGTTTTCACTGTAAAGGCCGTATGGAAGAGGATAAGCTTTATTGTCTCAATCGCGATTGTATATGTGAGCGGTGTGGAAGAGCTGGTGCAAGGAAATATTGCTATTGGTGCGAATTATCCGACAAAAACTCTCTCGATGATTCTCCAAGTTTTTCCGACCTCCCACCTCAACCCGAGATTTGTTCTCTTGTTTCTAAGCCTAAACCGTCTAGATTTGATCAAAATCTTTCGCAATTTACGGTTAAGAGAAAAGACAAGAACCGGAGACCAAAACGGAAGTGGTGGAAATTGCTAGCTGTGAGAGCACACCACTTGTCCCACCTCTGGAATCTTCGAAACCTTTTTCGAACGAAATCGTGAACATGATTGAAAACTTCTTAAATGAACTTCGTCAAGATTCAACTTCAAGAAATACAAATACAACTTGTGATGTTGTTGAGCCCTCGATCCCTATTCCCGAGCCCGAGATATCTTCTTTCGATCAAGATTATTGCTACGGTTGTGGAGACGTGTTACCGAAAGGTTTTCGTTGTTTCAAATGTATGTGCGAGTGGTGTGGAAATTATCTTACTAATGGATTTTGTTCGATTTGTGCCGAGAATTCATTCGCTTATGATTCTAATCCAAATCCTTTCAATTATCCTCAAAACGATTTCAACTACCCTCCACAGAATTCATACGAACCACAACCGTACTATCAAGATTTCAATGATCCTTCATTTCAGAATTTCTCTCCTCAAATTACTTATTGTGCAAATTGTGGGGGTCCTCATTATGATTACCAATGTCAATCATGGAATCAGAATTACTATGGGCCTGATCCTTGTTATAACACTCCTTGTTTTGGCAATTTCCAACCCCCACAATTTCCCGTCATGGAACAATTTCCCGTCATTAATTAACATCCTCGTGAGAAAAGTATGCTTGAAGAACTTGCCGAAGACCAAACGTTTGCAACGAAAAATCTATGCTAGAATTACTTGAAGAAGAGGAACGAGCCGCTAAGATTCAAAGATGTCTTGAAGAAATACGAATCGAGGAACGAGCACTTGCAAGACGTGCCCGATGGCTCGCGACTTACATTGACAATGAAGATGATGAGGATTCTATTCAAATAAAGGAATATTATGAAAGTTTGTCGGCCGAAACCACACACGAAGAGCCCGTTAACTCTCTAAGTATGGGGGACGAGCATCTTAGCACTATTCCGGAAACGGAATCGTCTTGTATTGATAACCTTGTCCCAACCCCAAGTGAGTGCGAGGGCGTCTCTGATATGATGTGTGATGAGCCGGTTGATGATGATTCTTCTACTCCCACCCTTAATGATTCTGTTGAGATGATATCTGAGTCTGAAAATGACTATACGTCGTTTGACAATTCCTTATCGTGTGGAGACATCGAGTATGTTGAGGAAAATCATTCTGAGCTTGTCAGCTTAGAAGAAGTGAGAGATTTTGAGCCCGAAGATCGAGAAATTGACACTGATTTTGAAACGGATGATGAAGATATTCTTGTTTTGTCCGAGGAACCTTTCAATATGGCATTCACTAATCCTCTGTTTGACTTTGATTCTGAATTTACCCTAGTTTCGGATAACCCAATATTTGACATTCAGAATGAGGATAGTGACTCTTACTTTGAAAACCCCATTACCTCTTTACCCGAGCTCGAGGATTCTACTTTTGAAGAAAAGAAAAGTGGCAATCCCACTTCGACTTTAGACCTTCTCGAGGAGTTCGCCGGTGAACTCGCTCACATTGATCCTCTTCCTCCGGGAATTGAGGATGAGCTTTTTGAGCAAAATGCTCCGCATCCTCTTCTATCCATGAGTGACACATCTACCCTTGAGGATTTTACCGTGGTTGATACTTGTGTTTCATTCCTCTTCGAGGACAAAGTGTTCAAACCCGGTATCTTACCTTTCAAGGGAGTTTACTCTCGGACATTTCATAAGTCCAACACGGATGTTGTGACTTCTAAAGTGGTGGATAATCTTCTGCCCACCCGTTGTCAAATATTTGACACTCTTCTTTCTTATCCCATTTCTTCTCCATATCTTAACTCTTACGGGAGTGAAGATACCATTTTCGACCCCGGCATCTCTCATTCTCTTTAGCCGGTAATATCTCATCGGAGTGGAACTTTCAGCACATTCAATGTTTATCCAAACCATTTGAATGAAAGTCCGATGGAGATTCTCTCTTCCACTTGCTCCCCCATGGACCAATGAATTCGATGTCGAGTCAAGCTAGCGACTCGGTTAACAAAAACAGTAGCACTTCATGGGTGACAACCCATGTTTCTGACTTCTTTCTCTTTACTAACACTAAGTGTGGGGGGAATTCCCCCACTGTTGTTTGCTTGTTGTGTGTTTGCTCTATGTTTTCAGGATTCCTGTAGATCGTGATGATTGATGCGCCTGTTTTCAATCCAGCCGCCCAATATCCGATCTTTTTACTAACGATTATCTAGGGATATCTTTATAAAATCCTTTTTGTGAAAAAAGATTTCGCTTCCACACTTGGTTAGTAGTATTACCTTTTTCCGTTCTATAGTTTCGGCTAAGGCCGGTACTTTGAATATTGAGGGCAATATTCAATTCTAAGTGTGGGGGGGGGGGGAATTCTAAACGAATTTTGATCACATTATGTACCTTCTAGTACCCTAGCACCCCCGTTTTGACCAAAAATTTTAAAATTTTTATCGCTTTAAGTCAAGTATTTACATTTATAAGAAGTGCTTTGCACAAAAATAAAGCATTGATGCTTCGGCATTAATGGTAGTTTAGTCATGATTCGGCTAGAACAAGGGGAATCCCGACTCTGCTAGAGTGTTGATCTAGCTGCTCTCTTAACATTTAGGCTAAGGTTTTATGCGTTGTGCAAATGAAAATGCTAAGCGTGGAGTAGTTGGTTCTCTTTAGAGCTTATATAAGTAATATATGGCTTTTTCTCCCAGAAGCTAACTAATCGAACTAAAATACGTGTTCATTGTCAAACTTTTGAACATTCAAATCGTCTTGTTACAATAAAAAGTTTTTAAGCAAAATTGATTTAGAGTCTGAGTTCAACTTTTTATTTAAATTTCCGAAAAAGCATACTTTCTTAAAATTTGAATAGCGTTGCAAAATGAAAGTATCGTAAAAGTGCTTGAATGATGCAAAAGTTGCAAGTTTAAAGTTCGAAGTCAAAAGTGAAAAAAAAAAAAAAAAAAATGAAAAATGAAAAATATGAGTTGCGTGAATAAAAGCATTATGTTGCTTATGAATAAATGTGCGAAACTTGCTTTTTCTTAAATTTAAATCGGAAGTTGAACTCGTATTCGTCAAAGTTGTCTAAAAGTTTGACGGTAATTTGGAAATCCTTGATTTCAAAGATCCCGAAAGCTCCGATACTATTCTCGAGGGTGAAAACCTAGCCTCCTTAAAAGGACAAGCTGAGAAGAAAGTCGCAACATGGAGTGATCTCACCTTTGAATCTCGAATTTCTAAATTGTCGTCGGTTGTAATCCATTTAGGTTTAGTTTTAACTTAACGGTAGCTTCGTAAATCTTTGGAATCGAATTCCCGCTGATTCCGGTACTATTCTCAAGGGTGAAAACCTAGCCTCCTTAAAAGGACAAGCTGAGAAGAAAGCCGCTACATGGAAAAGGCTCTTTCGATCCTTAGACTTTCATCGTTTCCGGTGAGTTAGTACTTTAGTTAAGTGGATAACAACCATAACAAATGTCGATTTCAATGGTCAAACTTTTGAAAATGAGCACACTCACTTAAATTGTATAAATTGCGGGAGTAAAAAGTTAAGTCTCGACTTACATAGATTATTGATATAAGTAGGGTTAGCATTTTACAAAAATATTTGTACAATAAGTTTAAGCTTGGTTTGAGAGTATAAAAAAGAGGATGACGATTATAATTCCCCGGAGACACCCATTTTGTGTGAATCCCGTTCTATGATGCCATGTTTTGATAATCAAGCACGTTATTTATTTATGTTCAAGTTTAAATTTCTAGTAGTGGAATAAAAAGTCGAAACGGGGTATACTTGGTATTTTTGATCCTTTCATTACTTGATATGATCGGATTGCTAAGGACTAGCAATTGATAGTGTGGGGGATTTGATGAGTGCTTATTTACTCATCATTTTAAGCCCGAAAAACCCACAAAAATGTCTAAAAACACTGAAATATAACCAATTATATTGCAGATATCATTGGAATGTGTTTTTATGTGTTTCAGGTACAAAAGATCGAAAACAGGGCAAAAACGGACAGAATTGAGCTTGGAATGGAAAACGTGCTTTGCAGACGGAGCCGGAAGTGGATTTTCTACATTTTCAGAGCCCGAGATATGTTTTTGGAGTGAGCTGGGGAGATCAAACAAAATCAAAACCGAACCCCAAACCCATATACACCTTTTTTTTTTTTTACTGCCATAGTCACATGCTACAAACCCAGATACCCTCAAAAACATTGGCGCCAATTTTTCCCATCCCCTCTCTCCATCACTTTCATCACAGGAAGATGACAAGAATACTTCACATGGGCACCCTGTCCACCTTGGCAATCCAAGATGCAAGCTTAAGAATGGACGGTTGTGATTTCTTGCAGTGGGCACCAAGGGAATCCAAAGGCTGTGATGGATTTCAAACAAGCACAACAAGCTCAGAGCTCTCTACTCTCTCACACATGAAACACAAACAGCAAGAGGACAGATTATTTAGTATAAATAGGATAGATGTAATTTTGTAAAAAACTTGTCTAGAATTTTATTATTCTAGTTCCAATTTAATTTTATTGTAATTTACTTTCCTTGTACTTTTACTTTTCAATGCAATTTCATTTCAGTCATTTAAATTTCCAAGCCATGCAAATTATTTTAAGAATCTGCCATTTTTTACTTCAATGCATTATTGTTCAAATTTGTCAAAAGTTTGTTTTTAAGTTCTTATGAGCTTGTGTTTAAGCTAAATAGTTGTTTTCAAAACTCACACAACTCTCACAGTTTTTTTAAACATTTCTGTCCCTCAAGGGAGTGTTTGGAACAGTCTTCTGTTTGGGTCAAGATTCACCTTTTGACCCACTTTGACTCCCTAATCAGTGTTCAAATCTTTTTTAAGTTCTTTGGTTAAAATTTCACTCACTAGTTCAGTCTTAATTCAGCTTTGGTATTTTTTTTATTTGTCTTACTGACTTGTCCATACAGCAGCTTATATTTTATTTTTTTTAGCATTTTAGTGGTTACTTGTAGCTTATTAGGTGTAGCAAATTAACTTGTTTAGTTTTTAGGTTAATGAGATGCCTTGTAGCTTAGATAGTTGCCCTCAAATCTGCCTGTAGGCACTTTTTCTTTTCTGTCAACAGACCCAACAGCAGCCTGCAAGGCCCTTTCTTCAGTATCTTTTTCAAGCCTTAGAAAGCTTTAAATTAGGTGTTTGTGGGGGCAAAAGCTTGCCCCCCAGCTTTACTTCATTTCCCCAAAAGCCCATTGGTTAACTCCCACTTTAGCTTATTAAAATTTGGCCTTAAAATCACCCCTTAGGACTGTTTTTAGTGTAACAGTGCAGCAGCCTTAGATACTTTTTTATAAGCTTAACATCAGATTCTTTTTGCTTATTTAAGTACCCTTTAGTGTTATTAGGTATTTTAGATTAATTAACATTAGGTGTTTTAGCGTATTAAGTGCTTGTCTAAAGCTTTTGTAGCTTAAATTGCCTTTAGTTTGCTCCTAAACCAACAGACCCTTACTCTTTTTTTTAGCTTATGTTGCCTTTCTACTTTTCTGTACAGCTTATTATCAACCTTTTATAAGTTCAATTTTTTATAAGAAAATGCTTATTTGGTTCTATTTATTAGTTTGGTAAAAGAAAAAATCAAAAAAAGAAAAAAAAATATAGTTACAAAAAAGGAGCCAAGCTCCAAGGTCGAACCTGTGACCATCAGTCCACCGACGAACCAGCACACAACACTCTTCCATCTGCGCTAGGGTCTTTGTAACGTTTATGTTGCACCTTTTAATATTTAACAACTAAGTCAGTTTTTAGTAGTAGCTTATTTATGCTTTTTAACTGCTGATTTCCCAAAGTAGCCCACCCTTTTTATATTTTTCTTAGATTTAGTATTATTAAAAGTATTTTATGTAATTTTCCCAGATTTTTATAATTTAGTTTAGTATTTTAATTTATTAATTAGTTTAAATTAGTTTTTAATTCGTAATAAATAATTTAAAAGTCGAAAAAATACTCGGCTTTTTCCTAAAATTATTTTTAGTCGTTTAGAACGTAGGAAAATTACTTTTGCACCCGTAGGCCTTAAATTGCATAATTTTCACTTTTGAGACTCGGGATTAGCCCGGGTTTTCACGTTTTTTAGTTTTAGCCCCTTAGGACTTAGTTTAGCTTCGTTTCATTGTTTCTTATGCTTAGTAGTAGTTAATTTAGTTATTTACTTTGTTCCCTTGCCTTAATTACTTTCCCGTCACTTAATTTAACGTAATCAAAAACACAAAAACCCAAAACATCGAGCATTTTAATAACAAACCTAAAAGCGACATTGTCAATTCACACCTCGTTGGGACACGACCCGGATATCCTTATCCGGTATCACATATCTCACTCACGGGATTTGATTGACTAACCTTTTTCCTAAGAGGTTTTCGATTCAATTCTCGTGTTTATTTTGATATTGATATTACTATACTATTTTCATATACTATATCAAAGCCCGCCCGATGGGCGGGCATGACTTATAATTGTCGTTTGGAAAAAATAAGTTAACGAAAATAAGATATAAATGTACCAAATTTTTTATTTAATGCATTAGGAATGAAAAAAAAAAACGGTTATCGAATATGAGATAAAAAAAAAAAAAAAAAAAAAAAAAAGTTTTAAAGTGGTACGCAGGAACAAAGTATCAAAGCATAGCCCATTCGATGGGTGAGTAAGCCTTAAAAATATCGTTAAAAAACTTAAGTTTACATCCATTGGTCCAGACTTAAGAATATCGTTGGAATAAATTAGTTAACAATAAAGAAGATATAAAGGTACCAATTTTTATATTGAATGCATTAACTTATGAATATCGAGTACTACTTATAAGTTATATGATTGCACACAAACAACAAAGCCCCTAAATCTATGCTCTTCACTATACACAACAATTGCTTTGCCAACATCAAAAGTTTCCTTAATCGATTCATTAATATGCCATTTATAAGTGTCGTTTAGAAAAAATAAGTTAGCGAAAAATTAGATATAAATGTAACAATTTTTTTATTTAATTCATTAAGAACGAAAAATAAATAAATGGTTATCGAATATGAGAGAAAAAAAGTTTCACTATGTTTAAAGGGTTGAACATTAATAATCCATGATTTTTCAAAAATGTAAATTCCTCGAACCAACAATACCCTGATTATGACACAGAGTCACTATAATATTTCAGACACAAAGAAAGACATTTTGTGTATAATACCAAACAAATGTAATTACCGCGTATACCAAAGATCCAAGTTGCAAATAGGAGCCAACTTTCCAAGCTTCAGTGTTTGGACCACTAAATGATGCAACCACAACAAATTGTATTGTTGCAGAAAAACACATCCAAGCCAATAATTATAGGTGGTCTGGAAAATTTCTAGTGACCAGTACTTGTTATATTTATAAGAAAGCTCGTAACTCATAATGTAATACAAACAACCAAAAGTATATATAAGTTTTGTCCAAAAAAACTACATTATGATGAAGGGTTATGTTACATGAATAATTAGTCAAAATGACCAGCAACAGCTGTTGCGAAAGAGACATAAACAAAACCTAGAAGCCAAAGAGTCTCACTTTGACCACTTGTATTTAACAATAGAGAATTTGATAGAGACAATTGTGCATTTAGAAGCATGAGGCCTTTGATGAGTGCCATTGTAACAACACATGTGACACACACAAGTGTCGTACAAGAGCACGCTACCACAAGAGCAGCTACACCAATCAAAATGCCAGATTTTCCAAAGCCCTTCTTCTTGTGCTTGCTTGATATAGAGAAAGGATAACTCTTAAATGCACTTGACTCGGTAGATGGTGGAGTCGTAATATTCTGCAAATCAGATGGATTGTCCACCATTAGACCACCCAGACCCTCTTCACATGAAACTTAATTGTCCCTTGATCTCACTGAATCTCTAAAAAAATGAACTCCAACATGGGTCACAACACTAACCATGCACCTATTTTATTTTATTTTGTTTTAAAACGGCAAATTTTACAACCTACACCACCTATCTCACAACCAACCGTGCACCTATTGTAACACCTTTACCTAACAAACTGAAAGAGAAAGTCCCTTTTGACGATGTGAACCTATTGTCCAAGGCCCGCCCCGATGGGGCGGCTAGCTTTAAAAATTTGATTATACGATAAAATTAATAGTAAAATAAGTATGAACGTGTATAGTCACATCCATGAAATAAAACAAGCATGACATTATCAAGAAAATAATAACGTTAAACATAACCTAACGTTTAAAATAACCGAATTACATATAGTATATAATCTATGAAGAACTTTTGTATATACAACGTTGGTTGCAGAGTTGGTGTAGTCACCGTCTTTATCACAACACAACACTTTTAGACCTCTCTTGCCACTATGAAGAACTATAATATACTTTCTCTATGCCACTAACTTAGGAATTCATTCGGTCATTAACTTTATCAACTTGGATGGCTAGCTTTAAGAATCGTTAGAAATATAAAAGAAGTGGTAAAATTGTTAATACAAATAACGTTAAATGATATAATATTAAAAACCGTATTTACCCGAAAGTGGTTAATATAAATAACGTAAACTTCTGATTCGAATTCGTAGATGTTGCATATATTAACGTTGAATGAATATAATGTTAAACAATAAAAGAGATGGTAAAATGCTTGATATAATAACGTTGAATGAATATAATGTTAAAAAGAGGTTCATGTTCATAATACCCGTCACAAAAGTAGATATACTCTATTGTGTAGAAAAACTATAGTTACTTAGGGGAATTATTTCATAAGTATTTCCAAGAGTACAGTTGGTGTTGGGATAGACCATGGGTCATTGACAAACAAAGGATGCCGGTTAGATCGCTTTTTTGGTTTGTTGCATCGGGTGTTCGGTTTCGTTCATGGGAGTTAGTTCTGTTGGCGCCATGGTGGGATCTTTCTAATTCTAATAGCCTTTGGTTGTTTTGCGAGTTTGTCTCGTTTCGTTAAAGTTTTCTGTTCCTTTTCGTTCTTTGTTTGTTGGATCGTTTTTGCGTGTATCGTTTGCTAGTTTCTTTCTAGCCTTTTATTTAAAATTCTTTTGCCGTTCAAAAAAAAAAAAAAAAACGTTGAATGAATATAATGTTAAACAATAAAAGAGATGGTAAAATGCTTGATATAATAACGTTGAATGAATATAATGTTAAAAAGAGGTTCATGTTCATAATACCCGTCACAAAAGTAGATATACTCTATTGTGTAGAAAAACTATAGTTACTTAGGGGAATTATTTCATAAGTATTTCCAAGAGTACAGTTGGTGTTGGAATAGACCATGGGTCATTGGCATCAATTGGTTGTCTTTTGGTGGTGCAAGTAGCTCAAGTCGAGCAGCCTCAAGCTTTTTTCCTTCTAAAACTCCCCTCATTCTCCCAGATGGCATTGCATCTTCACTTGGTTCCAGAGGCCTTGTTGGTGACATTGATCTATTGATCGAAGCTGAAGTCAAAGACGAAGCAGGAACAGACTCACAAAGAGTGAAGTGATTTCGTTGTTATCTTCCTTTCCTATGTTTCTTACCAAGGCCCTGTACAATACACATAGCAAAGAGGCCGACCTAAAAACTTGTATGAAGATGTAAACTAATGTGAACATAAATATGACCACATACATATGTACCACTATATCTAATAAAGTTATCAATGCAACATGCTAAAATACATAAATTATCGTTAAATAAGAAGTGATGTAGCTGCAGAAATGTATCACATAATAATGGATAATATCATATATCTTTACATCTTAATTTTTCGTGTGGTGTCTGGTTGGGGTGGCCTAAAAGATTGCAGCAATATGTTCTATTTGCCAATTTTAAAGCCAAATTACCTATTTGTGCATATTACCAATCATTCATTTTATTGATATGAATCAATATATTCTGTTTAATGTTATTATTCAGCGTTGTTTTCAACAGCTTGCTACAACTCAAAGAAATTTATGTAAATATGCGAAAAAAAAATGGAGCATAAGCAATCCCAAACACCCTCTATCAATTCAAATTACTCAAAACAAAGAAGATAGAATTAAGTACCAGTAAATAATCTATAGCCGCCTTGGGGACTGTCTGAGGTACCACATTGGTCAAGAAATCGAGTTGAGGTTGCTCCTTAGTGGCAATAGTAGAGCGATACTCCACATCTTTTAGCGGAATGTGATCTGATGTACGCGCACTATCACCATGTTTGAAAGCAGCACATCATTTTCATTCATTTAGTCATACAAATTATAGCGATGGATAAGAAGAATGGAATGACAGAAGTTGTGTTTTTATGACTTTCGGGTATGTACTTCACACAACTCCGTGTGGGATATGATCATACTGATACACTAACAATTTAGAACTTAAAACCAAGATGCAATTGGTCTCCAAGTAGTTCAATATTTGATACTTCATTCTTGAGTAATTATAACTTTATAAGCTAGACGAGAGATGCACTATGTCAAAATTTGGCCCATAAAAGGCTAGTGAATCTCATATGGAATGTTAATTTTTCCTAAGGAACCTAATATTAAGAATATGTACATTCATCTCGTACAAAAGCTCATGCTCTCTCATTTAAAAATAAATATAAAATAGCATTCAACTTACACTCGGCAAGAAAAGCTTTACTTTTTAACTTTCAAAAATCCTGTTGTTCGAAGATTATTAGGTAAGCTAAAACATGAAATGTCCATTTGACAAATGGAGATATATTTTAATTAAAGAATGTGGCCAGCCAAAAGACGCCAATCGGAACCAAAAACACGAGTCAATAATACATTTAAAAACTGTGAAAAAAATATTAATTGCTATACCTCGAGTGATTCAATCACCATCTTCTGGTTACCCTTGAATGCAAGGCCAAGCTCCTTCTTATTAGGTGTTATAACCAATTTCTACAGATACAGATACACCAATTATTAGCAGTTAGTCCAATTTAAAATAATAGACTTAGGCAGCAACTTCACAAGTAGAATAGTTACCTCTACTTCTTTATGTTCTGAAAATTTCTCTTGAGCGACAAGTGCAACGCCACTTTTATCCTATAAAAAACAGCATCCAAGCTTGATTAAAACTATGATAAACATAGATAAACTTCACATGGCCGTAGACCAAATACTAACCGTGTGTGCATACAAGTCGTATGCAGATCTATCGGCTATACCCACGCACTCAATCCAACCGTATGAAGACTCAATTTTGGCATCCCAACAATCTTCTAATGCATTTGGTTCAATTTCCTAAAATTATAGATTAACAACCCTCAAAAACAATAGTCATCTATCCAATAGGTTGCTTTTATGTTTTTTTTTACCCGTGTCCCCATTTATCGTTTAGATGCACGAACATGTTTCCACAAACTTATGCTAGGATTCCAAAGTTATATTATCAACGAATACTACAGAGCTTGTTTAAGGTTTATAAAAGTACATGTTGAGCCATAATTAAGCGTCATACTCGTTGACACGGATCCATTATTTTGTAGATGACCACTTGTTTCTAACTCCCACAGTGCCACACATATCTAATATCATCATTCTACTTTCTTACTTTTAAAGCAAAGGTCATGACAATAGGTTATGTTTGAAAGTGATACACCTTTAAGGAAGTCTAGATCATGATGGGCTATGCTAAACTCTAATTATTTATAACCCTAATTATATGTTTTTCTCTCATCGATGGGTGGGCATGTGTTATAACTATTGTTGACATATACTATACTAAACTCTCTACGGGTACATACCTTAAGCTTCAAAAGAATTATTTCTAATGCATTTGGTTTAATTTCCTAAAAATATAGATTAACAACCCTAAAAAACAATAGTCATCATAACTTATAGAAAAGAGGAGCAAATATTTCGTAATATATATATTTTTTTTATTTTAAAGTCAAATATCAATCCAGGTTGCCATTCTTTTTTTTCACCCGTGTCCCCATTTATCTTTTAGATACACGAACATGTTTCCACAAAGTTATGCTAGGATTCTAAAGTTATATTATCAATGAATACTACAGAGCTTGTTTAAGGTTTATAAAAGTACCTGTTGAGCCATAATTAAGCGTCATACTCGTCGACACGGATCCATTACTTTGTAGATGACCACTTGTTTCCTTTGACTTCGCTAATCATTATCGCACCATACCAGTAGCTTAAATCCTAGCTAATAGACCGTTCGTCCAAAATAAAAGCAAGGTTTTCCTTTTATTAATCATATAAAGCAGAAATATATATTTATAAAATAGAAGGATATAGTAACTAACCAATTATGGGTAATTATGAAAAGAAATGGAGAATATACGCTAAATATTATGGAGGGTAATCAACCATGTGTTAAATTTTCACTTCAACAAAAGAATGAACAAAGCTTATCAACATTAAATTAAATCGCATACTATATATTTGCTATTGATCGCTTGAATATGCTGGTATGGACATAATGAAGGCGAATAACTTGCTGATCTTATAAGACCAGGCGACACTGTTGCAACATCCGTAAGTTGAGTATGCGGTGATGAATGTACTCGCTTTTCACAAGCAACATTCTTTTTGGTATTTCGTTTAAGAAAAATAATTTTTCTAAATAATCAACTATTTGAAATTGTAATGCGTATACCTTGATACGTCTTTCAGATCTTCTTGGTGAACTACCTGTACCATGTTAAAGTCCAACTTGGCAAGATCGAGCATTGTGGGGTTCATTCCACTTAAGGTATTATATCGAATACCTTAAGGTATTATGCTATTTTATATTTGTTCAATGTAAATTTATGTAAATTTACTTCAAAGTTTAATATCAATGACACACCGTGCACGTCTGTTTAGTACTCATATTACATGCCATTTACTCTTAAGTAAGTATCCGCAACTTTATCTTGTGTCGAAAAAGGTCTTGAATATTAGATCTTCTAACTTCAATCATGCATCTTTCTCGCCAGATCGCTCTCATTTCAACCATTGCTATACATAAATAGGCACCTTGCGAATCTATAGTGTGGATGTAGATGAACCTTCACGATTCAGGAAAGGTCATAGTAAATAGTGAGATATGGTTATTAAGAAATAAAAACCTTGCACTGAAATTGAGTCACGAGTATAAGCCTCGTAAGACTCTATACATTAGAACCTATCACTACGTGAACCTTCGGAGTCGGGCACAAGACTTCAGATGCTTTAGTGCTTCGTGACATGTCCGGCCTCAATCTACAAAAACAGAAAACAGGCACCATGAAGTTTCCATAACAAACAATGACAAAATTCTTATAAGTGATAACAGTTGTAACAATTATAAAAAGTTCTGTTCAAAGAACACACAATACCATTTCTAATATTAAAAGCATAATATAAACATACCAAAGTTTATGAACTATTTCTTATAATTTATAACTAAAAATGAATTGTGAAATAGTGTTAATTGAAGTTCTTATAATGGTTTTGTAGCACGTAAAAGGTCAATTTGTGTGCTAATGTGCTCATCAAAAAGCCCTTACCTCTAATAAAACGTTTGAGAGTGAAAAATCGTATAATAGTTGGCACATGCCCATATAAAAAAGGTAAAATTTACCAAAATATGCGGTTTTAAGCTCTTTTCTAAGAAGTTCGATAAGCATTTTAGCTATAAACTTATGTATGAATACCTCTCATGCAAAAGGCTAAAAAGTTGAAATACATTACTAGTTTCATGAATTTAGAAGATCTCAAACTCTTTTGTTCGCAAATAGAAGTACCATAACCAATTACCTCATTTACAGTAAGTGTGGTGCCATGTGTGTAAAGTAATAAATGCTGCACAATGTTATTGGATATCAACATCATCAGCTAAATTAGTGATATTTTTCATAAGCTCAATTAATCACCAAACTTGGATATTACTCGTATCCAATGACATGAAAACAGGAATTGCAACCACTGATATGATACATTTGTTTTCTTTAATATGGCAAAGCTTAGTCTTAAAAACATGGTCAAGTGACATACCTTCAGTTACACAAATAATTTTTGTTGTTCCAGGGAAGTGAATGATGTTTAAGAGGGACGCATGATCATAAGTCGTGCTTGATCACCTAGGTGAACTTTGTATTCAAGTTTTGTTGCGATTAGAAAGTTGATTAATGTTCATATGTGGAGCGTGCGAATTCTGGATTCGGATGGAATAGCAAATTAGATCCTGTAAATAAAGGTAAAAGAAGCAAATTAGATCATGTAAATGCATATATAAGCAAATAGGGTAAATAAAGAACTGACAATATACATAATGAAAGGGCATGCATACCTGAGATATACTACTTTCAAAGACGCTAATCATCTTCTTTATATTGCGTGGATTTTTCTCCAATGAGCTTCGCTTAACAGGTTCACCTGCTAATGAAGGAGAAAGAGATTTTACTTTTTCAACAATAGTTGATTTTGACAAATTCACATCACCCGAAGAGGCATTTTGCAATCTTCGTTTTCTTCACAAAGCTCGGGTTCTTATCTTCAAGATTCTACTTATCTAATTTCTTTTCCAGATTACCAGATGGTTTTGATCATGCTGCATCATTCTTCTCAAAATCACGAGTCTTAATGTCTTGTAACATCTTTTCGGGTACTTAAGTTTTTTGTAAGAGAGTCTTAATGTTCTTATTTGAATCACCTATAGTTACTTGTAACAAAGATGCACTGCCGTCACTTGTGCTGTTTATAATAGCCTGATTACCCGACGAATTTTCTTTACCTGAGTCTGTTCGTGAATCCTGACTCTAAATGTACTCAGCCATTTCCTTTTGCTTAATCCCCTCTGTTGCTTTAGAGAATGGCAGAAAAAATTACCAAAGCTAAAACACGCATATCATGGCCAGCCCTTTCCATTTGTTTTACCAACACTTCTACAATATCATGTTAAACCTGTTATACAAAAAAACCTATAAACTTGTAAGCATAAAAGCTTGTTTTGCTACCTTTCTTTATTTAAACAAATAAAAATTCGAATTACCATTTATTGAGGTGCTCATTTTTAAGCAGCTTTTAAGTGCTTAAAATAAAAAGAAATCAAAAACAGATTCATAAACCATGTTTGAAGGTAGCCAATTTTCTAAAGGCTAGGCTCCAAAAATGTCACGGTAGAGTTATGAGTTTTCATCTCACAGGCCCCTGAATACTTTTGTCGCTTAGGCCTCTTCTTGGATGAAATTAGTCTCTCAGAAATGACCCTTCTTGAGGATTCTCCATCAATCACACCAACAAGTGTTGCATTAGTGTTGAGCTTTTCAGTGTCCAAACCATTCCTAGACGTTTCGTGGGTTGTTTCGTCAACTGGCACATTAACTTTATCCTTTCCCAAAGCTTCCCCACCATCTCCAACTTGAGATACTCCTACATTAGAGTGGTGATCATTTCCCGAACCAGCATTATAGTCTTCGAGTCGAATGTCATACATATCAGTCTCATCACCATACTCATCATCTACATCATCATCCTCGTCATGCAAACAATTGATACTCTTACCTTCCTTCTTCGACTCCGAAACACCCTTTAACGACGCCTCATACTCCGCTTCATACCTCTTCAACTCATTCCACCCAGCTTCATTGTATAAACCTGCCCTATGACCCAACCTCCTCTTATTCTCTCCCAAAACCTTCTTTTCCCCGTCATCCACCTTCGTCCGTATACTAAGATCAAAAAAGGAATTTTTATACTTAGATTTGTACACAGTTGAATCAATGAGAGTGCCAGATGATGAATTGGGTGTTATGGGTAGCTTATTATAAAGTGCTTATATGCCTAATAAATGTTTATTCCACTTGTGAGCTGGAATTGAAAAGTTGGATTAGAGCTGCAGTACATAAAAGTGTAAACAACAGATTATAATCCATGATGCCCCTGAGTACTTGGATCCTGCAGAAATTAAGCGCTGAGTTCCTATAACATTAAAAGTTTTACACATACTAATGGAAGGAAGTGTACCTTTCACAAATATTGGAGACATAAAATATAAGAATGTAACATCAGATTGTGTACCTTGGGCATGTACAAATCTATTATCTCACCATAAGAAAACGTAATAGTCAAAACATCCATGAATTCAAAAATCAGAAGAACTACAAATCTGTTTCTCTAGCAGCTCTTGGACCTCACGGCGGGTAAAAAATGTCCATCACAATCATGATTCCATCATTTGTCGGAATGTGCTACTCCGCATAACCCAAGGAATTCTAATCAAAATTAAGAATAAGTGCATTTTTGGGCGGTGAAAAGCGTACCAAGGAAATAGCTTTCAAAGCCCGCCGCCATTATTCAGATAATTGCTCATATGTTTAAGATACTAACAGAACTTAACAAAACCAAACTAAAGCTACGAGCATTAAAACGAGTCTATGAAGAACTCTTACGCTCGAGTTATCAACTAATGGTCCATACACCATCCCATCCTCGTCCATGACACAACGATAGCAACACAAATATCATAATGACAAGAAGAAAAAAAATAACAAGCGAGATTAACAACAAATTTCTAACAATGAAATGGTAAAAATAGAAAGAACCTAGTTTAAATCTCATTAGCAAGCGACTTCCAAAGTCACGACTATCCTCAACGTTTGCGAAACATGTTCTTATCAAATCTTGATAAGTGTCAGAACCTCAAACTCCTGAACTACGCAACTCTTTAGCTCCATGAGCAAAATGACACTTGTCACCAAAAGTACACGAGCCTTTAGTAAAGTTTTCACAAAGCTTAGTCTTGAAATTCCCAGCAGGCCCACCAAAGCCACCTCCAGGCTTCCCAAACGACTTTTATTGTTGATGTGGTCCAGCTGCTGCGGTTAAGTTTACTATAAGCTGTTGAACCATCTCAGACGCTCTTTTGATCTGGTCAAATGTACCCTCTAGCTCAATGTTTTTCAGGTTCGGGTCAGATTCATGGTCTCTTACTGAGAGCTTGACACCCGTCATACGACAGATTTGTTTAGAGTTGATTCCATTTTTACCAATGATTGGCCCACCAAGTGCAGCATTAACGCTGATTTTGGTTGTTGCAGAGGCTCCAAAGCCCGCAGGAGCTATTTCTTGTGGTGGATTAAACCCATTCGTGGCCCCCACTGAATCTATTTCCGGGTGGTGGGCCCATGGAACGTGGATCTTCATGGTGGTGTGATGGGACTGTTGGCTTTCCTAATTCCCATTCTCCATGGGCATAATGACATTTGTCACCAAACCGACATCCTTCTGCGGTGTTGTATTTGCTGCAGAGGCGGCTCTTGATAGCTGGTGGAGATGAACCATCTGGAAAGGATATAAGGCCACCCGATGGGCGGGCATGCATCATAAGGCCGCCCGATGGGAAGACATGACTTATATTTTTTTATGGAAACTAATGATTGATGCTAATGTATACTTTGGTCTCATACACTCCAGGTATTCATTGTTCAATGGCCTGCATGGTCATGTAGAAGATATACGTCTTGGTCAATTTACAGAATTTGCACTCCATGAATTCAGGCCCGTTGACCTGGTTGGTTTCGTCTTTGTTAACATACTAACAACATAGAATTAATTTAAGGAGCAAAACAGTTAGCAATGGAGACAGTCTCAAAACTTGAAAGCAGGTGGAAGGAATGTAACCATACCATTTGTCAAGATCTATTAAAGGTGTCAACTGCAAACCTTCTAGGTAAGTCAACAACCTTATGATCCTTATCAACCATATTTATAAATTCTTCAACCAGATAAGACATGTGCTCTCTTGCTTCCTGCAACACACATGAAATATGTGATGAAATATTTATGCGCCAGAATCGTGGATGTAGGTTTATATAGATGAGAAGAGAAAAAGGGGGATGAATAACTAATACATACAGTTGTATCTTTCATGCTAAACTCATTCCAGACCTCCTTCGCATAACAGTTGTTCAACGGATAACTACTGTGTAATTAGGGGATCTCCCTGAATAAGAAACACATATCCACATTCTCTTAGATTAGAAACTTGGTCTTTTTTTTCCTCATAATACACGAGGAATTGTATGGACTTAGCTTATTAATTATTAGAGTGCAATAATAATAAATAAAATGTAATAGCCAATGGTAAATTGAAGAAAATGATAAAAGGGAGTAAGGCGTAGCCATGATACGAAGTAGAGATTACCTCGACATATTATTGCTGATTCACTGATTTTTCCCCTTAACTGAGCAGAAGTTTCAATAATGGTTACCTTTTTACATGTCACCTAAATCAATTGCAACTTCTAATGTTAATCCAAGAATATAAGATATCTAAAAACTTCAGGATTAGATAAAATGGACACCAGCATCTGATATGGACAGTTTGGAAAAATTCTTACCTCCTTGAAATCCAGTTCAACATACACATGGGGCACCTTCCCTTCATCCTACCAACTTTGGTCTTGTGGTTCCGTTTTACATAATTTGGGAAGAAATAAAAAATCTAATTGTTGGTCTCGTTTGCTTAATCTGAGCAGAGATGAAGAATGTGCATAATACAGGATGGATGTACAAAATAGAGAATGGCATAAACATGCAAACGTACATTGATAACACTTTCCAGTGGAACATGCATCGAGCATCAGATTTCCTATCATTTCTGAATATATCTACATGTAATACAGAAAATTTTGAATGAAAACCTTGAATATATTAAGATTATAGTAATTTGACTAAAAGCAACTTGGTGCAGTATAATTTGAGTGGATTAATACCTTGTATGCAGTGTCAAATCCAAAACTTGTTGGAACTTCTTTGCACTTCAAGTCGTTAGGCCTGAGTTTTCAATAACGTGAGTTTTGGGCATCCAATAACCTGAGTTTTCTTGTCGTTAGCCCTTCAAAAATTCAAAAACATGAATAAAAATTCTAATAAAAGTGTTTATAATATAATTGAGCTTGTATTGGCTGGGGCAGAGACATGGTATAACATACTTAAAAGTTTTCTTCTAGTAGGCAAGCATTTGTATTCGAGTCGTCCCCACCAATGACCACAAATCCATCTAAATCAAGCTTCTTCACTGTTCCTTGACCTTCTTTAAACTGCAAGAAAAGTTGACCCATTTTACAAACTTAAAGCTTTAACCAGGGCATTGCAAACTAAAAAGTTACAAACATGCTCAGGTGTTTCAATCTTATCCCTTCCACTGCAAGTTATAATTACCACTAACAGTTTGAGTAAAAATCTGAGGTAAAATCATATGATTCACAATTTACCAACTATAATGTATGTTCTTAATCTAGGTACCAAATCAAAAAAAAAAAAGAAGAGTGGAACAGTTGAAAATCACCTAATTTTTGTGAGGATATACAAATTCATCCATCAACTCAACATATATTTACCCTTCATAACAACAGCAGGTCCTCCTCTGAACCCGTACATTGTGCTGTCTTTGGTCCTTTTCTGCCGATAGTCTATAATCTAGCCAAAGCACAAAATATAAGTAAAACCTTAGAAAACTGTTCAGAAACTTATCAATAATAAAAACCAATTATATCACATCTCAAAAACACAAATGTAGAATAAACATATTGAATTTGATGATTTTATCACCAAATATTCCAGAAATCACATTGTGCCCACCAGGAGCCTGTCCTCTAGATAGAACGCCACCAATCTTTAGACTCGCCTCAAGTAGTGAAACTCAAGCCTTCACGGAATCTGATGGCTGCCCCAACAGCACACGTCTGCTATCATGCCAGTACCTGGCCAAATAGTAACTAATTAATGTCTGTTTCCTGAGAATACACCCAGTTCCGTCGGATTTGTTGCAATTAAATAGCACGCGTCTACAGTCATAGCATCACTTGACGAAAGAGTCACTAATGCTTACATAACAGCTACTTTAATAACATATCGTCAAAAGTAGTATAGATGGGAGTGTACAATTACCTGGAAAACAAACATCTGTAGCTATCAGTTTAATTGCGTATAGGCATTTATAAAATGTGGCCTATATGAAAAGAAGAAAGAATTGTTACTTGGATTGTAACCAATACGACCTATAGTTGAGGTTATGCATTTCAATTAGTATTAATGCAAATTAGATAGTTGCCCGTCTTAAGCCTCAAGTACGAATGCCTACCACTTTGCAGCCATTTTTAAAATTTATCAAGACCAATACTCGATTGACTATGTAAACTCAGGAACATAAAATAATGAGCGCCCAAAGTGTGGCTGCAAAGGATGGTAAATCATCAGATTAAAGCCAGACACGGGGCATATGTTTGATGAGTTTTTGTGACGGATACCTGACCAAAAGCAATGGAGATGAAAATCCTGTTAGGTTTTAAAACCATATGAACATTTTGAAGCGTTGCCATTCCCTTGTTAAAACACCTGGTTGTGGGTTACCTACAATCAACTAAGGTATTTTCTTAGATATAGTAATTAAGTGAATCTTAACGAAAACTTGTGTTGTGGTTATTCAACATCAATGAGATCAATAATAATTGCTTTAATTAATATTGAAGTAGGAGTTTGCGAATGATGAAATAAGTTACCTGTGAAGAGCTTGTAGGCACTAGATACAATCCTTTTCTGGAGACTCAAATACACCTGATTTATTTAGACTCAAAGGTTAGCTATGATAGTTGTGTTTTTGTTTACTTTATATGAAATTCACTACTGTTATAAAGACTTATATCTTTGAATCTTGATATGATTCTATTATACTGTTGATAATAAGTGTTGTGAATAGTATTGAATAATAAGTTACCATAAATTCTCCAATTTGTCCAAAATGAGTTGAAATAGGACTATATGGATATCTTGGTTCACCGTATGGACCAACACCTATTTCAATCAATTTTATGTCATTGGTTGCCAAATATTTGCCAAACTTATTGCTAAAACTTCTCATGAAATCTGCATAAACCTCATGTGGATTTGACATCACTAACACGTCACTTTTAAATAGTAATAGGAATACATCATTAACGAAGGTCAATGCGTAAGTGATTCTCACCCATATGCATCAACGATTGTTTGAAAGGAATCCGTAAACGTTTTTGTCCGGAAATACGTTGGAGGCGACTCTTTAGTGTTCAAAACCTGGAATATAGCACCAATTTGTGAGTTTGAGTGTTCCACCTGCCTTCTTTAATAAAAAAAAGTATCGTTCATGATAAAACTTTAACAGAAAGAGAGAAAAACACATACCGAGAGGTTCCACTGCTCATATTTTTCTCCTAATTTTTGTAACATATTTCCACGGTGCAGAAGACGAGCATCTATTGTTATCTTTAGCTCAGATGTCATTCCAGATACTCATCCATTTAGCCACATCTACGCGTTTTGGTTCCTTTTCAGTTCTAAACAAACCTTCTTTACTGCATTCATTGGTGTTTCTTTTTCATATTAAAGCAAAAGCTAACATTAGTCGGAGTCGGGACAGTAGATAGTTCAAAAAAGGATCTTTATCAATATCTTGATCCTCTTTGCAACTGAAGTGTTACCATCTGCTAGTACCTACTAATAATATTTTGTTAATGAAAACATGAGAATGCAAAATTGATAACATAACTGAGATATAATAAAATGTATGAAACATAAATCGTATGAATAATGAAAAAACTATTGAAGCTGAATAAGAATAAACCTGTTACTTGTTAAGACTGGTGATCGAATGAGTCTGTGATTTGTAATGTATTATCAAATGTGAGGCACTGAATATATAGATGCAAATTAGGTCTACCTGCAAAATTATAACATGGACAAAATAAACAAAACAAAGCGTGCATCCAACGTACCTGCAAAATTATTATGAGTTCTAAAGAGACCTACATGTTGTTTTAAGAATCATTACAGCAACATGCGTTAAAAGAATATGACTAACCTGTAAAGAAGACATCTAAGCTGCAAAAAGTTGCAAAGAAACCAACATACGCATATACACAACAACGAAGTTTCATCATTAGGGTTTTGAGGGAAAAGAGGCGTATCTTTTTTCCTGTATGTGGTCAGTCAAACAAAAACCATAAAACGTGATACAAAGATTCATATTATATTCAGAAGGGCACACGAAACGTTATGATATCACAAATTCTTGATAAAAAACATCATAACAACTAATGATGTTAATGAATCATATAAATATAATCACTTCTTCAGCCAAGAATATATATAAACATATATCAGCAAACAACTAATATGTAAGTCGCATAATTATATTATACAACATCTAACCTGATGTTTTTTTTTGGTCGAGCAATGAAGTAGAGAGGGGGCGGAAAAGATGAAAATGTTTATATGATAAAATAGACGAGTACCCGCGCCTAGCGGCAGCTATTTCTAGCGTCAGATAATTAATAATTTGTGATATTGTGGTGAGTGTTTTGTGTAACGTTTAAAATAGAACGTGAACCGATGAAAATGCAATTGCAAACGGTTGTACTATACGATAATTAAAGTCTAGACAAAATTCTTAACATCTATAAAAAAACATATAAAATCATTTAATGAAAATGAAAGTAAACATTACATCAGTTATAGGATAAAAACTAACAACACACGTTACTTGTTGCATAAAAACTAACAAGGATGAGATTAATAGTGACTAAAATTAGCGTGAATATGATTAGCCCAAAATAAAATAAAAATTGGCTAATTTTGGCTATTTTGTAAAAGATTTGGGCACATTTAGCCCCATCTTTTTTTTGAAATGAGCGTATTTAGCATATTGAAAAGTTAAATGTGCACTAACGGGCACAAATTTTCTCATAATTGTAAAACATTATAATTGTTTTTGAAGAAAAACTTATAGATAATATATTTATATAGCGACATATCGTTTTGTGTTAAAAAAAGTTTATGGGTTCTAAACGAAAAATAAAAAAAGTTTGAAGATTTGGGGATTAAACATAACGTTTTGAAGCCCGGTTCCGGTCGAAAAACGGGCCGATTTAAACCAAGTCAATATGACATGTTGGGTCAAAACGGGTCAAATTAAACAGGGTCAACCCACTGGATTTGAAGCGTACTGTGTCAACCCGGTTTTCAATATGTGTTAATAGTTTCAAATTTTTACTTTTTACTTTTTGTTTTTTCCTTTATATATAATATAGCAGGTACCCGCGTGTTGCGGCGACGAGTACCCTGTGACTATTAACCGGAGAAATAGATCTCGATGAGACCTGATTCACCAGTTTGTATCGGTTTTAACGGGTCCTCTCTAGTTCATTTCCGGATGGTTGTTATTGGTTAGCCGAACCGATGGCGACACCGGTTTCCGGTTGAACCCGTTGGTCCGGTCCAATTTTTAAAACTATATGTACCATCAACTTGTTAGCTTGTATGAAGCTTTGTGTGTTTTATTAATTTGTATAATGTGTATAATAACATGTACTTTTCATTTTAGGGTGTTTTAAAAATAACATTAATTAGTTTGTTTAATTATTTTATATTTAGAATTATGTTGTAGCTTGTTTAAATTGTACATTGTGAAAATTTCATTGTACTTTTTAATAAGGGGTGTTTTAATTGGTTGTTTTTAATTTGGTAGATATGCTTTTAATTGGTTGTACAATGTGAATAAATTATTGTACTTTTAAGTAATGGGGTGTTTTAATAAGAGTATTAATTACACAAATATATTTCTCTCTCATTTGACCATTAAACTTTTTCACTTTTCCACTTTGACTGTTTTTCCATTTTATGTAGTATAGATTACAAATTGCATAATTTTTTTAGCTTGTCCTTATATGTATTGATTTCAAACATATAAATCAAAAAACAATTTAGTCTAGTGGTAAGTTGTTTAGAAAACTCATGAATGACCCAAGTTCAAATCCAATATATGTCTTCTTTTTAATTAAACCGAATTAAAATTTAAAATAATAAACCGAATTTTAAAATTAAAAAAAATAAAATTGTACATATATTTAAAAAAAAATGCCACATGTGGCATGCCTCCTCTTATATATAATATATAGATATAATAGATATAGATATAGATATATATATATATACACACACATATTAATTTCTTTTGGTTTTCTACTTTTTTTTTTTTAATCATATGTTGCTACTTCGAAGCATGTCTTATTTGACATGTTCGCTGTGTCTAGACCAAAAATTCTACATTCATGAGTGATCTCGGTGACTAACGTTTTAAACATGTGAAAATCATTATGCGTCCTTCATGGATGTCGAAAATGATATCCATTATGAATTATTACTCCTCGTCTGATTATATTCTCACTAGTTTCGACTATTTAGCTATCATTCAATTTTAATACAAAAGTCTTTATATGGGACACTTTTTTCTTGAAATATAATTGCTATGTTGAAGAAGCCTAAGAGGTTATATAGATCAATGAAATTCGGTTTCTTAGGAAAAATTATAATCGAATTTTTTTATGTCAAGATGACATATAAGTTGACGATCATATTTTTTTTAAAGGCAAATTGCTGAAAAAGGTAATGTAAAATGTCATTTGCTAATAAGAGGAACTTGACAATTTCTCACTCCTAAAAAAAATTGAAAAATCAAAATTATGAGAAAAGGGGAAATATAATAACTAGTTTGTGACGTTTAGGGTTATACAAATATGATACGGGATTTTTGCCCCGTTACTTTTTAGTTGGATATTATAGACGCGACACATTACAACATGAAATTATGCGGGTTTTTTTAAAATAAACATACTCATTTTCTGGACAATTTACTTAATTAGGTATTGATTTTGTAGGAGCCGAGTGGCTTCCTAGATAGGGAGTACGAGATAAAAAAACAAAACTGAAAAATTAAGAGATCGAACAACTATCCTACAATAGAGCAAACTATTGCATGGATGCTGGCGGCTTAGTGTATAAGGACATGGCAATGATACATCTATTTTAGAAGGATGTATTCAACTTTCAAATTTTCTTATGTATATTACATATCTTATATAAAATTACAGGTGTATTTTGAAGCAACTTTGATCAAAATTTTCTATGTATGTTACGAATTTTACATTAGGGGCAATTTCATATCTCCCCTTCTTTTATTTGGAAATTTCAAATATACCCAAACATGCATTAAAAACATTGTACATTATGAATTACTAGAAGGGTACCCGCGCAATGCGGCGGCGGTTACCCGATGACTATAATATGATTGGAATAAATGAAATAAAAGTTAAAGTTGTAAAATTTTGAATTAAAATAAAATAAACCCACTAAAAATATAAAAACTAAAAACTCATAAAAATATATTAAAATGGATGTTGAATTAAAGAGCATAAAATTTTAGAAAATATGGTGAAATTAAATTATAATATAAATAAGTAGATAAAAAGATATTTTAATTTGAAAATAAAGATGAATTTTTAGTTGAGAAGTGACACATGTCATTTTATAATTGGAGCTTCCTATCTTAATTTTTGGTGGTTAGGAGTTATGCTTGGAGTTTGTTAAGTTAGGCAGTTTGTTAAGAAGTGACACATGTCATCTCATGATTGAAGCTCCTTATCTTAATTTTAAGCCTTCTAAAATTAGAAGGCTTAATTTTTAAGCCTTCTAATTTTAGAAGGCCTAAATGCATTATAAAGTAGTATAGATAAATACTTGCACTTTGGATATATATGAAATTGGGGCATTTACATATATATCCTTGCAAAATTCAAAAATTACATATATATCCTTTTGATGCATTAAAATCATTGTACTTTATGCATAAAAAACTGGTAAAAATGATATATATGTAATTTTTGAAATTTACAAAGATATACATGAAATTATGCCTATGAAAATTAATCATGAAAGTAGGGTGAAATATGAAATTAATCCTTTACATTAAATAACATATGTTGCAATATGTCACGTCCCAGTTGTTCTATACATGAATAACATCCAACTAAAAAGTAATTTGTTAAAAATCCCGTGTCGAATTAATATACCCTTAAACATCACAAACCAATTATATTCTTTTTTTTTTGTAAAGGAATTTCTTTCTTAAACATTTTTAAGGGTGAGAAATTGTGAGCTTTCTTTATTACCAAATTTTGCATCTTTTCTCGCATTTTTTGGCAATTTGCCCACCTTTTATTGATAACACTAACAATTTTTCACGCTATAAAAAAAGGAAGGTGATTTGCACACTCAATAAACTGATTGGAACACTCAAAAATATTATATTTTGATATTTATACCCTTACAAGGGTGAATAAGGGTAAAGTGATCTAAAGGTATATGTCAATATACAATATTTTTGAGTGTCTCAATCAATTAATGGAGTGTGCAAATCACCTCTCCGATTTTTAGAGGACTAAATAAAATAAATAACAAAACTAATAAAAAGAGGTCAATATAAAATTCAATTTTATGAAAGTATTGTAAAACTCTAATTTTTCATTTTAATTTTTTTCGGATTTCATCTTTTTAAAAGTGATGACCTCTGCATCCTTTCTGACATCGCCACAGTGTTAGTGGCGAGAAACTTCTATACTTCCAACCTCACGATAGTTGCATCCTTCGCTTTAGTCATTTCCTACATTGTTTGGAAAACCTTTCATTTGAGCCTCATATCTTCTCTCATAGACTCCCGACGGTCTTGCGCACTCCCCATGGTCCCGACATTGTCTCCATGGTATTTTTTTTCGGTTTTCACAATTTGCCGACGGTACATTGTCTTGGGTCATCTCCAAATAGCTCATTTAATTCGGAATCTCCATTATATCCAAGATTAACAGGTCTTGGATTAACGGATTCAAAAGGATCTCATTTCGATTTGGTTTTCAAGAAAGACCATGGCATTTCTTGAGTGAATGATTTTCCTATTTACTCGTCATGATATTTTAATTGACAATGTTGCATTAGCTCTAGCTCGTTTTCGCTACTTCTACTTAAACGTTTTAGACGTTAATAAATGACGTTGGGCTTCTAGCAATGAGTGTTCAATTCAATGTTGCCCACTTCTCGGTTATTATATCCTTGGTGTGTTCACGAGGAGCTCTTTTGTTGAACTCCAGTTGTACCTTTTGCCAAATATAAAGTTACATCTTGGTCATTTCCGTTAGTGTTATCCTCGGATATTTTCACGGAGTATATAACATTCGGCCAATATTAGTTCTTCTTCTAGCGTCCAACGGGTTTTGAGTGCTTAAAATATCCGAAAAACCGATGAACCGAGCCAATTCGCTCAATTTGTTACTGCAAATAACTAATAACCTAAGAAACCAAAATTGAAAAAATCTGAAACCAAAAAAATCCACTTAACGTGTTTTAGTCTTGGCTTCTATTTTCCGTTACCCGTGTTACTAGAAGTAAGCCGTGTGAAATATACATAATGGTTTTAGTTAAATATATTTTTACCGAGTATATAACATTTGGACAATACATAAAGGTGTTACTAGAACTAAACCGTGTGAAAAAATCTGCTTAACATGTTTTGAGTTTGGTTTCTACTTTTCGTTACCCATGTTACTAGAGAGGTTTTTCTGAATGGTTTTGACTAACTTCTGATATGACCCAACTTGAAATGCTGTTTTTATTTATTAGCATTAATGTTTTGAGAACCTAAAAATATATTACTGTTGCGTCATTTCAACATTTTTTTAAAAGGTTGAACCGGTAAACTTTTATAACTAAATGAATGTTACTTTACATAGATAAATTTGGCTCACGTCACACCCAAACTATGATAAGCATAGCTAGCCAAACTTGTAAACACTCAAAACCCACTAAACAAACTACGAACTAAATGACTCGACATAAAACCACAACTATAGCCCATAATCTTAAAAATGTTTCTCCACATCATTTCCAATCAACAAACACCACCAGGACCTATAGTCGCGACTTGGCAAAATTATCAGTGACTCAGGCTGATAACGAGAGCCACTGAAAAAATTTCCACAACATTGCGTATGGGTACTCTGATCTTTCCAACTGGTGAGTTTATAGGAGTCTACTATAGCGAGGAGTTGAAGTATGCAATAGGCCTTGGGTACTTATGCCGCGTCTGGGGCTCAATGCAACAAACTACAAATGCGAACCCGTGGCCAGCATTAGACATCCAACGTCTACTAGGTCATTGACATGCCTCTGATAGGCATTCCTGACCGCTACCGGGCCGTTAGCCGCGGGTGATGTGCTAATAGGATTTTTCAGGACATACCACTTTCATTCATGCGAGAGTACAATATGAAGATTCCTCTCAAGTCATGAAAGTTAGGCCCAATAAGTTTGTCCTTCTCAAGTACAGAGCGAAGTGACAAAGAGTTATTGTCGTTGTTTGCCATCTGCAATCTTTTATCATTAGTGATTCAATCATTTATCGTTATGGCTACTAGACCATCTCATTTAGCCCATTAAACTAGGATCCATATTATACTTATCACAAGGCATCTCGCTAGGAGGTAATCTACGTTGTGACAGTTTTTAGGTATGTTTTTTACCACACTAATTACCTGCCTGAGACAACTCCTAGAGTTGAGACTCAGATAAATATCGGGCATATTTAGTCTCTCATGCACCTTGGGTTCACTGTGTCGGAATGCCAATAGACTCTACCATAAAAGCTAGTGGCCTCGCAATTTCTTTGATCTCTCTAAGGGCATACGACCAATGAATCCAATAATCACCTCAACTGCGTTAGCCATGTACCCACGACAACCGTGATAGGGCATCAAGTCATGCTGCGGTGCGAGCTAATAGAGTAGAACAATTTATGGACAACGACTAGTCTAAGATTACACATACGTAAGACTTCCGGACTCGTCGGTCTACCATCTTTTCTTTTTATATCCAGATAAAACGATTTTCCTCATAAATTCATTTTACGTATGAACTATGCATCAATTCATATATACTACGATTTGTTAAGTTTTAAAACAAATCAATGTGTAATAAAAATGTGTCTAAACTCATGTTACCCCTCCCAAGCCTTTTTAGTTTGGTTCATACTAATTTATAGGACATTACCAATTTATTATGCGATCTCGCTATCAGAGACTTGATGCTTAAATACACACTTTTCTAATGACATAAGCAGAGATGCCAGTTTTATTATGTCCATAGGTAATACCGGTTAACATATTATCTACCCTTTAGCATGCATATAATAGAAAATAATAAAACTCTACTCACACATCCAAGCCATTATTTATTGTTGATCCCGAGAGCTACTTCGGAATCAACTTGGGTCTCTCCTATGGGTCAGCATGACACAAGGCAATAAGGCGTCTTCGGACTTCGCGTCTTCTCAGTATGCCCCGTGATATGCTCCTTCCTTCTAGAGGATGTGCATTCCTCCGTTCTCCTGCTTCCACTGAGTTTCCTATCTCTTTGTGCTCCATATGTTCGTCTACCAAATGGTCTTCCTTGTGTCATGTCCGTCTTGATTTATATTTAATTAGAGTTATTCTATTTAAAATTAAATTATAAGAGGGAATAGACGTCGGTACGCGGGCCTCCCTTAAATCCAAGTATAGTAAAATATAAACATCAAATCTACATCATAACCTCGCAGTTTATATTTTCGTCTATGGCTTGGACTAGTGTCATACATGATTAACAATTAAGGAGGAAAAATACTAATTATTAAAATTACATGTGAAAATACTTAAGCTATGGTTTGCTAGGACCTACTATATATGCACATGTACCACATATGTAGCTCATCCTAATAGTACATGAAAACAACTAGTTTCACCCGTATTGTTGCACTCTACTGCAACTTGTCATTCCTGAAATGACGGTTCTTACCTTATAGATACTTATTGCCAGTTTAGGAACAACTTTATTCCATTACAATTTAGAAACCGTAATTAGGGTTTTTACCGTGTTAAAATTTTAAAATTTTGCGACTTCGGTAACAAGAAACCCTAAATAACGCTATTTATGGGTTTAGAAAAAGTTTATTATGGATTTTTGATAAAAAAAAATTATTTTTCCTAAAACCCCAGTTATGCACTTAACACAAAACCATAGTTTACATATTTAAGAAGCACGGATTCCAATTAAGGTAAACTGAAGTCTCATCAGTTAATGGAAACCTCTCGTTTGGTCACCAAGATTTGTGTTTGTCAAATATGATATTCCTATCTGGCTAGGACATACGAATTCGACTCTCTAGGGTTTTGGTAAACTTGTATAAAATTTTCTTATTCATTAAGTAATCTCATTTATAATGTGATTTGTTTTTGGTAATCTAAGGGTTCCAATATTTTTAAGAAAGTTTACACTACAATGTTAGGTATACTGCCTAAGGCTTGTAAAACCTCGGTGTTGCAACCGCGTATCACATCCAGAAAGCATAAGTGCGTAATCTTTCGGATTTCATACTTAGCTTGATATAGGATTTCACACTTGGTCTATGTAGTTATAAACGGTGTGGAAAACTAGAAGGGGGGGGGGTTGAATAGTTTTACTAATTTAAAACTTTCTTTTAAATATTTAGATTGACTTATGTCAATCTATTTGGTTGTTTATGTTGGACGTTGATAGATAGATATATAAACATGTAATGAAAGATAAAGAGTAAGAAGCACATCACCACGACACAAGTATTTATAGTGGTTCGGCTACAAGGACACCTTCCTTGCCCTACTCCACTCCCCGAGTCACCTACTCGAGAGTTCGTAAGCACTACACCAACTCCTTATGGCGGATAAGCCTTCACAACGTCGCTTAACCTTTTTCCGGTATAAATCTAAATACCGAGTTCCTTCACACCAAAGCGAACCACACCTAACACAACGTCGCCTACCCTTTATACGGTGCTAGGCTAACCACCGAGTTCTTTCACACCAAGGAGAACTAATCCTATCACAAAGTCGCCTACCCTTTATTAGGTACTAGGCTACGCACCTAGTTCCATTACTATGGAGGAACTACTACCCTTCACAACACAACACCTAATATCAAGGAGATCCACTTCTTGTTACAACATCATCAAGGATATCACCATCCTTGGAAATAAACAAATACTTATATGTATAACGATGCACCTTATCGATTATATGACCTAGGCATTCTTCCCAAATGCGACTTGATTTGATTCTTCGGCATCCTTCACTAATGCCTTTGACACAACACTTGGCACGCTTCACTAATGCCTTCGTCTTGACACCTTTAGAATTCTTCACTAATGCTTTGACACGGATGATGAGCACCTTTCACTAATGCTTTCATCTTGACACTTTCGGCATTCTTCACTAATGCCTTCAACTCAACATCTATGGAGAAAGGAAGAACTATCAACAAGAGAACCTTAGTTGTCTTGATGATGACGAAGCATGGCAACACATGGACTTGAGTTTGCACGTCTTCAAGAAGTGGTGATCTCGCCTTTAAGAGGAACCTAGAAGATCACACAAAAACAAAAGACAAACTACATAGATCACTTGGATCTGAGGTTAGAGGGTTATAATACTTGGGGAAGTATGTGTGTAAAGTAGTGAGTAGAAAGGAAGAAATGGCTCTCTATTTATAGAGAAAATTCTCTCTGTCCCTCCCGGATCCCACGGATCCCTACCACAAAGGATCCGGCTAGCACAAAGCCAGGGATCCTTGGAACGCTCCTCTTTGCCCATGGGTATTTTTGGTTATGGGTCATGGGTCATGGGTTATGGGTTGATCCATGGTTTTCTTTCTAGATACAATGAACTTGGTTAAGTGGTATATATAAAACCATGGGTTATGGGTCAATACCATTTGCTAGTTTTTACCCATTTAGTATATACTTGTTTTTACCCATTTTAGTATATACTTGTTTTTACCCATTTTGGTATACTTAGTTTAAGTATATGCTAACCCAATATGTAAACACTAGTTGTTGTACATATGTATCTAAATCATAAAATCACTTATACTTGTTTTAGTGTTTTATGTGAAAACGTAAGTGTGTTAGGAAACTATTAACTCAAACTATTTACGTATTCTATTTGTTTCGTTAAAATGATTTTACGTTTGTTATCGACAAAACATTAGAAGATCGTAAAATATAAATAAACGTTTTTACGGCTTATTTGTATTAACAATCTCCCCTTTTTTGTTGATGACAAAACATAAAATTATTTTAAGGAAAAACTAAAATTCGTAAAAGTTTGAATTTGTAGTTTTTACTTTCTTCTCCCCTTTTTTGTCGAAACAAAAAGTGTTAAAAGAAACTAACACAATTTTTATAAGAAAAGGTATGTAAAAATGTAAAGAGAGCAAGTGACGGGAATGGTACTCGTCTTAACTCCCCCTTGACGAGTCCATCCCTTTGAAGGGGCGTCAAGGACATGACGTAAAATAAACTAATTGTGTTTGCAATTATGTTTGCAAATGGTTCGTCTAAGTGACGAAAACGTGCTACCCCTTGAAGATTGCAAAGTTGCAATGGGGTGTCATGAAGTATAGTCCAAAATTGGATTAAGTTGCAAATGTTTTTGAAATTTCTTTTGACACAAAGCTCCCCCTAGCTTTATGGTGTCAAAGTCTTCATGTGTTATTTTGAAAATCTACAAAGTAAAGGTTAGAAAACAAGAGTATAGTGCATAATATCCTGCAAATAAAACTCAAGTTAGTAGAAATTTGTGCTTTTTGTTGGGAATTGCAGATTTGATGATTACAAAACCACGAGCAAGAATGAAGAAAGAAAAAACAATGAGGGCCTAATATGTAATAGTTAGCTTTTCTAGTAAGCTAGGGTTTGTAACCTCCCTCTATTATATAAAGAGGGATGGCGTCTAGGGTTACTTACTCATCCATTTCATAGCAGACATCTCCTAATGAGAGTCTAGACACACGATCATAGCGTGTGTATATTAGTAGTTGTAGTAGTTTCTTTGTTTTAATTAATAAAGAAAACCTTATTAGTGATATTGATTGTGTTATTCTATTCCGCTGTCTATCCAATCAATCAATGTTACTCATACCCTAGTTGAGTCCGGATCTTGGTTTCTACAATTGGTTTCAGAGCAATTTCCTTGTTAAGTTTCTCCTTAATCTCTAGATTTTCTGACTCTACATCTGCTCTTAATTTCTCAGACCATTTTAACTCATTTTTAGCACATTCGAGATCCCTTTCTAAAACACCTATTTTCTCATCATAAGCTATTTGATTCTTCTGAAACAAAACCTTTTGTCTTTCTAGTGTTTTTAAAGCCTGTTTATAAGCTTCAACTTCCACATAGCATTCATTATATTTAGGTTCCAAAATATCATAAGCTTCTTTGAGTGTATTATAACGTTTACTACAACCAAACAAAAGCTTTTGTACCGAGATGCCCATCAAGGCAATCTGATCATGCCTATCCTCCGGAAGTACTTTGCAATTAACCCAACATTATCAGGACCATCATTATCATCCTCCTCATGTTGCTTCCAATCCACATTGCTATCCGAGTGACCAAGGCATTTGAACCCTTTGAAGTTCCTGCCTCCTTCGATCTCGCGATAAGAGGAGTATCTTGTCTCATCACCAGCTTTCCTGTCTTTGCATTCTCTAGAAAAGTGACCCATCTGTTGGCATGTGAAGCATTTAACCTTCCTTTTGTCAAACCTTGCTGGATCTCTTCCTTTGAATCCAAACCTTCTTCCAGCTTTTCGCTCAAAATTCTTGATATACATGGAAAGCATGGCCACCGCCACTTCAAATTTCATTTCTTCCATCTCAAGTGGGTCCACTTGATCAAAATCTTCATAGGCCGATCCTCGCAGGATCATACTCAAAGAAGGATCCAAGAACATCTTCCATGATTCCACTTGATCTAGGATGAGAGCTTGATGAGGGAGCAAAGATAAGATGATGATGGATATGGGCTTGGACCATAGCTTGTCTTTGGAGTAGAGGCTCCAACGAATGCAGTGTGACTAGCAGAAGAAGATGATCGAAAAGGGCTTCTTACATCATGTTCAAGAGGTTTAAGTTTGTGATACGTTTCATCAAAGGTAATCATGTCCAAACCACCTTTAGCTTTTAAAGCTATGCTTACATGTAGCCAGGATGGAGGTAATGACCTCAGAAACTTAGAGTTACAGTCATCATTATCCGGCTTTTCCTGCAGCTGATTCACCGACTTAAAATCTTGTGAAACTTATCACAGCCTTTGTGTATTCCTTCCTCTTCAGAGATTTGAAAGTCCGAAACGTTGTCTCAAAGATGGACTTCTTCATCTCCTAGACTCCTCATTCCCACCGAACTTTGCCTTAATTGCTAACCATATATCCTTAGCATCTTGCATGAAGTGAAAATCACTCAAGTGATCCTCAGGAATAGCTTGGAGAAGAATGGTTCTGACCTTGGTTTCTCTCTCGAACTCCGCCAACAACTCTTCAGCAGATTTGGGAGGAACATTCATCATCTTACCCGTAGCATCCGTGGTGGTTCTTTTCAAACTGTTTCCCTTCAAGACAATCTCCCATAGATTCCAATCAATGTTGGAGATCCAGTTCTACATCTTCATCGCCCAAAGATCATATTCCTCCCTTTTGAGGTAAGGAAATTTAGCATTGCTATTAGAGAGACTTAGTTGTTGCAGATGGGTGGAGTTTTGGTTGTTGGTGATTTCAGTATCAACATCTGAACCAGGCATGATGATTTTGTTATGGTTGTATTGGTGTTCAGAAAAACTTGTCCTTAGTATCGTAGAGACTCTCACGAGGCTCTGATACCACTTGTTGAAATAAACAGACCTTGATAGATCTTGAGCTCGTGGATCGTTATATATGCCTATGTAATCACAAGCACAATAAAAGACAATCTCTACTACTTATATTTATCAGCGGAATATAAACACAAGTAACAAATAACTAAGAACTTTGTGATCCTCTATGGATCTTTATATTAACTAAAACTAAATTTTTCAATCGATATCTCATTCATTCTAATGTGCAAGCTAAAGTAGAGCTAGAAAAACAAGAAGTGCAAGATAAGTTGGATACTGAAGTAGCTCTGCATAAAGAATGGATATTGAATGGAAATAAGTTAGCTGGTTTTATTTATAGTAGTCAAGCTTCTAATTCTACAATGGCTTTAGGTTTTAAGAAATATGTTGGCTTAGAAGCTAGGGATGACACACGTAAATCTACATCAGCAGGCCTAGCTAATTTTGTAAAACAAGGTGACCTACATGCTGTTCGTGGACCTATTAGACGTGAGCACATGCCCATTGACCTTTCCATTAAAGTTGACTTTGATGGATCACACCATCTCTATGGCCAAAAGTCAAAGGACTTGCGGACCACGATACTTCTTCTAATGACCTTGTCTCTTGTGTTAACAGTGACAAGTCCTCCAAGCAAGGGTTAACAGAGTGTGATTCAAATGACAAGTCTGACCTTCCCAAGTCTTTAGCCCTGCCTGCACCCAAGACTACCAATAAGAGTGTCAGAGTTGCTGCCAAGGAATCTACTTCCAAGACAGTTGCCTCTAAAGATTTACATTTTAATTCTTTGCATAATAGTACTGTTAAAAACAATTCTTTTCATGGTTTTGGTTTGAATACTTCTGCTTGTAATAACACATTGTTTGGTGTGAATAAATCTTCTAATCAGAAGAAATGTTTTGTGTGTGGAAGTAAAATTCATTTAATTAAGGATTGTGATTATCATGAGCAAAGGATGAGTAGGTGTGGTGATTCTAGGAAATCTAGGCCAATGTGGACCAATGTTAATGATATACCACCTTTTGTTCCACAAGCTACTAATTATAATAATTCTTTTCCTTGGAGAAGATCAATCAGAAAACCATATGTTCAACCAACCAGTGAATATTTTAAACATGGTTTTTGGCCTAGATATGTTAACCCTATGACTGATGGGAGAGGGTACTGGGACACTGCTGTCAAGACCTCAGTAGGTTGTTCTTGGAATAAACAGGGACCTAAGTTTCAATGGAAACCCAAGAACAATAGTGGATCTTATACTTCTACTTGGCATAACTCATATGATCCACAAAGGGTTCAAGTCAGCAATGACTTGAGCCTCAATAGTGTGCTAATTTTCTGTATATTTTTGTTGTTGTAGGATCATTCCCTTAAGCATAAAGATGTTGGAATTGTTGATAGTGGTTGTTCCAGAAGTATGTCAGGAAACAGGGATATGATGCATAACTTTGTACCCATTGAAGGAGGAGGCAATGTAACCTTTGGAGGAAGTGATGGACGAATTATTGGGAAAGGGACCATCAAAACACCTCAACTGGACTTTGAGAATGTATATTATGTCAAGGAACTACAACACTTCAATTTGTTTTCGTCTCACAAATCGTGACACTAAGAACAAAGTACTCTTCTCTGAGGATGAATGTCTTGTGCTGTCTAAAGACTTCAAACTCCTAGAAGAAACTTCAATTACTGAAGGTTCCTGCGTCACAATCTTTATACATTCAACTTATCGATGTCAAACCGCAGGTGACTTAACATGTTTGGTGGCTAAAGCATCCGTGGATGAGTCCACCAAATGGCACAAAAGGATGGCCCATGTCAACTTCAAGACTATTAATCAGCTCTCAAAACTGGGTCTTGTTCAAGGTCTTCCGTCTAAAGTTTTCACCAATGATCATAACTGTGTTGCATGCAACAAAGGAAAGCAACATAGAGCCTCCTACAAAGGTGTTCCTGTGAGAAAGCATTATTTGAACCTCTTCACGCTTCATATGGATCTGTTTGGTCCAACTCAAGTGAGAAGCATTGATCATAAATATTTTTGTCTAGTGATCACTGATGGTTATAGTAAATTTTGTTGGGCATTCTTTCTGAGGACCAAAGATGAAACATCTGTAGTGTTGAAAGATTTTGTAACCCTCATTGAAAATCGGTTGAACAAAAGGTGAAAGGTATTAGGTGTGATAATGGGACAGAGTTCAAGAATGCTATACTTATAGAACTCTGCAGGTCAAAGGGAATCAAACGGGACTATAGCTCTCCAAGAACCCCTCAACAAAATGGGGTGGCAGAAAGAAAAAATAGAACCTTAATAGAGGCTGCAAGATCAATGTTGGCAGACTCTAAACTTCTTTTTGGGAAAGTTCCTGTTATTCATTACCTTAAACCGTTTGGCTGTCAAATGACAATTTTGAATACAAGTGATCCGTTGGGCAAATTTGATGAGAAAGCT
>OU343217.1:56919647-57106197 GCA_910596185.1 Chrysanthemum makinoi | reverse complement strand
TTGTAGAAAACTAGAAGGGGGTTGAATAGTTTACCATTAAAATCTTTGTTTTGAATCTTATTGAAAGATCAATTGATATTGATCTTAAGTATGTTAATGAAATATGCAAGCAATATGTAATAAGTAAATAAGGAAAGAAATGATCAAACCACAACAAGTTGTTTATAGTGGTTCGGCCTACAAGGACTCTTTTTCCTTGCCCTACTCCACTCCCCGAGTCTCACACTCGAGAGTTTAACTTCACTAGTCAACAAGCTCCTTTCACCGGCGGAGAAAACCTTTACACTTCGCTTACACTATTTCCGACACTAAGCTAGATGTCGAGTTCTTTCCAAGGGTACAACTACTCCCACACACAATGTATTTTGAGGACTAAAATACTAACCACTCACACTCACAAGATTATGATGGTTTGATACAACAATGAAGTATGGATCAACACTAGATCATACAACACTAAACAAACAAGACTTCCAACTTCTGGTTGAAGCTTGAATATGACTTGATCTTCTTTGCTACAAAAGAGATCACTAATATGATATGAAACTGAGTTAGAAAGGTTAGAGAGAAGATATGTATGAGAGTATGTTAGAAAGGGATGAGAAACTACTTGGCTTGGCATTGCTATTTATAGCCAAATTGGTGAGCTGCCTGACGGACCGCGGACCCTTAAAAGGGTTCCGCCTGTACCAAAATGGTACCGCCACCGACAAGTCAAGATATCAAATCTTGTCTAAAGTCAACTCTATCTAAGTAAGATTGTGCAAGATATGAAGAGTACAAATCTTCACAAAATATCTAATGGAATCTTCAATGATTCCATGATGTAATACACGATGTCAAATGTTGTATTACTATTAATAGAAATATGCAAATGCTTAAGTAGTGTTTGGTTTTAAGAACCTAACACATTCTACAAACTACTATCATACATAATGATTAGAGTCATATCAAGATGTTACTAATCATAAATGTAAATGCTTGAATGATGAATATATTGTTTGAGAAAGCTTGTTTTAATATCTAATAAACTTGACAAGCTTTAAGCTTTTATAAATTAAATTTACTTTTGTCGTTAACAAAACTTAGGCAAAGATCAAAAATATAAATAACGCTTAATGACGATATTTGTATTAACAATCTCCCCTTTTTGTTGAGGACAAAATATAAATTTTATTTTTATAAAAGAAACAAAGTTTGTACAAGAGTTATAAAAATATTAGTTTTAGAACTTGAAAAGAAAATGATAATGCAAGTGTATGAAATTTGACTTTTTTATGAAAGTCAAAGAATTCACTAGTTGATGCATGATGTTGACTTTTTTCAGAAAGTCAAAGTATGCGCTTTGACCTTTTCAAAAGTCATATAAGAATAATTTCCAAGTTCTATATTTTCTCCCCCTTTTGTCTCAACAAAAAGAAGAGGCTATATGAATGTAATGAGCCCGATTATCTCTCCCCTTGTTCAAAGCACCCCCTAAATTGGGTGCTTTAATGGGAAGATACATGGATTGTGAAAATAAAGCTAAAAAAAATGTTAGTAATAATGATCATTCACAAGCATTTCCAAGCACTATGTAATGACACCAACAATATGATAAACAACATTCATTAGTTAAAATTTTCATGAATCAAGATCATGAAAAGAGAACACAATGATGTGTTTTTAGTACAAGAAAATAAAAATTATCCTAAAAAAAATAAAAAAAAAATAAAAGACTATTCTAAAAAACCATCCTAAAGTGATGGTGGATGGGAAAAGCGCTGAGACGCCAAGAATGTGGTTGAGGATGAACCTCATTTCTTCGTGGAAGTCATGGACCATAATCCCGTCCGTTCCACGGTTTGACCCGTTTACTCACAAGTTGAGCAACCATGCCTTGGAGGGTAGAAAGTTTGGGGAGGTTGTGGTGGTGGAATGGTGGATGTGTTGGTGGTGTTGGGAATGTTTGGAGTGGTCATGATGGATGCAAGCAAAGCACTTTGCATTTGCATTGTCTCACTTAAGTGAGAATCCACCATGCCTTTGAATTGGTGGAGGTTGTGGAGTTTCGCTTGAATCTCCTCTCTAGTGGGATTGTCATCCCACATGCTCTCCGAATGTCCTCATATGAGGGACATTGATGATGGTAGTGGATGATCCCCGTATAAAGGACCATGAATGTCCTTGTGAATGGGGTGGAAAAGGAGAGGTCTTGGCCCTAATGGGGCGTTTGGGTCAATGGATGACCGAGGTGATTCATGAGCAATTTGCTCAATGGTGCCAAAGGATGGCAATGGTGGTGGATGACTTGGCCTAGGAGGCAAGTCTTCCAAGTCCTCTAGGAAAGGATTTGGTGATGTTGGTGGAGTTGAAAATAACTCCATGGGAGGAGAGGGAGACCTTGGTGAAGGTGGTGAGGGTGTTTGGATGTTTGGATGGGTGCGGTGGAGTGAAGTAGGTGTTTTTATGGGTGGTGGAGTGGTGATCACAATGTGTGATGAAGTAGGTGTAGCTAAGGTAAGATGTGTATCATCTCTAATGGGAGATGAGATGGTGAGTGGTGAAGATTCGGATGATGAGCTAAGATGAACAAAACAACAAGGCCTTACGCCATTCTAGCGTTTTCTTGCAAGGTTTTGGTGATGATTTAGTCATTTTAACTTGGGTTTTGATTTGCTAGATAGTAGTGAGAATGAAGAAGGTGTGAGGATGATCATGGTAAAGCCTTTCAATTTATAGAGATAAGAAATTGTTGAGAAATGGTTTGATTTGATGTTGAACCATTGAAGAGATGAGGTTCCTAATGATTTGGAAGTGGGTTGAATGCTAGTCATATCACCCAAGTCAATCCATACAAAGAAGATGGAGTGAAGAAGAAAAGATATGCAATAAATGTGTTCTAGTGAGTGGAATTTCCTAATATTCAGATTACCCACGGATTTGAAGGTACCAAAATTTTGATTCCTTCCTTTATGCCAAAGGGCTCCTTGGGTGGATTTTTCAAATTTTTGAATTTTGGTGGAAATGGATTTCTTATATACCTTAGTACATAATACTAGTTCTAATACCAGTATAAACTAGTTAAGATTGATTTATAAGTGATGGAAGATAATTTGGAATCACGAAAGAGTCGAAATTCAGAAAATTACCCGGAGGATCCACCGGACCAAAATATACCGGACGGAACCCTAAAGGGTGCCGCCGTCCGGCCTGTATGTGATATGGCGGTACCAAACTATATAAAGGACGGTACCAAAATTATGGTGCCGTCGGATCCGTGGAGGCCGTAAAATTGGTCGAGTTCATTTTAGGTGTCCGCAAATTTCCGAAACCCTGAAATTTTTCAAAACTGTTATACTAAACATTTCTAGTTAAGAAAAGTAAATAACACATATGTAAACATAGTGGAGCATAGATTTTGAGCAAGCCTTATTGATTTTCACAATATAGTGAAAATGGGTAAAATTTGATAGCATACGTGCTATCCCCTGCATGAGATTGTTAGCATACACCATTGTTCCAAGTTATATTATCATCCTACATAATAAAAACAACTAAATAGTATCAAACATTAATGATAATGCATTGTTCCAAACACTCCTTAAAGTACCCTTATTTGTCCAATTTCTTGTAAATCTTGTTCATCATCCTACCAAGGCACTTGAACATTCCCTTAGTTTGCTTGAATTCTCCTGATTCATTCTCAATCTCGGGAAGAGATGCGTAATACTCATGAGGTGGAAGATGAGAGCTTGGAAGACCATCCTGGGAGCTATTTGATGATGATGATGAAGGAGTTGGAGGTTTAGCTCTCTTGCCTTTAGTCTTAGCAACTCGAGCATCACTCAAAGGTACAAAGATGTGAGGGATGAGTTCATAGTGAAGGTGCATCCCTTTGGGGGTTGGTGGAATTGGAGCGAAGTTTCTATAGAGACGGGTGAGAAGCATCCCGTATGGAAGAGCAACGGATCCTTGAGTTGGAATATCAATCATTCTCCTAGCTATGTAGTAGGCTAAGTTGAATGGTTGTCGGGTGGACAAGTTGTAGAGCATATGGCAAAGACAAGCTTATGTGATCCCTATGCCCTATGGTGCTAATGACGTTTGCTCTAAGTAACTCCTCCCATTTCTTAAATTCGGGCTTAAGTTCATTTAGCTCCATTCCATATGGATCTCGGTTTACCTCTTTTCCCTTTCGGGTAACTCGGGTTGTATCGCTTTTGTTAAAAGGTGTTCACGGATGACATCCTTATCGGCCAAACGGGTTATGTAGGGAAGAGAGCGGTCATTGATTGCATCAAGAGCCATGAGTGACCACTTATCCGTGTAGACACAAGTTCCTCGGTTGGGAATTCCTAACACTTGAGCAAAGTTGCTTAAGGTGATGGTGTAGTCATTTTGGTTGATTCTAAACCTAAGACAAAATTCATCATCGTCTTCATCACTAAAGCCTGTCACACTAGCATAGAATTCTAACACAAACCTAGGACAAATTGGTTCATCGATGTCAAGAAGACAATCGAATTGAATGGCGGCTAGTTCTTCACGAAGATTGGTATTCTCAAGGAAGGATGAGTGAATGGTTCTACCCTCATGGAAATACCTTGATTCTAGACTCTTAAATATTTCTACTTGTTCCTTGGTAAGTCCTTTGGTTTTGTGGTGTTTGGGAATGTAGTTAAGGGTGTCTTTGTGATCATAGAATCTTCGGCTACCATGGTTATTCCTAAGGACAAGAAGTAATATGTTAAAAATATGAAAATAAATTTTAACATTTTTGATTCTAGTGTGTGCCTATATGAAAACAATTTGGAGTTGCGGTTATCTCGACTCATTTTATGCACAAAATGGTTTTAGTGGGATGTTTGGCAAATACCATGAGATAACCCAAATGCTCCTAATTCAATGTGGCTACATTTGAATATACCCTGCATATTTGTTATGCAATACCTTTAGTATTCAAGAGCATGCAAGTGATGAAAATTTAACGTTTCTATTTGTATTAGCAATGAAAAATGTTTTCCTACAAGTGAGAAGCTTTTCAAAACTTTTGACATGGGGTGTTTGGTTGTTTGAATAAGGCCTTATATTTATTATCTATCAATTAGTGGGAAACATGATTTGTTTATGCAATATGATAATGTAGTACCTAATTTGAATGACTAGTTATGCAATTTGCCAATTGAATTCATATTTGGTATAAAAGCATACATAAAACCCCATGTAATGATTTGTGATAGTTTTGTGCATAAATAAGAATCCTAGACTCGGAATTAAGAGATGAAATGTAGTTAGGATACTTACAATGATGTTATCTTCAGGGATTAGTGAGTGGGAAGATGACAATAATGAGCTTGGTTTAAGTTTTACACGTTTTGGTAAAGTGGGTTGTGAGGAAGAGGATGTTATGTATATAGCTGTTTTGCTTCTCAGACACATGACCGCACGGCACCAAATAATTGGTTCCGTCCGTGTTGTCGCTTTGTCCGTGGCTACAGAGCGTGAATACAAGGCAAAATGTTTTGGTTTGACTATTCTAATTTTTAGGCTATGTTTATCCTACATGTTTGGTTCCATTAACCCTAAACCAAGTCTAAGAAGATTAAAAGGTTCTCGCTTAAGAGGTTTAGTAAAGATGTCGGCAATGTTGTCTTCGGAGGATACTTTCTCATTGAAATGTTTTGAACATTGTCGCTAAGAAAGTGATGACGGATTTCAATGTGCTTTGTACGAGCATGTTGAACGGGATTTTTGCTGAGATCGATGGCTCCTTTGTTGTCGCAAAGTATCACAATGTCGTTGAGATGAATTCGTAGTCTACGAGAGCTTGCTTCATCCAAAGAGCTTGTTGACATGCTTTCCGGCCGAGACGATTCGCTTCAAGAGTAGAGATGGCTAAAGCCTTTTGCTTCTTTGCAAACCATGAGGTGAGACAATGTCCAACAAAAGTGCAAATACCACTTGTACTTTTTTTTATCGACATAATCACCGCATGATCCGAAGTCGGCATACACTATGGTTTCAATACCGTTCCTTTGGGATACCATAATCTAAACATGTTGTTCCTTAATATATCTAAAAAATCCTTTTTAATGCTTCTAAGTGTGATGCCTTTGGGTTTTCTTGGCTTGAGCACATAGACAAACACTAAACATAATGTCGGGTCTACTAGCGGTAAGATAGAGTAGGCTACCAATCATTCCTCTATATTTAGTGTTATCTACGGATTCACCTTCTTCATCCTTGGTGAGTTTAGTGTCAGAGGACATGGGTGTTTTAGTTGGTTTGGAATCTTCAAGACCAAATTTCTTAAGCATGTCTTTTATATATTTAGATTGGTTAAAGAAAATACCATCTTCTAGTTGTTTAATTTGAAGTCCTAGAAAGAAGTTTAACTCACCCATCATACTCATTTCAAACTCGTCATGCATGATTTTAGAAAAATCATTACATAGTTCTTGACAAGTTGATCCGAATATAATGTCATCAACGTATATTTGAACAATAATAATTTGTGATTCCTTTTTCTTAGTAAAAGGAGTATTATCTACTAATCCCATAGTATATTTGTTATCAACAAGAAAAGTCTTAAGGCATTGGTACCAAGCTTTAGGGTGCTTGTTTAAGGCCATATAATGCTTTCTTGAGTTTGAAGACATGATGTGGTTTCTCAAAGTCGGTAAAACGGGGAGGTTGAGCAACATACACTTCTTCGTTAATAAACCCATTAAGGAAAGCACTTTTAACATCCATTTGAAATAATTTAAAGTCATAAACGCATGCATAAGCAAGTAATATTCTAATAGATTCAAGTCTAGCTACAGGTGCATAAGTTTCATCATAGTCAATTCCTTCTTGTTGATTATAACCTTGTGCAACAAGCCTAGCTTTGTTTCTAGATACTACACCATTTTCATCCATTTTGTTTCGAAAGACCCATTTTGTTCCAATTATAGTTTGATCTTTGGGTTTTGGAACTAGTTTCCAAACATCATTTCTAACGAATTGATTTAATTCTTCTTGCATGGCAATTACCCATGATTCATCTTTTATTGCTTCATTTATGGTTTTGGGTTCAATGGTGGATACAAAACAAAAATGATTACTTTGATTTTGAGCTTGTGACCTTAAGGTTCTTTGATTAAGTTGTCCTATGACCTTTTAATGGATGACTTTTAGATTCTTTGATGTTGACAATTTCCTTATTTAATGGTTCATCTTCCTTGTTATTATTAATTTGACTTTCTATTATTTGACTTTCAACTAAGTCATCATCTACCAAAGGTGATGTCTTAGAGGGAGGTGGACTTTAGTCAAATGTTATGTTCAACGATTCCTCGACTATCATTGTTTCTTTATTAAGGACAATGTAAGCTTTACTAGTTTGAGAGTAACCAAGAAATACACCTTCATAAGACTTTGGGTCAAACTTGGTGAGATAATCCTTAGTATTAAGAATAAAACATTTACAACCAAAGACTTTAAAATATCCTAATGTTGGCTTTTTACCTTTATAAAGTTCATATGGTGTTTTGTTTAGGAAAGGACGAATTAGGACTCTATTTAAAATATATGTAGAAGTGTCAACGGCGTTACACCAAAACTTTTGAGGAATGTTTTGTTCATTAAGCATTGTTCTACTCATTTCTTGAATTGTTCTATTTTTACGTTCTACTACTCCATTTGATTGAGGTGTTCGTGGAGCGGAAAAGTTATGTGTTATACCATTTGTATCACAAAAGTTTCCAAATTGAGTTTCGTTGTCAAATTCACGACCATGATCCGTTAGGATCGACACAATTTTGACACCTAGAAGATTTTGAATTTTCTTGCTAAGTATTTCAAATTTATCAAAAGCTTCATTTTGGTTTTCAAAAATAACGTCCAAGTAAACCTTGAGTAATCATCTACTATGACCAAAGTGTATAAGTTGCCTCCATAGCTTCTTATAGCGGATGGTCCAAACAAGTCCATATGTAATAATTCTAGACACTTAGATGTGGACACCATATTTTTAGATTTGTGACTACTATGTGTTTGTTTACCAATTTTGCAAGCGTCACAAAAGTGTTGGTCATATTTTAGTTTTGGTAAATTTCTAACCAACTCTTTTGAAGATAGGTTTTGTATAAGTCTCATATTAGCGTGACCTAGCGCCTCTATGCCAAAGAGATAAGCTATCGTCTAATGTTGTTAGGCAAAGTTTGTCATTATATGTTTTATCTATTTTCATGACGTATATGTTATTTTTCCTAACTCCTTTAGCTATGGTGATACCATCTTTTAGTATTTTACTACCATTTTCATCAAATAGTACTTTATACTTTTTATCACATAGTTGGCTAATACTAAGTAGATTAAATCCTAACCTATCCACATGAGCAACATTTTCAATAGTTAGAGAGTTATGAGCAATCGTACCTTTGCCAATGATTTTGCTTTTGAGATTGCTACCAAAGGTGACATTACCTCCGCCATACTCTTGGTATGATGAGAAGAGATTTGTTTGCCCGTCATGTGTCATGAGCATCCACTATCTTTAATCCATTCATCAGGTTCCAATCCAACTTTCAAGCATACCTAAGGCAAATAACTCAAACATTTGGTCCCCAATATCTCATGGGTTTGGGTTAAACATACCATTTATTTGATTCATGTATGGAAATGATGGGTAAGGGTTCCATGGCATGTAATCTGGAGTTTGATATGGTCTAGGAAAGTTTTGATTCCAACCGTTGTGTTGGTAGTTAGGGTGAACGTTGTGGTTGCTCTTAGGAAAGGGCTGCGTTTGGCAAAGAAGTTTTATATCGTTGTTGAGTAGTTTTTTGATCTAAATTCATTTTTAACAAGTCCTACTCCTGATATAATGGCTGGTTTTAGTTTAACATTATCATTGGTTTTCTTTGTTACTTTAACAAATTCAAGTATGCGGTCCGTATTATGAACATTACATTAATGGCGGAAGTACCCGCTGTACCATTTTGTACAACTTGGGGCGGAACCCTTATTTTGGTTCCGTTCGTCCGTATCTGGCCGCAATTTTGACAGAATGTTCGTCTATTTCGGCCGTTTTGTTTTGACTCTTTGGAATTAATACTTCATTAAAACCTAGCCCATTCATGTCTCTTGGTGTTTTATGGATTTTAACTATTTCATCGGCAATAGCGATGTTTTTGTTAAACCTTTTAAACTTAGAATTATTTTCTATTAAAACTTCTTGTGTGAGCTTTAGTTTTTCTATTTCAAGATTAAGCTCTTGACATGATTTACAATCATCGTCATTTGCTTTTCCTTTTCTAGTCGTTTTGCTTTTTCTTTTAACTCATATACCTCATTTTCCAAAAACTCCTTTTTAGTTTTTAGAAATTTATTTTTAGTTATGATTTTTAGACTTAGCTCACACAATTGATTATATTGTTTTTGCAAGGTGTCATCATCTATAGAAGAATAAGAAGAGTCGGAAAGTACCTCATTTTACTCATGTGCCATTAGAGCGATCTCTTCCTTGCTTGATTCTTCATCGTCTTCACTATCACTCCAAGCACCACTTACAAAAGCTCGTTGAGTTTTGCTTTTAGGTGGCTTGGGACATTCTCCTATGAGATGACTTGCATCACCACATCTAAAACACTTTCTTTCACCTTTAATCTTCTTATCATCCCGATCTTTTTGGAATGGCTTCTTTTCTTCTCGAGGTTGTCTTACAAACTTTCCTCTTCTTCTAAAGAACTTCTTGAAATCTCTAACGGCCATGGCATACTCCTCATCTTCACTATGGGAACAAGATTCACCATCATCGCTTGATTCGCCTTTTGCTTTAAGAACAGCGGATTTGATCTTCTCCCTTCTTCCTTTGATGATCTTCGAATCTTTCTCCATTACCATTTCGTGAACTTTGAGGTTGCCAATTAGCTCGTCTAGTGACATTATTGAGAGATCTTTTGATTCTTCAATAGCGGTCACTTTAGCTCTCCATTTTGGGTGGAGTGCTCTAAGAAATTTCCCGACAAAGTTCTTACTACGAAAAGATTCATCAAGTGCTTTAAGTGATGTAATGATAGTGTTAAAGCGAGCAAAGCCACAATCAATGGTTTCATCTTTGGGGATAACAAATTGTTCATATTGTTGAACAAGAAGATCAATTTTGTTATCCTTGACTTGTGAATTACCTTGATGTGTAACAATTAAAGATTCCCAAATATCTTTGGCGGTTTCACACATAAAAATTCTTTCATATTCTTTTCTAGGTAAAGCATTATAAAGCATCATTTTAGCTTCATTATTTTTAGCAACTAATTTCTTTTTTTCATCAACGGAAATATCCTTTGTTGTAGAACTAAAATCTCCTTTAACAATAATAACCCAAAGATCTATATCTTTTGATTTTACATATGTTTCAAAGCGGTTTTTCCAATAGATAAATCCATTGGTTTCAAAGAGTGGTGGTCTTTGCATAGATTGCCCTTCTTTAAAGTTTTCAGAATCCATGGATCGTTTCAAGTTTATAAAATACAAGTTATTTTAGAAATTCTTGAGCACGAGGCTCGTACCAATTGTAGAAAACTAGAAGGGGGTTGAATAGTTTAACGATTAAAATCTTTGTTTTGAAACTTATTGAAAGATCAATTGATATTGATCTTAAGTATGTTAATGAAATATGCAAGCAATATGTAATAAGTAAATAAGGAAAGAAATGATCAAACCACAACAAGTTGTTTATAGTGGTTCGGCCTACAAGGACTCTTTTTCCTTGCCCTACTCCACTCCCGAGTCTCACACTCGAGAGTTTAACTTCACTAGTCAACAAGCTCCTTTCACCGTGGAGAAAACCTTTACACTTAAACACACTATTACCGACACTAAGCTAGATGTCGAGTTCTTTCCAAAGGGTACAACTACTCCCACACACAATGTATTTTGAGGACTAAAATACTAACCACTCACACTCACAAGATTATGATGGTTTGATACAACAATGAAGTATGGATCAACACTAGATCATACAACACTAAACAAACAAGACTTCCAACTTCGCGTTGAAGCTTGAATATGACTTGATCTTCTTTGCTACAAAAGAGATCACTAATATGATATGGCCGAGTTAGAAAGGTTATAGAGAAGATATGTATGAGAGTATGTTAGAAAGGGATGAGAAACTACTTGGCTTGGCATTGCTATTTATAGCCAAATTGGAGGCGTCCACGACGGACGCTTGGACCCTTAAAAGGGTTCCGCCGTGTACCAAAATGGTACCGCCAGCGGCAGTCCAAGATATCAAATCTTGACTAAAGTCAACTCTATCTAAGTAAGATTGTGCAAGATATGAAGAGTACAAATCTTCACAAAATATCTAATGGAATCTTCAAATGATCTCCATGATGTAATACATGATGTCAAATGTTGTATTACTATTAATAGAAATATGCAAATGCTTAAGTAGTGTTTGGTTTTAAGAACCTAACACATTCTACAAACTACTATCATACATAATGATTAGAGTCATATCAAGATGTTACTAATCATAAATGTAAATGCTTGAATGATGAATATATTGTTTGAGAAAGCTTGTTTTAATATCTAATAAACTTGACAAGCTTTAAGCTTTTATAAATTAAATTTACTTTGTCGTTAACAAAACTTAGGCAAAGATCAAAAATATAAATAACGTTTAATGACGATATTTGTATTAACAATGTTTATATTTGCAATAGCGTTGAAAAATATAAATCCCATAATGATCTAGGAATTGGAAAATGTTTGCCAATTATTATTAAATGATTACCCTATTATGTTGCTTTAGATTCTATGAGGATCAACTGATGTAATGGAACTACGATAATTGGATCCTAGTTTTGAGAAAATTCTTTGGTTATATGAATATTACCTCGGTATTTTTATTTTCTTGAAAAGTTTAATTATCGAAAATACTAAAATTGAATTTTGAAAATTCTTTAAATGTATTAATGCAACATTAAACCGAACGGTTATTCCTTATTGGTAAATTGATTTACACCTGTAAGGGTTTTTAGTAGATTCAATCTTACTAAAAGAATAAACCTAGTCCGCTTTTCATAAGAAAGAGTGAGATTCAATCCTATTCCTTTTCATGAATGAAGAAAGGTGTGATAGGACAATTAGAATTGTCTAAATTCTAAATACATAACTCGTAAGCAAATTTTAATAGTTAAGAAAATTGCATATGTTCTGAGTTATTAAATTAGAAGCTAGACTAATTACTGTATAATTGGTAAAAGAAAAACTAGCATATTGTATCTAGTTGTTTTGTTTTGACCATTTAAAAGTACTACTTAAAATTGTTGGAATAGTAGAACTATTAAGAAAGAAATTGCATGCCCAATTTTTTCAAGTTAAATAGCATTGATGGATAATACATCATCTACATAGTAGAATACATTCTTTTAAGTACATAAGTAATTGTTATGTTTGGACTTTCTCAAAGGTGTAGGGAAGTAATTAGAACGCTATTTTCTTTCACTGGTTAATGCAATGCTTACAATGTTGTCAAATCCAGTGGGAGTATTGTTCTTATTACTGAATAAGGACTTAATGTAATGATCTCTTATTCAAAGGAGTTACAAGCTTTGTCATCTTGGTAGTAACCCAAATTATCTCTAGAATGTCTTAAGATAATTACTTTCAATCGGTAGACACTTATGTTTTCAAGGATAGTCATATACGTTTCCTTATTAGACAATGAAGTGGTTCTACATCTACTAGTTATGCTAATATCAATAACATAATCATATTAGTCACATAAACAAACATATGTCGTGTTGTTTATCTGCTACATGATGTTGTTCCATGCATAAGTGGGAGAAATCTATATTGTGTGCAAGGTACAACATATAAGTATATGAGTTAACGGATTCTCTATCTTTGCAAGGTAAGAGATTAACATTCTAATATAACTTGTACATATCTAATTTAAGAAACACTTGGTGTTGCAATTTACGTCATGTGAGAACTTGGCGAGATTGCAACAACAAAGTAAATCTCTATGTGAAGTCAGACCTTGCATTGACATATTTGCAGTTTCTAAATTAGACAAGTATTTAGAACTTGTGTCAAAATGATATATAAGACTACTTCAAATTAGAATGACATAAATAAATGAAGTAATCTAATACTACTTTAATTTATATATTTATGAATTTTTGAAATGACATAAATAAATGAATAAAATAATGTAGTCCTACATTATTGTGAAGTAAATAAATTAACTTGAAATTACTATTGAAAACAAGAGTTGTGTTCATAATTACTTTAGTTAAACATGTTTATGATTCATTGTAAAGACATAAACATAAAGTCTTTTAAGACTTATAATAAAGTAAGACGTTAACTTGTTATGTTTTTAATTAAGACATATACAACAAGTCATTGAGTTGATCAATGATTTACAACGTATAATGGGATTATAATTGTTTATGTTTTCTTGATGAGACATGGATATGAAGTGACTTGGTTAAAAAGTACTTGTGTTATAAAGCATGCAATTGGCTTGAAAAGTCTATTATACCATTAAGTTGAGTTAGTTGGTAAATAGGTAAGCCAAAAGGAATATGTTTATCTTATATATTGTTAGATTGTCTTACAATATTAATTCTAATGAATACCACAAGTTGATGGTATGTTCAGTTAGGAGAATCAAAGTATATTTGATTTGTTTGATTCAAGATAACCATAACTTCTTTCTTAAAAAGTAACAAGGTTAGAAAACTGAGTATGGAGTGAATATACTCAATGTGACTCCAACCTAGAAGATTAATAAAACACCATTTTATTATGGAATGTGATGAATCACATGAAGTTTTAAAATTTGAAGATTCTGAATTTGTTAAACTACTTATGAATAGGTTATTAACAAACTATAGTCATGAATTATCAATATGTATTTGTAATGTCCCAAAAAGAGAACAATGTAGTTTTGCTCTAACTGCTAAGTATATATAGATAGTCTATATATTACAAAGGGCAAGTGGGAGTTTTTCTATCTTGAAAGATAAAATTACAAGATACATAATCTTCTAAAACTCACTAGTAAATATCATGATGAGGTTAGACATGTAAATGATAGACCTCAAGATGATGGAATTTTCATTCATAGATCTGCAAGGATATCTCATATATTTGACTTATATGATGAGAAATATGAGTTACAGGATTATAGTAAGCCTGATAATCATTATGATGGATTACCAAATATTGAATTGGGAAAATTACTCATACTATGAATGTTAAAGATGTTGTCCATAAAAATAATCAATTTTGGAAATTTGGTTTATCTTAATAGTTAGACTAGAGAATAGAAATGAGTTTCTTTAAAGAGATGAAAAACCCTAGTGGTTTGAATTTCTATATAGAAATCATATGGACAAAATTTGTACACATATTTAATGCATGTTTTATGACAAGATTATTAATCATACTTAAGCAATTAATTATGATTAAATATTCTTTTCTAGACACATTAAATATATAAAGATAATAATGGTCATACTTGTTTTCATGAATATGAAATATGACAATGGAATATCAAAACTCTTTCTTGACAAATTACTGGCGAGGACGGTAAGTAATCGAAAGGTTTTTTGAGTTCATATATAATCTTTGGAAGTGTACGAAGTGCAATAATTTATGAATGGATAAATGCATGCATCTATGAAATTATTCTTATGTTTAATTATTAAATCTTAATTTTGATTTATAATTGAAATAAGATAAATTTTAAGTATTCATGAAAGCTAGTGGGAGTATTATGTTAAGATTTTAAATCTTATATGTTGTATAGCATATAGGAAGTAACATTCCTTGTAAGCTAAATGTTAAGTCTTAGTTTGGAATAAAACTTCACTTGTAAGATTTAAGAATTAAAACATACAACCTTGGAATATATGTTTATTATTAATAAACATGTGCAGTAAAATAAATGATTCTAATAAAACATGATATATCATTTGGGAAATTGATAAATATCTTTTGAAAAGATAGAACGTGAATGAATTCTAAGTTTGAAATGTAAATTCATCATGTACATCTTGTTGTGTATTAAAATTTTTGTATCATTCTTGAATAAGAAGTGATTTGACAACATTGATATCTAACTAAAAGTTATTAGATAACTTGTGTAATGAATATTCTAATAGAATTACATCCTCAGCCTGGAATTGCTCCTAGATTCTATGGATGAACAATATGTCAATTGTTGTGCAAATTGTCATCAGCTTTAAACTTGAAAGTTTGGAAAACATCAAACATTACACAAATAAGATATTAAAGTTTACGGAGTTTTAATGAGCACATTGTTGTTTGTATACAATGATTTGGTTTAATTGAGATGACACTCAATACTAGTCATGGTAGGATTTCATCCTTGTTAATGGCCATGTGAACTAGTTGTGTTACTAAAAGAGCACAGTTGCATTATACATTAAAAGAATAAGAATACTTTAAACTTTAAAATGTTTGAAAGTTTAAATTGTCATAAATTTGTAATAGAGGATGTCACACATTTTATGAATTATTATGTGGATTGGCGAATGCACACATACAAGGACTTCACTAATTGAATTCTTGAAATAAGTATTCTCAAAATTATGATGGATCAAGTTGGTTGATTTATGCCTTGTCAACAAGTATGATTGTCATTACTTGAGGCATAATTCATCAACTGGAATTTTCATGCATTGATCTATTTAGTATTTGGATAAGGGATGTTAAACAATTGTTATAATAAATCAAATACTTGGTATGTTTGATTTTATAATATATTGTATCCTATATTTGCATGTTTAATCCGTGAATAAATTTATTTATTCTAAATCGTCCGTTGTCAATTAATGATATGGGAGTATCATTAAATTAAGACAAATCTGAGAGATGTGGTAGAATATACTTGAAAGTATATTGATGAGAATGCATACCAATTTAAGATGATATTCAATGAATTGAATATAGGACTTATCCCAACTACATAATTTACTTTGTGGATATTGTTATAAGTAAATTATGAATAGTTATCCTCGGACTTGAGATGCGGATAAGTGTCATGAATGTAGTGCACTACGTGGAATAACTTAACGTTATAATGAATCGTAGTCATAAGGGTTGTTTCTTGAAGTGTTGCAAAGTTCATGGGTTATTCTCGTAGTCAAGATAGAATTTGTTCCTTCAAATTTATTTTGGAGTTTAATACTGCTGGGACCCTCGTAGGGTTGACAAGATGTTTGTGTGGCCACACCCAAAATCTCCCCTGAATATGTTCAGAAGATTTGGTAATCTTGTTAAATCACTAATAACGAGAAACAGAATGGTTGAATAAAGAATGACTTAATTCCATATCTTTATTTAACATGGTATTAGAAACAAAAGGATAATGATAATGAGAAATCATTAAAAGGTTTTCCAGGAGCCTTGCTCGAGTTGTACTAGAGGCATCGAAGTGTTGCTAGACGCTAACCGATGTGATCACTCTATTAAGATATGTCCAAGTGGGAGCTGTTGGTTTTATGGACAATAAATTAATAGACGTGTGTTAGGATAGAACTTGAGACTATGGGATTGCACACTTTACGTATGAGAATTTAAAGTTAAATAATTAAATATAAATGTTGTATTTATTTATTTATTAAATGAAATAACTAACGAACGTTAATTAATTAATGTAATGGACTAACGGGCGTTAAAGGTATTTGGAAAATGATTTAATTGCAAAGTTTGGGAAGGTTCCGGAATCCCTTTGGGGAGTCCAAACCGATCGGCCAAGGGGAAGAAACAAGGAAAGAAAAACCAACTTGTTCACCAAGTTTAGTTGGGTATATAAACAAGGCTAGGGGTCTTATTTTTCCATCTCTTGTGCTCATTGCTAAACTCTAAAAATTGTTTTGTGTGTGTTTCTTCTCGAAACCGATCGTACAACCACAAGGGGTGTTGATCCAATCTTTTTCCACAAACCAAGTTATTTTGTTTGATAAAACTAGCATTACTTTAATTCGGTTTAGTACGTGTGTACAAGAACATAGTAATAACATACTTTTGTTATTATCTTGGATTGAATTACAAAGCGGTAAGGGGTAATTCTTATAATCCTATAAACCCTAATTAGGGTTCATCCTAATTGCTAGTTTGTGGATTTGATTCTTGTTCGGCTAGAATCAAGAAAAGGTACGCATATTCTTTTATGTTAATTAATTATTCATTAATAAATCCTATACGCTTCCGCTTGAATACTTTGATGTTTGTGATTATTTATTTGATTGTCATGTTATCTAATTCCAACAGAACAAACGTCAGTTTCAAAGATTCGGCATACTTCACATACTGAGAGCCATATGGATCAATATATACATATGATTTTGGATGAACAAGTCTGCAACTTTCATCAGGGACAACCAACTTTGATTCCAAGTTGAATCCATCTAATTTCTGCTGATCTATGGTTTCATTAACGACAAAGTTAAGAAGTTCAATCACTACACGTAGTTTATTTGGAGAAAGACGCTCATAACCACAGTACTTATGAAGACAAGAAAGGGAAGACACTGCAAAAGAAACAGATAGCATGTCATGCAGACACAGTTCCATCAAGATTTTTATAAATGGCTGGTAGCGAGAAGGAAGTTCAAATGTATGTGGGAAAAATTCTACTTTTGGATGGCAAGAGATAGAAATTGGGTTCACCAAGTATGTCGAATTAGCAACTGGAATGAATGGCAGTTTCCTTCAACTTCCATATATCTGACAAAAAAATGAAAAGATTAGTCTTTGGCATATTACATATCAAAAAGGATGTTTTCATTTTCCTTTTCATTTTGTAACTTTTAAAAGTAAAGACACAGGAAAATTCAAATAGCCCACCTAAATTGGAAATTTCTGTAAATTTATATATACATATATATAAACTAGACGAGTACCCGCGCCTAGCGGCAGCGATGTCTAGTTTTCTGCAAAGTTCCGATGACCCATAAGTTTCTTTCAACAAACTGTATTTGTAGCATTAGAGAATCGTTTTCGAATAACTACAATTCGATCGTGGTTTCATAGCAGCATAAATATATAGTTTTTTTAAAAATTATGTGGAGTCGATCTAAGTGTGTGAGTATATTTTCTAATAGGATTGTTTTAAGTTATTAAGATTTTTAGTAATAATAGATTCAAGCATTACAAAAAGCACCGGTATTATGTAGTTGGCAATATTATATTGTAGTTTAGAGGTATAGCCAACATGTGTGACCGTTTTTTCTTGTTTTGTCGGTAATTTAGGCAGTGATAACTATTTTTTTTACATGTGTAACATTTATCATTTGGTGTGTGGCTTTTAAAATTGTAACTTTGCAAATTGGATATCACCATATAAGATTATTTTGTACTATCAATTTGTATAGATATTTATGCATTGTTCAAAGCTATTTGTTTGAGGTACAAATAATTATCGCTAAAGATAACAATACTATTTATTTTTTGTGATTTTAATAAACTTACATAACATTATTGATACACTGGACAAAGGTCTATACAATATAATATATATTAACTTTTAAACGACGATTCATATATGCTAGTCCTTAAATGGTGCAAGAGCAACATTTTTAAAATAACATTATACAAATGACAAATTACATGTGTCAAAGCAAAATAAACCAAAAAATACAATTACTTGGTCTCTCCTTTCAAAAAAATTGTCACGGGTTCCACAACTACTTCATCATTTCTCATATAATTTTGTCAAATTTGAAACCCGATTTCACCCGGGTGGTTCAACCGTTGAACCGTTCCGATAACAGGTCGATTTAAACCGAGTCAAACCGATAGGTTGGGTCGAAAAAATGTCAAATTAAACCGAATTGGCCAGCCGGGTTTGGCGTCCGGGTCAACCCGGTATCGGTTTCAACAGTCAACCCGATCGGTTTCAACGGGTCAACCCGGTATCGGTTTCAATTGGTTGTTTATAATTTGGTATATGTGCTTTTAATTGGGTGTACAATGTGAATAAATTATTGTACTTTTAAGTAATTGGGTGTTTTAATAAGAGTATTAATTATATTATTTATTTCTCTCTCCATTGACCATGTTTTCAACATTCAACTTTCAACATTTTTCACTTTTTCCACTTTGACCATTTTTCCATTTTATATAGTATAGATATAGATACATCAATATTTAGGTCTCTTCAAACGTAGCACACATCTTATTAAATGCCACAATGTCATATATTTTAAGATAGTAAAGCCAAATCATAAGCTTTCCTTGTGATTGACTAAGTACATATGAGTCATATAGATATCATGTTGTTTCAATTATTTCTCAGCTTGATTTTCTCTGTAGTCCCATAACTTCTACTAATACTTGCTCCTATTAGTCATGGTATTAAAATTATCATAACGATCACGTTGCATATCTTGGCTAGACGCACTAAATTATGTTATTCTTGTTCAAAGTAAGCAATAGCCATAGTAAATTAATATAATAAGCTCAAAACAGGTGGGCAGCTTTTATTATTAAAACCAACAGTCTAAACACAGACATGCATGTATACATGGCAGTTTTACCAGACACAATAATATTTTGGGATAATCACGTCATATAGAGTCTATGTATACATATAAAGACGTGAAGTGGTTCTCAATCGGAGTTATTTGTTCAATTAGCAATATGATGATATACATAGACATATTTGAAGAAAGGATGAGTGATTGGACATCATCAACTTATGTTGCACAGAGTAATATGTGAAAGGAGCAATTGTGGCACAGCCAATAGCGATTTCATGATTATTAGAATCTATGCAGGCATCAGGAAATGCAAATTTATGCAGGAAATAATGAATCTGGTTGGTGAATTCACTCTAATGATCACTTTGAACAAGAAAAAGAATAAGAAATTACCTGAGGAAGATAGTGTATCCCAAATTCTTTCTAGATACTGAAGTACCTCAACGATAGCATCCTCTATAGTTAAAACGCTTGACTCAGTAGGCCTCACACCCTGAAATGATCATTAGCTTGCTTAATACATCCATCCAGTATAGCCATTAATATTCAATTCAAATGATCAAAAGAGAGCATTTATATTTTTTACAGGTGGCAAAATGATCGGGTTGGGTCATGGGTCTTAACAAGCTGGTTTGGATCTAAATGGGGAGTCATTTGGGAGCACGGGTCTAAACGGGGTCCGGATCGTAGGGGTTCCGTTTTCAAAAAGAAAAAAGTTAATTATGAGTTCAAAATTAAAAGTAAATGAAATTCTAATTTTCCATTGACCCGTCCTTGGCCCATTGGTTGATTTTTATACAATTGAGCTTTACATTAAAATATCCAATTAGACCCACATTTCAGTTATTTAGGAGACCCAACAAGACCCATCCCATAATAAATATTTAACCAATTTGACCCGTATTTAACCAACAGGTCCTCAACTGCCACCTCTATTATTATTCGAAACCTTAAGGTGCTTATAAACGATGGTGAAAGGAGGAGGGCTTCTCAATTGCAGAGCTCCCCAAGAGTACTCTGGTGGAACCAAGCTTACTTTATAAAGGATGGGAGCAACACTCCAATTGGATTCCAGTTCTCGTCATCGATCTCATACTTAAAAAGCCAATCAAACTCCCTTTTCTTAATTTTTAATGAGTCAAGTTTCTGACTCTCGATCCAAACTGCATCCATACCATCTTCCCCGTATAGAAACTGAATAACATCACCAAGAGAGTTCTGACTTGTGCCATCATACTTCACCATGATATCTTCCATAGCTTTTACGAGCCGCCTCTGAATATATCCAGTTTCTGCTGTATCGATCAAACCTTCTCTACCACCCATGGCATGAAAAAAGAACTCTTGTGGTGTCAACCCTCGTAGATAAGACTTCTCCACAAACCCACGACTTTCAGGCCCATAATCATCTTTTGTGAAATGAGGAAGAGTCCGATCTATGAACCATACGGAATTCGTTTACCCTCAACGTTCTGCAGTCCCACACAAGCATTCATTTGGGATATATTAATAAAACTTCCTTTTGAACCGGCTGTGACCATGGCCTTAAGATTGTTGCTTCGATAAACTTTTCGGGCACTACTTCGGTATTATCACGAGCCTTGTTCAGCACCTGAAAGAACAGCATGTCAATGGACTTATCATATATGAGTGGTGTCAAGATGGGTAGATCGGGCAACAGGTTAAAATATCAAAATGGGATGGGTCGGTTAACCCACATCACCTTTTCCCCCTTCTAATAAATCGGTAATGCGCTAATCATGATAACAACATAGAATGATGATCTGATCTTATTTTAACCGATTTAGAAGGTTTTATAAACTAAATAACATTTAGCTGACTTGCAACTCATTTGACCATTCCGGATCCCCCTTTTAGCTAAACATTATTTGACCCGTTTGAGGTAGAACCACGCCCAAACACCCATTAACATAAATCCTTTAAAATTGCTACATCTACAATATATGAGCCTTTCTTGAACTTAAAAGAATAACCCATGCGTACTGTTTGACTCTGTTTCAAAGGATTCCATCATCGTTCGACCGGCTCTGCCCAATTGTTTATCTTGAGCAGCCCTAATAAGTTCTTTTACCTCATTCTTGGCTTTGGAAATAGTGTCATTAATTGTTTCCATAGTGGATGCATCAGCAATTGTGTCCCCAATGCCAATGCTGAAACCTTGTTGCAAAAGCCAGTAATTAACAAGCCATTGGGTATGTCCAAGAAATTTGCGGCAGATCTGGACCAACCTCCTCCTGAAAAATTATAACTATTAGATTACTGAAATCCAGGCCAATTATCATATAGAACATGATAGCAATCGGAAAACAAACCAGATGACATGTATAAGACTCCCCGTAGAGGCACCAAGAGTTTTTTTTACAAAGAGTACCAGTGATAACCTCTCCTTTCTCTATTTGAACTTGAGTGTCCCCAGGCGTTAAATGTCCGCTTCGTTTCTGAATTCCAAGCTGCTGTTCTAATAAGATTAATCTGCTTTGGAATAATGAGGTTGAACACCTGTTTTCCTGTCCATAAAGGTCATCTTGAAGGCCTAGTTTTAGAAATAAGCCTTCACTGTAAAGACTGTCGATCTATGAGAACCCCTTAAAGTCGTGTTTCTGAGAAATACTTGTCACCATTGATGGCAATAGATTATGCAACACTAGCCTTAGTCTTCCCGCAGCAAGCACATGAATCCTCTTCCATAGTAATAATGGTACCTAGATAAACACTCGACCAATATACAAATTAGAAGGGTGTTACCAAGTCAAATAACTTACGATCATAATTAATTATGTTTGAAATACACTAATTATATGAATCACATCAAGAGAGTATACAGCTCCAAAAGCATACCGTAAGAACAAACCCATCTTCAAAGGCCAAGAATTAACACTCCATCCTAAGCAAAATCCCTAAGAAGCATATCAGCACATGTACCATTAGTATAAAAGTATGGTCAAAATTTTAGATGTGATAGTTATTTATATGACGAAGATTTTATTTAACCCATGGTCTGGTTGTGGGCAAAATCCCTAAGAAGCATATCACGAATTTACACACCTAAATATTCTTTATTCATTGATCACAAACCCATGGTCTGGTTGTGGGCATGTAAGATAGCGTATGGATCATGACACACATGTTGAACTAATCTACATTTAAAAATAAAATGTAAAAAAAAAAAAAAACATAAACAATGAACTATGTATTACATCTAATAAGATATTCATAAATCTAATAAAAACAGACTTACATCAAAAGCTGCCATTCTTGATTTCGAACGTTCCCAGTCTAAGAAGCTCCTGTATTACAACCAGTTCCATCATCTTAGCCAAGTAAATTTATATTTTTAAAAACATCATGCATTACATTAATAATACGCTTACTTCAAGAGTTGATGCATGTACTGGTATTGGTGTAGAAGGTGTCATTGATGGGGTAGAAGGTGTGATTATGTCATTAAGTTAATAAACAAATTTGTCTTTCACTACAAAAAAAAATGACATTTTATCACACTAAATGTAAAAATTGGTTATATAAATAAGTGTGAACAAATTTTGAAAAACAAAAGAGTTTTCACACCTATATGTGTTTTAAAAAAAAATTCACACCTTTAAGTGTGAAGAAATCTAGTGTCTGCACTTACAAGTGTGCACTATATTTGTAACACCCAATTCCTCCACACTTTTCCTCTTGTGTGGAGAATTTGGGTGTCACAAATATAGTACACACTTGCAAGTGTGAACAAATTATAGATTTCTTTACACTTAAAAGTGTTAACTTTTTTTGAAAACACATATAAGTGTGGAAACTCTTTTGTTTTTAAAATTTGTTCACAATTATTTATGTAACCAATTTTTACACATTCATAAATGTTAATGATCTCCAAAATATTATGCACGCTTTTTAAAAGTGTGGTAAAATGATATATTTTTTGTAGTGTTTGTTTCCTGAGCGATGAGACTGAAGTGAGTTGGAAACAAGGTTTTGTAAACGTGAATTTACAGATGATTAGGTTAAAGTTTATAATTTAAGGAATGGATATGTGCTATATAACTTTTTTTTTAGATAAATACATTCATTTTCAAATTAATAAAAATGGTCAATAATTAGTTGTGTAGGTTTATATATTTGGTTTTGCAATATATAATCAAAAAATATGTTGGTTTAGTGGTTATCATACTTGTAAATGATACAAACACCCTAGGTTCAATCCTTGCAAGTGGCAAAATTTTTAAAAAAATCCGAATTTTTTAGTTAAATTAATTATTCCGAATATTTAATTAAATAATTTTAGTAAAAAAAATTAATGAAAAAAGTGTGCTTAGATGGAATTATGATGACATGGAATTATGACGTGGCATTATGAGATGCCACGTGAAATAATATGTGGCATGCAGCTATCTATATATATATATATATATATATCTATATATATATATATATATATATATATATATATATATATATATATATATATATATATATATATATATATATATATATATATATATATATATATATATATATATATATATATATATATATATATAGAGGTTGGATCAAATAAAAAGTATATTTAGGTAAAAAGGATAAAAAGGGTTAAAAGTGTAAGATTTGTAATTTAATTAATAAGGGTATTTAAGACATTTAACCACTCCTTATTTAACCCTCTTTAAACACCTATTTATGTCTCAATTTGACTAACGTCAGTTTTCTTTCATGCTTAGTTATTTTGTTTTTGAGGGTGATGTTTAAGTATTAATGGATTGCAAAATAATTGTATTTTTGTTGTGTGTAAGTTAACTTTTAAACTTTTTGTTTTTATGTTAATATATTATAAAATTAGGTGTGCCAAAAGACTTTATTTGTCATTAAAAGTGTGTCATAAAAATTAGTGTAACACTACAAAGCGTATCAAAAAAACATTTTAGTGTGCACTACGAATTTACTAAAATATTAGTGTGTCACTATATAAACATCAAGAAATTTAGTATGACATTACAAATGTGTCAAAAAAAATTGGTGTGTCACTATGTTATGTATAAAGAAATTTTGTGTGTCATAAATAAATTATCAAAAAATTTGTGTGTCACCATAAATTTAATAAAAATGTGTCACTTTATAAAGTGTTTGAGTTTAAATAAAAATGTGGTACAATGATGTATTAAATGTGTCAATTTTTATATTTGAAATTATTTTGGAACAATAAAAAAGGCGTGAATTATATTGAATGTGTGCAACAATGTATTACATTGAAATTATTTTTTGAATAAAAAAAAATAACGTTAATGAAATGTAGTGTGTAATCAATTATAATAAAAATGTGTACAACAATGTATTAAATGGTAATTAATGGATTGTTTTTAATGACTTTGGTATCCTTATGCATACGTATAATGGTACAACTAGTCCCTCTTTTAGTTGAACATTTACATTTTATACCCAAAATGATCTCACACACAAGTTTAACATTAAATGAAACAATCTAATGGTTCATATGCCTTCTTATACTTTTTATCCTGAGTTACTTTCTACACTAACCACACTATATATATATATATATAAGATCAAGTCAAAAAAACCACTAAAACATTTATAAATAACAATTTTAGCAATAATACACAAAAATATAATATTTTAATACAAATTAACATTTTAAAAACTAATAACCAAATGATACATGAGTTTGAATTAGACATACACCTGATACACATTACACTAATAAATATTCCAAAATCTGATACACAGACAAAAATCTGATACACATTACACTTCTAATCAAAGTGTATCACCTAGGTTTCGTAAATTTTAAAAAGAAATCTATCAAAACTATAACATTTTTAGTTGTAGCTAATAAAAAAAATATTTTTGTTATAAGGAGAGTGTCACTTGTCAAATTTTAGATTGATCTCATTTTAACAACTTTAAGTTTGATCTTATTTTATCCGTATTCTATATATATATATATATATATATATATATATATATATATATATATATATATATATATATATATATATATATATATATATATATATATATATATATATATATATATATATATATATATATATATATTTAAGATCAAATGAGATCATTGTTAAAGTTCTAAAAAGAAGATCAATGCATGAACCAATAGGAGGAGAGCAAGTGGCAATACATTTAATACACAAAAAATAAAAAACTGAAAACTAAATATATATTCAAAAGGGCATTATAGGTATTATACACTCTTTTCCCATTTAAACCTAATAATATATCTCTCTTCCTTGTCACTTAAAAATCACCCCAGTACACTCTTATCTAACCGAATCCATAAACATCATTTTTTTTGCTCTCTCTTTTTCTTTAACTGAATCCATTATCATCCTTCTATTTCGTTTTTAAATCGAATGTATGAATCTATAAACATAATATTCAAGGGTCTATTTTTTTACCGGATATAAACAAAAACCTTCTTTGTTGGACTTATAGATCCGTTTTATAAACACCACCGCCGAAATCATCTTGGTTTTCAGTGTCGACGACCGTTTGGTTGGAGTTGTAGATCCGGCGACCGTGTGGTTTGTTTTCAGATATGTGATTATCATGTTTTCAATCATAAACAATCGTAACCGCCGCCGCCATCTTTTATCAGGGTGTTTGCTGTTTTAGATCGTGCCATGAACGGAAAAAATGGTATGTACGAGTTTGTGGTGTTTGTGTTTTTGATGTCGTGGGATTTTTTCTTTTATGGTTTGTGGTTACAAGATGGTGGAATCGGTGTACAAGATGGTGTAACAAATCTGGGTACAAGATGGTGGAATAGGTGTACCAAAATCTGGGTAAAAGATGGTTATGCCGGAAAGTATGGTTTTGCCGATGTACCGGAATCTTCTTATGTATCACAGATCCGTTCGATTCGCTCTTTATACATAGATCTATTTTATATCTGTTTATGTACCAGATTTGGTACACAATCCGGTGTACCGGAATCTGCTACTTTTTGGTTTCGATCTATTTCTTGGTACATCGGATACACCGGATACATTCTGGCATGTGTCGCCGGTACACCGGATACATCATCGGTGTACCGGAATCTGCTGTTGATTGTAAGATTTTTGGAATAGGAAATTTTTTTTGTAAGATAGTTGATGTAATAGCAGATTTTTTGGAATAATATATTCATTTGGTATAGCAGATTAGGCTTTTTTTTTGTAGCGTGACTTTTTTTGTAAGATTATTGGTGTATTTCATGTTTGTAAGATTGTTGTGATACATCTAATATTTTCGATTGCCGGAATCTGCTGATGTACCGTTTGGATAGGTTGCCGGATACTGGGTAAAAATGTGGACGATTAAGGTAAAATGCACAGATTCCGGTGTACCTACACCATCATCTGCTGCTGTACCACTTGGATAGGTTCTTTGGATCCTGGGTAAAAAATGCGGACCAAATTCTGGGTAAAACGCACAAATTCCGGTGTACCGGAATCTGCTGATGTACCATTTGTATAGGTTTTGTTACAGTTTAATGTATACAAAATGTTGACCAGATTTTTGTAAAAACAAAAGACAAAAATTTGAAAAAATATTGACCACATTTAGATTTGAATTTTCCAAAATACCCTTGACACCCTATTTAATTACAATAATGTTACTCATTTAATGTTAATCTCATCCAACACAAATACAATGATCCAACGGTCCATATTGGGTCTTACTTTTATAACTTTAAGCTTGATCTCACATTAACCCTCCCCTATATATATATATATATATATATATATATATATATATATATATATATATATATATATATATATATATATATATATATATACTAGCCTCATCAATATTAGAAAATTTCATTCGTAGAGTTGGTATAGATGCAAGTTATATAAATGTTTCAATGAGTTTGTAATAAAATTTCATTAAAACGAAGGACGTGATTGGTTTTAACAGATTGATGATATCATAGTCTGTTATGGTTAAAGATATGAATGTATATCATATTTCATTGTATAAATAATTAAAAAACATTGAAGGTATATGTAAAGAAAAAGTTAAATGTAAAATTTTTAATGAAAATAAAAACCACATGAAAAAGAATACTAAATACTAAAAGTTATTAATAAAAGACAATTCAAATTTTGTGTAACACTTCTTTGTAAATAACGTTTGTTGTTTTATTTGTGTAGATACCATCGATGTCGCAACAAAGAACCTTCAAGCCTTGTTTTGTTTTAACTCTTGAAACCGCTACATACAGTTGTCCGTGTGAAAAAACCGGCTTCTCTAAAACAAGTCCAACCTGTGACAGTGTTTGTCCTTGACTCTTGTTTATAGTCATTCCAAAGCAAACTTGGATCGGGAATTGTCGTCTGTTGAGTTTAAAGGGCATTTTGTTGTCGGATGGGTTAATTATCATTCTTGGTATTGCACAAATAGCTCCGACATTGCCACTGGATATTATCTTTGTCTCTATAATATTCGTACCCATTCGAAGGATTTGCATTCTAGTACCATTACACAAACCAGCTCTTTGATCAATATTCCTCATACACATTACTGGAGCACCAACTTTAAGAGTAAGTTCGTGATGAGGAACACCCAACATTTTAATGGTATTTAAGAATTCTGGTGTGTATGCATCTTCGATAAAGTTTGAATCAGAATCTGCTGGTGATACACTGTCTGAACTGTAATAAATTTTTTCCTCGCCATCAATTTGATCAGGCATCTTTTTGTTGATTACGTCAACCATTTCATGTGTTGGTGCTAGTATTGCTCTTTCCTGAAAGTATTCTGGATTCCACAAGTTGGATATAAGATCAGGGTATGTTTCACGAATTATTGAACCAACACGATATTCGGAATCTAGAATGAGCATGTCATCTGGGAATTCTACATCAGCCTCACCATCATTTTTTCCACCTATATTTCCATTACCAATCTCAAGTATCCAATCGGCAAAGTCTTTAATTTTCCTTTGTTCCTCGCTGGTTGTTCCGACAGACAAACACATATTAACAGTTAGTCTCATGATAGTACAATGTTCCCATAAATACGAAGAATTAATGGATGCATGGACCACGTCTTGTCTGCTACCATTGGGAATCACTGGTAGTACTTGACGAAAATCACCACCAAAAACAACCACCTTCCCTGAAATTTGTACAGAGCAAATAGGAGTTAAGAAACATTTAAAGACAATGGATGAATATGAGTGCAAATATATGTTGTGAAATATCACCTCCAAAAACTTGGTCAGATGGTTCTGAAGGGTTTGATCTACATATATCGCGCATGGTTCTATCGAATGCTTCAAAACAATGTCTGTGGACCATTGGTGCTTCGTCCCATATAATTAGACTTGTTTTGCGTAATAAATCAGCCGAATCACTGTCCGCGCTGATAGAACACATGGAGTCCTCGGTCACATTAATAGGAATTGCAAATCTTGAATGTGCAGTTCTTCCTCCATCCAAAAGGAGTGCTGCGATACCACTTGATGCAACATTAAGAACAATTTTTCCTTCCGAGCGAAGACACGCTGTCATTGTTTTGTATAGATATGTCTTACCTTTAATTGATTTGTTTACGCTGTTATCATACTTTTGAATTACAAAAGTGATCATACATCTGGATTAACTTGAATTAAAAGGTAATGTAAGTAGTATATAGGACATATATTTGTTACCTGTTCCACCATAGCCATAAACAAAAAACATGCCTCCCTTTTCATGCTGCACGACATCCAAAATAGTAGCGCAAATGCACTTTTGCTCATCCGTTAAAGTCTGGTACATCTTAAGATGCAATGCAGATAACTCTGGCCTATTGTATTTCATTTCATCGTTGACAAGTATGTTGTAACCTTCCATCTTATATTGTGCATCAGGGTAAGGCATGTTTTCAATTGTCTTTAACGACCTGTTGTTGCAAAGTAACATTTGCTCGATGTATGTAAGGCATATATTGTACCTTTGTTGATCAGTCAACTCCAACTCTGTAGAAACCGGGATACGTAAGTTATATATAAATGTTAATGTTTATGTATAAAACTTTGATAGTTATGAAAACAAGATAACGATGACAAATATGTTAAAAATTATTTCTGAATATGCAACCTATATACATTCACGCTCATCAACATAGTTATCAAGTTTTTAATACATGTGTAAGTAGTTAAATAAAAGCAGGTAAGCGTTTATGTACTTATTGATGCAAATATCAGGTTCTTAAACATGTATTTGGTAATTGCTATCCAAAATCATAAGTTAGAAAGGAGTGTTTGTGATTGCTTAATCATTGTTGAAGTTAATGACACATGCTGAAATAATGACAAAAGCAGTACGGCAAATATATGAGTAGGTATGAAAAATGATTTGTGAAGTTGTAGCACATAAAGATAAGTAATTTTTGGAATTGGAAATGTATAAATATACCTGGATCATTATGTATACGACGTTCTTTCCACTGTACATCTTCAGCCAAAAGATGTCATGTTTTGTTCCAAACAAAATTAGGACGCGACATACTATCTGTCATGATGAGCGCTACAAATAAAGATCTTAGATAGTCTCTAATCCCCCAACGGCTGGCTTCTATTAGACCATCAATATACTCTTTGTCATCTTATAACAAACCTCTTGAGTAGCAAGCTTCTCTATGAGTTGAGTAAAGGATTTCGTCATAGGTCTTAAACTCGTCCCATTCTTGAACTCCAGGTATTTTGTTTAACAGTATATGAAGATAGTACATTTCTCCCCATGATGGAGGAACCTGATGTATGCGACCAATGGCATTTCCCTTCTGTCTAGGTTCCCATTCACAATCTTGTTTTTTCCATACATATTTGGATGGAAAATCTACATACAACAGCTGTCTTGCTTCAGCGTCGGTTTTGTTACGTTCCATCCATTTTAGAAACTTTGACGTGTTGTTTGATTCTTTTTCTAAGACGTAATCAATACTCTCTCTTGGATCAAAAAATACAGCATGCTCGTTGGTAGGTGAAACGGAAGCCTTTCAACCGATGGAGACCTGTGGTGTATATCAAATTGAAAAATCCTCCATGCAGCCTCACATGCGGATAGATAACTAATCGTAATAATCTTTAATCTCGTCGACTTCTTCTTCATCCACCACTGCAGTAACTCGATCAGGTCCTTTGTTTATATACTTGAAAAGGTACTTGATAGAACCAAACTGATTGCAATATTCAACGTTTATATGTGCCTGGTATTGTTTCAACAAATGTGGGTTATACGGCACGACAAATCCATTGTCCAAATCAGCGCCACTTTTAGATACCTTTCTACCATTTTCAGATCTCTTATAAATAGCGTAACCATGCTCATCGATGAAAGTCTCCTCATTAAATGATTTTGGAAACTTTTTTGTGCATTTAGGATTGACCATACATGGACAGTCCTGATGTTCAATACCGCAAGGACCGTGCATCATGTTCTCTGTCACAAGTTGGTACAAAGCTGGGTCAAGATCCTTATCAGGAATTTCAGCGGATATGCAATTGTCAATCTGTTGTGGAGTACATAGTTTATCATTTGGTTCCAACCAAAGGCAAATATGACAATGGGGTAGTCCACGTTTCTGAAATTCAATTGTGTACAATTCTGCATATAAAAGACAACAAAATTTCAGTTAAATATAGAAATAATATTAGTTTGAAACTGAGAATTATAATGTTATTAGTATCTTGATTTGTACAATAATAAATCTGAAATGAATATAAAATACCTCCTTTTACACGTCCGAATGTGCGTTTTTGTTTAAAATCTTTCATCAACATGTCCAACTTCATTTTGAATACCCTTGTAGTCGCATCTGGCCGATCTTCTGATTTCAACCCTTTTTCCTCCATATACCGCGTAATCTCAGGCCAGCTTGGGTTACTCGTAAAAGTGATGAATAGATCCGGGTATCCGTAAACCTTGCAAATGGACATAGCATCAAGGTAGTTATGTAACATGTATCTTGGACTCCCGGTGTGTGACGAAGGCAGAATAACTTTTTTCCCACGAAGAACACGTGGTCCATTTGATGTACTTGCCATGCTAGCCAGCCTAGTATATGTTTCACATCGCAGCTCTTTTTGATTTTTTCTATAAAAAGACATCCTTTCGGACTCCACCATAGTGTAACCATCTACCAAAAACTACTGGAACAACCTTCTTGAGTGAAGAATCACGAAATAAACTTCTAGTCTATCTTGTAGACGATGTGCAAACCACTCACGCATAGTTACTCTAGTGCGTTGTTTTGTTGGTGTCGAGTCTGTAATACCTCTATGGTATACATCAGTTCTGTATCCATCTTCTGCGTATGGAAACAATAATGGATACTGAAGAGCTAAGTACTCACCGTGCAGCTCACTAATTCTTCTTGTTTTATCGCCATGCATGTGCAAGATAATGTCTCTCTTATCTTTCAAAGAGTCAAAGTCACCAACTATAAGTGCAGCTACCTCAGATGCAGTGGGTAAATTATGTGTCCGTCCATCACGATCTCTTTTGCCAATAAGCCAAAGTCTTATTTTCTGGTCATCATCTGCGGTTGCCATACGTTGACCAGCCATTCGGAACTCGTGAACCAATGGATTATGGGCATCAAGCATCTCTTTTATATCTTTTGTTAGCTGATGATCAATTTTGGTGGGGTTTGATGAATTTGAGGAGCCACTACTGCAACATTTAGTTAAAAAAATTAGACTATGAAGATAATGAAAACACATTGGGAATTCATATAAGATCAAATATTAGTCACCAAAATTATAAGTTTAAGGAAAAATTAGAATATGCATACCTGACAACATTTATTATGTTCTGTATCTCGTTTCTTGTGTCATGTATGTATATTTGAGCAAACTTAGGAGTCTTGCCGTTTTCAGGCATCAAAGAACCAATTCTGTGGTAGTTCTCTCCCTGAAGCCTAAAACAATATGGACCCCGTCCGTTGTTAATTGTTTGGTCTACTTTACCACCAAGAGATGTGAATGAAAACATGGAGTTGTAACGCCTTATATTTTCAAGGATGTTCATTTTTCATCAAGCTCATGAGCAAACTTGGAGGGGGTTTCAATTCAACTGGTAGTTGAACTTTACCCCTCATGCAACATAGAGAATACGAATCCTCCGTTCCGTGGCCTCTTTTACTCTCTGCTTCCCACAACAATGCCCCACAATCAGAGCATTGTACATTTGGATCACCGAGGTCGATGTATTCTGAATAATTTTTATATTTTACAATCAGTGATGAAAGTGTATATGTAAAGAATAAATTAAGTAATAAAACAGTACGTTTGTTGAATTTATAAATTGTTTTCGAATTGAAATTACCATTTGAGATACCAATGAATGGATTTCTGTTCACATGATTTTGTACATCAGCATCATTGATGAAGTTAATACGTCGTGATGTGGATCCTAAAACACGCTTGGTTTTTCTCCTCTGTGGCTGATAAGTTAGTGTTGATTTGGTAACATTGTTTGATGTAATATCCGATGAAACCGATGAACAACCTGTGTAAAAGTATAGATGATGTTGTGGCTGAATTACTTAATACTAACAAAGTCTATTCAATAGATAAGTGGTTTATTAAGGAAAAAAATGTACCTATGTCAAATGCGACAGGGGATTTTCCACTAAACCTTGTGGTTTTGTTAGGACGCATAGGAGTTCCTATTTACGAACAGTTAAGTTATATACATATTTTAAAAAAAACGAAGGGAAAAGATATATTAAAAGGAATACACAAACATACCTTGTGTTATGTCATATAAACGTGGCCTTCCTGGGCGTCTTGTAGTTAATGATGAAGGTATGACAGGACTTGCAGTTACAGATGGAGTAGTGGTTTCTTTTGATGGCCTTCCTAGTCTACGTCGAGGAGTTATGTTTGAAATTACACTTGTTGGTGTGACAGGACTTGGAGTTACAGATGGAGTTGGAGTTGGTGAATCTATGGCATCAGGTAAACGTATATGTCATTCAAAATGCAAATACAATTTGGTAAAACAATTTGTAGTTAAAGGATTTGGGAGAAAAATGATTTATATGCCTGGAGTAGTCATTTCTTTTCGTGGCCTTCCTGGTTTTCTTCGAGTACTTATATTTGAAATTACATGCGTTGGTATGACAGGGGTTGGAGTTATATTTGGAGTTGTAGTTGATAACTCTGTCAGATTAAGTAAACGTTTTGGTTTATATAAATAATTTATAGCATAATAACAAACTGTGAATAAAACAAAATGTAGTTAAAAAGATTGTGAAAGGAAGGGCTTAAATGCCTGGAGTAGTCGTTTCTATTCCTTTCCTTCCTGGTCTTTGTCGAGGAATTATTGTTATTGTTGGATTAACAGACACTTTAGTTGTTTGTGTAGAATTCTTTGGCGGTCTTCCTCTACGTCTAACTGTTGGTGTAGCAGAAGATGATCCTTCTAAAAGGATAAGTATAGGTTATTTCATTATAACTATTTCATATTGAAATTAATATTGTTGTTAATAGATATGAAAATTAAATTTCATGAAAGCGTTTACTTACTATTAGTTATATCAATAAGAGCAGGTCTAACGGCTGAATTCAGTGTGAACTCATCTATGGAATGAGTTGTGGATGTAGTTCTCATAAAACTAACATCTTCTTGAGTACTTAATGGTCTTCGCTTACTGGAGTTGATATCGATATCATGTAGTAACCTTGCAGTTGGTGTGTTTTCTTTTCCAGGAGACAACGTGTTGTTGATAACAATAGCTTTCCTCCTGTTATTGGAATCCATCAACTATTGGAAATGCAAAACTAAGTTATCAATATCTTTTGCAGTCCTACACAAGTTTGTAAAGTTTGGTTATGAATATCACTAAATAAACAGTATTGTATTAAGCTGCTAACAATATATTGTAATCGCATAATATGGCAATGAAATGATACTGATAATGGTGTATTAAGTTGCTATGAATATGTGGACAAAGTAAAATATTTACATGGAATGATGCTTATACGAATTTATTAATATAAAGTAAAAAAATTCTAACCTGGATGTGTTTTTCTTGGTTTTGAAGACAGGTTTCTTGTTGTAATTGTTTTTGAAAAAAAAACTCTTAGTCAAAGGATTAGTATATGTTTTAGCTAATGATTAGGGATAATTCAAAATTTGTATTCAAAAATCATCATATATTTATGGTAAAGGGAATAATATGATTAAAAATAATTTAATGATCATACATTATGATCCTCATATTTAGGCATTGATATTTAAGTTTAAAAACGGAAATTGAGTATTGAATAATATTAGTATTAATTCACCAAGATTATAGGTTCATTTAATTATTAATTTCTACTTGTTATGTTAAGGTATGTAAATTATAATGGTTATTATTTCAAAACTAACAATATATTAGTTTTGAAATAATAATAGAATGTACGTACGATGTTGTTTGTGTAGCATCGAAATTTTGATTATTTCGCATAGTGTAATGAGAATTCCATGTGCAGGAGTATTGGCCATTTAATTATGTGTATTGCGATTTATTGAATGACATTACAATTTTGTTCAGATTTGTAGCAATCATAACGGAATCTCTTTTAGTTTCATCATCTTGAACATCTGTTTAAGGTTTGAAGGGAATATAATACATGTATTAGTAGATAATAACAAAATACATACATTGGTTATTATAAAATTCTAAGAATAGATTAATATTAAAGATACTATATAACAAAAACAAAATTAAGTAAAACAAACAAATAACGTAACATCACCTATTGATAATTATTGTGGATGATTTTGTTTGAAACTTCTTCCTCCATTCAAATGAGATGAATGAATAATCGATGATTGATGAACTTCTTTCAGTCGAATCTTTGGTATAACATTACCCATTTCGTGTTTACAAACGAATAATATAATGGTTGATACGAATTCTCATATTGAAGACTTATACCATCAAGAAGTTGTGTTTATGTATTTTCTTATAACTTTGGATTCATAATACTTCAATGATCCTCTGCATTCAAATCACAAAAACGTTTTATTGAGATTGCTACATGTTTTTGTGTAAAAAAACGTTTTTACTTATAACCTTTGATATGCTTCATATTATTGAGTATACATTAGTCTTATTAAGGTCTTTGTATTATAAGTTAGCCCATATACCAACAAATGGCCCAAGATTAAGCCTTCATGATGGTCAACAACCAAAGTCATATAGTCAAGATATTTTTGCCGTGTAGATATATATTGCGTTTTCCAAGTTAATAAATCATTACATGCTATGGTTTTAGGTGCACCCAAACACCCCCTATCAAATCATCCACATTGATCACAAATCTGGAAAGCAACTCCAAGGTTAGTAAGATGAAATTTTTTGATAAAAAAAGTTAACAAAAACATAATAAAAGGTATTTGTTAGTAGATTTGTAGCTATGAAGTCGTTACGTATAACCCTTTTTGAAAACCTTGCATGATGATAATTTTTAGATTATCTAACTTCCTGTAAGATAATGGTAACAAATATGTTAATGATGATAGTTGTTCATTGAAAAAAATTCTGGATATTTGTGAAATCGATTATGTATATAACTGTTATACATCTACAATACCCTAATCGTTTGAATCTTAGTTAAATAGTAATGCATGTGGTTGTTGTTGTTGGAGATTAGTATTTCTTTAAATTAGGTTTGAAGTATAGTTAAGAGTTATGTTGGAATTTAGTGCAACACTAAGTTATATGGTAAAAAAAATTAGTCTGTAAGTGATCATAATGGTGTAATCTTATGGTAGGATTTTCTTACTACCATTTGTTTAATTGTTTACGATATAGGACTACTGAAATATAAGTGAAAACATGAAATAGATTTTGGTTTGTATGCAAAATCATTTTGTGTAAGTAATGATAATGGTTACTAAATAGTGTTTGCGATATTATGGTTGTATACTTTTAAGTGGATACATTCGAATACGGTTAATAGATTTTGATAACAAAAGCAACACCATAGTATTATCTTTGGTTATGAGGTTATTAGAGAATGTAGAACTGGTATGAAATTTAAAGTACGTTTGTTTATAGCAGGAAAATGCCATTAGAGTTCGTAGTGTTGGTTAACCGAAGAACATACCCTATGAAACAGGTAAAGAAAATAACACCATAATATCATTTATAAGTTTTATTGTAGAGTGAAAAGTAAAGTAAATGTTTGAATAATTATTCAGGAACTTCCTGAGGTGTTTGAATTTGAAGGATACAATGGGAACAACCATCTCTATCTGACCAGCTCAGCAAGAATTCGTAAGAAAGTGTGGTTTATAACACCAAGCGTAGGACCTATCACATTGAAGGGCAGGGATTGGAAGAAGTTTGCTAAGGACAACATCGGTCGGTATGTAGATTGGTTGCATTTCATCCAGGAGGGAGATGACTATTTCTACATGACAGGATACGATGTTAGGGATGGTAAAGAATTCAGGGGGTATGATGAAGACAACAACCGTTATTATCGTTTTAAGAGCCGTGTTTGGGCTGACACAAACAGGCCCCAGCTATCAATTAATATATACCTTAAACTTGTATTACCTTTATTAGCAAGTTAATGTATTGTATTAAAATGTGTATTTACGACAAACGTGAACTTCATCTACAGAGAATTGCTGCTGATTTCTTGAGTGGGATAGGGCGGGCAGATCATATTAGGATTAATTGTGGACAAGACTACTTCATGGTTCCTGTGCTACATGTTAATGTTCCTAATCAGGCTGGTGAATATGAATTGGATCATCAACTTTGGAATATTATGAAATTCACTTTGGGTTTGCAAGCTGGACAGATCTTGGTGTTTACCAAAGAGCATAATACTGTTTTGAGGTTGATGGCGTTTAACTTTGATGGAAGTCCGCGTACACCGATGCATTTCAATGGTGCAACACAACTCCATCACATGAAACCTCCTATAGAGTTTCACGACCAAGGTAATATAAATATTTACATCCTTATTTAGTTGAAAATTATATATGTCTTAATATAATTCATTAGTCTAAGGGCAGAAAAGTGTAGTTAGATATTAGTGTAGTTCGATAGTATTAGGAGGTATTCTAACAGGTTAAATGTATTGTCAGATGATGATAGGATGCACCACATCTGTCGATGGCCAGGACATGAAGACCTCTTTGGTGAAGTCGGTGACACTTTCGATAAGAGTTATTCGATGATTACAGTGTTGAAAAGACTCGTAAGTATTATGATTAGGTGCATCATATTAATTGTAACATGTTATTAATGTTTATGAAGAAGTATGTATTCACATGGTGGCCATTGTGTATTGCAGACCATACCTGCAGATTTTTTGGAATACCACCTGATGCACACATACATGAGGGTTTTGATGATACACCAATATGTGGAGGAGACTTTTACTGTGAAGATGGAGTTTCATAAAGAGGATCCTGGAAGGACGAACCATGTGAACGTATTTGGTAAATGGAGGGAGTTTGCACATGATTGTAATTTTGGCTACAACAAAATATTAAGGTTCAAGTTCATGCATTTGCTCACAGATATGGCAGGAGATGAAGTGGAGGTATACCTTGTGTTCCACGTGTGTTAATAACTTATCCTATAAAAACTTATGTTTATTTTGGATCGTTAGTATGATCTGAACTAATGTTTGGATATATGCTTTGTTATGTTATGTTGTGATGGTGAAGATATTTGCTGTTTTTTGGATTATCAAATAGCCTATTATGAATAGGTTAATCAGTGGTTTGTAAAAACAATATCCTTGCACTTTAATCTATGTTGTTCCTTAAGATGTGTCTTTGTTTTAAAATTCTATGTTCCTTAAAATGTGTCTTTGTTTTCAAGTTATATGTTTGTAGATGTTTCATGAAATGTGTTGTTGATAGTTAAATGAATTGCTTATTCATTCATATTTTTTAATGTTGGTCTTATGATTTGTTGGTGATGATGTGAATCTCATATCCATTTTTATTGTTTAATTCAAAGTTGGAAAGTTTGTTAGTAGTAATTTTAGTAGGAGATTGGAAAACAAAATGGTTTCAAAATACATTATGATGAAGTGTCGTAACAGTTCTATCAGATATATCATCTCAGTGATGTCCAATATGTGATAAGGAGTAAGCATTGAGTAAGTATTGTTGATGTTTCAGATATAACACTTATCTGATAAGGAGTAAGCATTAAAAAAGAAACATGTTTTGAAATAATAGAGGTAATGACAATTGAGATAATGAAAAATACTTTTGATGATAATCGATAACAGATGTTTATAACGACATTTTACGAATAAACTTATTGATAATAATGTCAAACTTATAAGCCTATTATTTGTGATGGAAAAATTCATCACAAACATTTGATGCACTGGATTCTTCACAAACATTTGATGCACCGGATTCTTCGTTGTCATCATAATACTCCATAAGATGATTGTGATGTTTGTAGTCTTTGTTAATGCAAATCCATTCATCTTTGTCCTCATCGACAGAGTCTTGAAGATCAACAATGTTGTTTAATACATAATTGTCTTCCTGCTTAGGATGGTATAGACACCCTTTATTGTTACAAATAAAACTGTCTTTGTCAATTTGAGCATCGACAACATGACCACCATTGATAGCCTCATGTGAAGAATCATTGATTAATATGTGACATGACATCTTCTCAGATATTTCTTGTAAATAATCGAATATAAATTACTGTGAATATGCAGTTCTAATATTCATTATGTATTACTAACTTATATATTACCATTTCATCATCTGAGACAATGATAACAGGTGGATCTTCAATCCACAATCCATTTGGTGAGTTTGAAATATCTTCTTTCTGTATTGTAATGAAATGTATAAATGATTATGAATAAGTATTAACTATTAGTAAAATGCAGTTTTGTATGACTAATATTGAACATTGTAACAGATTGGTAAAAAGCAGTTTTACCTTTGGTGAGTTGTGATGATCCATATGATATTCTCTAAGGAAATTTAAGAAAACAGTTTTGTTTGGTGTTTTTTGTGTTAATGTTGAGAGTTTATATAATGCTTAGAGTGATTGTTATAGTTTGAAATGATATGTTTGTATTATTATTTTTAAATGAAGATTCAAACCTTTAATTTTCAGTTATATTAGAAGAATTTTGATTTTTATAAGATTCATATATATAGTATTGTTTACATAAAAATGGAAAGATATATTTCAATTTTATTTGTAATTGTATATTACAATTATGATATTTGAGTCAAAATGTCAAAGAGTTTAAGAATAAGGTTGTATGATTGATGGAAGTGGACAGGGCAAATATCTAAATGAAGTTGCTATTGCTATAGTGAAATGTGTGATTTGATTTGATTATTTGAACATATGTGCAGTAAATGTAACAAAGGACTACTCCTAAAAATGAGGCTTATAAAATCAGAATATGCTAAGATGTAATACATGAATAGGAGATCCTTACTGGTTGGAGAAGTCGGACACCACGAACCGCTGATCAGACCGTGTGGTTACAAAACATCTCAGGTGTGATCTTCACAGCTGGATGGGTGACATAGCGGAATATAATCCTGGAATAGTAGTCAAAATGAGGATGTTAAAAGAACAGTGTGTTCAACTGTGTAGTAACTTTCAATGCATCATTTCAACTTTCAGGTAGTATGTACTATTCAACCACAAGGATAGTGTATAGATATACAGGTAAGGCATAAAAGAGGGGTAAGTTCAAACAGATAATAAGGCATAACATATGAATAAAATATACTAAAAATAAATATATTGATCAAATATCCATAACTGATAACAGGATAACCATGGCATAGCACATACTGCATTAGCCAACTTATTGTACATAAAATTGAAATTAAAACCTTAAGCAAATCCGTAAAATACGACCAAAGGAAATAAAATGTGGAAAGTCTGAACAGCAAAACACATTTGGTAAGACTGGAATGAAATAAACATGGAGACGATCAATAGAACGACGATCACTCGTCTTTCTCAATTTTGACGGTTGCAAGAAGGGGTTTCTTGGCACTTGCTGAGGCCTCATCTTCATCTGGCAAGTCATCCAGGTCAATGATATCTCGTTTCTTGTTCACTGCTTTGCTTCCTGAAGATTCATCCTTCTTTTCACCACTTCCAGGTTTACCAGATGCATTCATCTTTTCCAAATGCATCGCACCAGTACGGCTTGTTGTGGAATGAGTTTCATTATCTGGCGTTTCAAGCGAAATTTCGGATGTTTGCAGAGGCTGCAGCACTAAGGGTTGTTGAAGATTGAGATTGATTATCTGGTGTTTCAAGTAGAAACTTATTGATGTTTAAAGCCGCTGCATCCAAGCCAATAGATTGTCCAGAAGAACTGTTATCAGGAGTTTTATACTTATAATCCACCTCCTGCAAGAATATGAAATTAACGCGTTAACAAAATATATTACGGATAAATAAATTGGGCAAAATGGTTTTGGAATTAAAATTGATACCTGTCCATCAACAAATCCTTCCTTAAAATGAGCAATTAAATCAGCATCATCGGACACCGACTTGGTAGTGTAAACTTGGCTGTTGGAGCTTACATTATGCTGCATGTAAGTGAACTTAAAAAGGTATTTCTTGCCAACAATAACATTCAGTTCATTAGGGAAATACTCCGCTGTGTTCTGCCCATGTTTGCTCATTAATTCATACGCGGAAATACCATTACACATCTTACTAATATTTGTATCAAAAACAACAAATGGTGCTGATCCGGTCTCATCAATAACCCTCAATATCAACTTGAACCTAATTTTGTAATAAACATTGTATTATTACAATTAAAAAGTAAAACTGTAATTAAAATTTAATGGTTTTAACAATATATAATAAAGGGAGAGTGAAATTGTTACCTTGGAACCACTTGGTAAATCACACCATGATAAGTGCAACTGTATGCCTTTTTGGAACCTGAAGATGTAGATTGTTTTGCCATCTTGTTGCACCTTTTACATGCATCATAACAACAGCCGTGTTCTTTGTGGATTCGATGAACTTTTGCATAAAGTACAATTTCAGTGCCCTGTCAATGATAAAGATAAGTGTTATTTTTGTGGCTGAACAATAACAAAAAGCTATAAAAAAAGACGACGAAAGAGTTTGGTTGTATAATCGAATAGTGATAGTGATTACTTAATGGTTGTAGAGCTGGGATACCACCGATAGTTGATCTGACTGTGTGCTTAAAAAACATCTCAGGTGTGATCTTCTCAACAGGAGGGGTGAATACCTCAATCTTATGGTCACCGTCAGGGTAACCTTCCTTGGATGTATACCTAAATTGATTTCAAGATCTTTGTTAACTAAATGAAGCGGTTGGTAAACATAATCGGTAATTAAACAAAAAGATAGAATAGATTACATTTTTTAAATGATGTGATAGCCGGGATTTCCTTGTTAATGAAAATCCTACTTCCAAAAAGTGAGTTGTGGACTGCAGGCTCATCTGAAGAGAAAGTGCAAATAATGAGCAGGTTAATAAATTACAAATAAATTACATGGTACAGTTATTTGGTAGTATTTATTTGTTTCAAACAAATAGTTAGTGTTACCTCTGAAATATTTCACTTTTGCAAGTTGCAACACAAAAATTACCAGACCGATATCATCATTGCTGGCATACTGATTAAACATTTCAGCCCAGCTGTCCCAGAAAGTACATTTAACTCTCGTTCCCCTGAAATAGAACAACAAACAATTATAAGTTTTAGGAATGTAATTGATTAAACTGTACATCAAGCATATAAGTTTTAATGTATAACGAATGTTTAAAATAATTCATACTCTGTGTCTTCAATGACAATAGTGCGTCTGACTTTTTTCACAAGAGTATTTGGAACTTGGATAATATCACCAATTGCTACAATAGCTCCAATGACATCTGCATTTTAATAATATAATGTAAGCTTAACTGATGGCATGGTATTTGAATTTTTGTGACAATAAAAATAGTGTGTGTTAAGTAAGTAAGCTTACCAATAGACTCCTTTTCATTATATTTCTTACTCAAAATCTGACTAAAAGGTTCTAATTTGAAACCGAATACGTCATCATCAAAGTGGTCAATCCGTGTAACTTTGGTTGAATGGAAAAATGTTATCTTGTACTTGTGATTCAACAATGGTAGTATACCATTGTTCTCACCAATACTGAAGTCAGTAATGATATAACAATGACCCTGTTGGAAAAGGGGTTCAAACCGATACATGTCATTGTTCCGTGCAGTACATTGGATGCGCTTACCCTGAAAAAATTGGTTACAATGTGTTAAGATAAAGCTACATGGTATGTAATTAAAAATACATATTGTATGTAATTATAAAGATGATATTAATAAAAGTACCTTAATATCCTGTAACACGATATCAAAACTGTATGCTTGCTTAGGTTTCCCAGCAGGATGGCTATGCCACATTGAAATACACCTTCCTTTGATTTTTATGTTATCAAGCATTGGATCTATTTGATCCAAGGAAGTGAATTCCAAATCACTGAGAGATGAAGCATTTTTCCCCTTATCATTCACTGCAGAACTCTTAACGTTGTTTCTAACATTGCTTTCAGTTTCAGTAACGGAATCTTCTGCAAATGTTGAAAAAGTGATGAGCTTTAAAAAACAATGACTTTTAGAGCAGGAGGTACGGTGGTGCCAAACTTGGTGCCAACGAGTTTGGCGCGACGCCAAGTTTGGCGCACCGTTACCACGCTCGCGCCAAACCTAACAGCCCACGTTTTTTTTTTTCTTTTTTTTTTTTTTTTTTTTTTTTTTAAATGTGGCCGTTGCATTCAAAAATATAGCCGTTGCAAACGGCTAGTTTTGTGTTTTTTTGATTTTTTGACCTCTTTTTTACCACTTTTACCCACTTTCAAATCCTATATAAACCTTATCACTTATACCACTTCACACACACTTCAAATACATCTCAACTTCAATATTTTTTCAAGAAAATGAATCCCAACAACACCCCTTGGATCAATCGAATGCTTAACGATCCATCGAACCAAATGATCGGTTCGTCTTGAATCCGAATTGAACACCCAACAACATTACTTTCCTTCGTTTTCTCAACAAAACTCATGCGTCAATCCCGACGAATACGCTTTGTTTTCTCAATGGAAAATGCAACAACAACAACAACAAAACGAATCACAACCAAGATCGTCCCACCAATCGTTCCACCTTGTTGACGAATCCGAATCCGAAGAGGAAGCGGTCATCCCGACCCCACGTCCAAAAACAAAATGAAGGAACCGGCGAAGGCAAAGAAAACGAAAAAAAAAGCAACCAACAACCGAAGAGGAAGCCGAGACCCAGCAACGATCGCGTAATGCATGGACCGACCAAGAAGAACTACTTTTGGCGCAAACTTACATTGAAGTATCCGAGGATCCAAAAGTCGGTGCGGATCAAGGTAATGAAACGTTTTGGTATAAAGTTTTGGAAGCTTACAACAAGGAAGCAAAAAAACAAAAGTTTGTAACTCGTACCAAGAACATGCTTACCGGAAAGTGGACTCCGATGAATCGTTGTGTCGGGAAGTTTAATTCGATTGTGAATGAAACGGTACTTATGAGTGGGAGAACGATATGGATTTAATGGAACGTTGCCACACTTTGTACAAACGATATCATGGCGATTTTAAACATTCGTCGGCTTGGAAGTTTTTGAAGGACAAGCATAAGTGGAAAAATCCGGACTCAACAAATGCAAGACGTAATCGTCTTCGGGTTACTGAAGAGGATCCCGGCATTTTGGACCCGACGCATTGCCAAGGCGGACGGGGTGTACCGGATCGCAAAGCCACGTTAACGTCTTTAACTCGACGCAAGTTCGGTTCAAACCCGGAAATGTTTTCACAAATGATGGAAAAACAATACGAGTTGGAGCGAAAAATGAAGCAAGATGTTCTTGAGCGGAGTCTCGGCGAGGGTCGATTTAATCGAAACTCAAAGGATAGCCGAAGATATGTGGGTGCTATCTATGGACACAAGCACGCTCGATCCGATGAACGCGTCAATCGTGAGGGCCCAACAAGCACGGATCCGGGCAAAATATTCACAAGAATAATTATGTTATGTTTTTTTTTTAAGTTTATTGTTTTTTTTATTTCTTGTAATGTTTTTTTTATGAATAAAGTAATTTTAGGATATATTGTTTTTAAATTTTATAAAAAATAAAAAAATTGAGTTTGGCACCAAAAATTCTGGTGCCAACGGATACCCCAGAAATGTGGTGCCAAGCAGTTTCGGTGCCAAACTCAAACCGCTGACGTGGCGGTTTAGCGCGAAGCTGCACCACACTTTTGGCACCTTTGTCCAGTGCTCTTAAAAGAAGTTTGAATATAAATACATGTATCAAATAAATGATACAGTTGGTAAGCAACAACCAAATCGAGAATTGCCAAACATCTTTTGTTAATAACAATCAGGCATTATTGACATCTAATTTTCATGTACAATAAGAGGGATTCATGCCTTGTATTAGTTATACTAAATTACCAACATTTACAATACACATTTAACACATATTAGTGTTACAAAATAAGGAATTAGTAACATCTATAAGGGATTCATGACATTGGCAAGTTATACTACTTTTTCCTCAGACTACAATATACTTTTATCACATATTAGTGATAGTAATGAGTACACTTTACAATCAAATGCATTCATCACAACTATTATGCATCTAATTTCAAACACATTCATAACAGTAATCATTTATACAAACATGTGGGTATCAAAAAGAATATGAGAAAGTTAAAAAACTTACTTTGGTATCCAAATGTCATGGTGAGATATTGGTTTTTTCCACCGAATGATTGTGATATGAAGTGTATCAACACAATCGTTCAATTTATATACGGCTGGTTTAGGGTTAAGAGTGAGATTCAAGAAAAGGATTGATATCAATCCTTTAATTATCACCATATCACTGGAACAATTAAACACCATTTCCATTGAATTGATATGGTTGTTGTTAATAATTTTGAATCATTAACAAAAATAGGATGATTTGGTGATTTTCAACGAATGAATCGAGACTTGTTTTAGGATTAAGATTGATTTTTTGTTGAAACGTATGTGATTTTTTGGCAATAGTGCTGGAATTGATTGTGTAGCTGAAGATCAGGGGAAGGATGGGAAGGAGTTTGCTTGTGGTGGCGTGTGTTCTTTGTGCAGAGATCATGGAAAGAGCATGTTGATAAAATAGGTGGCATTGCCAGCTAATTAAATCTTGCCAGCATGGCATTTAAGGGTGCCAAGTGGCATTTGTGACATGACATGTTCCTCTATTATATATGTGGGGAGATATATGTATATCCACAATGTATCATGGTTCATGAGAATCACGCTCACCATTATTCATGAAAAATATACTTACGAATCTAAAAAACTAAATATTACACAGGCATGTAATTAGAACAAACAATTTGGGGGTGAGCATAAGGCGGTTAAATGCTAAAACCAAACCGTAAAATTTGATTTTTGCAAATCGTAAACTGTTTGGTTTCAGTTCTTTCAGTTTTTTATTGTAGCAGTAGGGTTTTGGGTTTTTCCTTTTTTTTTTTTTTCATTTCATTTTACGCACTGAGTTTCTTATTTACATAAAACCGCACCAATAATGAATCCTTTTTAACACAAATTAAACTTATCATGATTGCAACCAAGAAAAATAGTTTAAACTTGCTAGCATACTTTCATTTAATACAAAAGTAATATTATAAGTTTAAGCACAACATTAGTTAAACCACAATAATAGCAATATTAACTATCATAAAAGTACAAAAAACCAAACAATTATAATCAAAATGATATTATAGCGTCCACGAATCTAATGATCATTGTTTATTGATTTTTTGAATTTAGAGAACACGCATCTATCCTTATAATTTTCAATAAGGTATTTTCCATTATTATGGCTTGGGTTCCGTCACAGATTGAATTTAAGAATCGAATTGTTCTAAAAAATTATAGATCGAACGGTAAAAGGAGTTTTTTAAATAACCCTTGTATTCTCAAAATTAATTTAACAAAACAAGTTCTTTTCAAAATATTTATTTTTTTATAATACTTTTTCTGTTTTTGTTTGGTACATTGGTTTTTCTCCGCCTTTCGTCGAATCTTCTTTTCTTGCCATTTCACTATCTTCTTCTAGTTGCTCCACAACCACCATGGTTACTGATGCCTTCTTCCAATCTGATAAGATATTCCATAGTCATTAAGCTCTTCTTTTGTTTTCTTTTCTAATAATCACTTGATTCCTTGCTTAATTTGCGCGGGCGCGCACACTGACACACATATATACTACATATGTCAACTACAACGACCAAAAAGTATTCAAGTTGTTTTAATGATTTTAGACATGTTAATAATAGGATGATTTTTACGATTGTTATGTATATCTCCTAGTCTTTAGGAAAGGTTAGTATTTCCTGTATTTTTTAGATAAATTTGTTGTACTCTCTTGGTATATATATTGATTAATACATATCTCACCAAGTTAAGGTGATTAATTAAATATTTTTTTATCAAAGAATCTATATTGAGTGATATAACTAATGAAGACATAAGGGGCACTTGGTGGTGCAAGCTTATGGGAAGCATAATTATGAAGATAAGGAAAAACACAGCTGTCAAACACCTTAAAATTTCCATAGTTGGGCTTCAAATAAAACACCAATTCGTACGGAGATTTGTTCGCAAAGCCTTGTAGGCAATCTGTTTATAATGTATGTAGCCGAGATGAATGCACATGTCCAAAGATTAGCGAGAACATTTGCATTGAACATCATTGCTAAGTCGGTTTCAGTCATTTTGCTGTGGAGTATAAGGACAAGATAATGTGTCGTTTAGTATAGGTCTATTTGTGAATTCAAGTTTTAATATTTATATGAGGCAATTCTCTACTTACCCCAAAGGTACAAATGGTGTTCACCCACGTGCCCCAAAAAATTCCTAGTTCTTCAAATACCCTATGGGCGACTGTCTCCCTTGAATTCTTGGGCAACTCTCATAAAATTGTGACAAGTGTCCCTATGCTTGTCCCCATCATGTTTGTCCCCATCATGTACTTACATAGTATTAGTTACCCTAGGTTATTTCTTGGGCGAGTGACCTACATTTCTTGAGCGACTTGGCTTTTTTGACTTTAGTGAAAAAGTTGTTAACTATATTTTTTATCCTTGTAGTTTGCTTGGTATTTCATTTTTTGCCACAACAAATTTATCTTAAAAAAACAACTGTAATATCCTTTGACTTCATCCCTTACTAAGTTCTTCTTAGCTTTTTTATAACAAAATTCATATCATATTCGATTGACACAAGCAGATCTTGAAAGTCAAAGCTCACTAGCAGATTTTCAACCTCTCTCTCTCTCTCTTTCACCACCCACCTCTCTTTCTCACTACCCACCACCACCCACTCCGGCCACCACCAATACAACCGGCCACCACCACAGCCATATCTCATCCCACCGAAAATCCACCATTAAATTTCTAACCAAACCAAGCCACCACCTCATACCACATCACCTTCGGCCACCGCCTAGAACAAACAACCCAACTCCTCAACACTTCATGTCATGTTGTTATTACTTTACTATATCAAACTCTGTATTTGTAAATTATTATATAGTGTTATCATACAAAAGGAAATTAAGGCTTTTAAAGCTTATTGAACAAATTTCATCAGGCTACTTTTTTTCTTTTTCTTTTTTTGTAACTTCTCCTTTTTTTCACCTTATAAACAATAAACTTCACACTAATCTTCAGATCCAAACACTAATCAACAATAAAAATCAAATCTTTACAATTAAAATAAACAATTCATGAATCCAAAGACTTCGATATATCAAAACACACAACCCAAACACTTCGATCTCAAATTAATCACGTTCATGAGTGGTTTTTTGTATAAGGTTTTTCCGATCGTGAGTTTTATAAACTCTTAGAGATGATTTTTTGATCGATTTTGTGAGGGTTCTTTGATTTGTTCCTTTGGAGTGTGTGTGTATGATTTGATCTGTAGATCGAGAGAGATGGATGAGAAGTGTTTGTTCTTTTGAAATGGAAAGATCGATTAATTTTTGAGGGTGTGTTTATGTGGTTATTTTTTATGAAGATTGAGATATGGGTTTTCATCTTTTGATAAATTTCTTGTTTGGGGATAAGGGATATGGGTTTTGGTTGTGTGGTAGATATGTGTTTGACTGGTTTTAATAATCAGTAGGGTATGGGGTATGTTATGAAATATAAGATCAAGAGGCAGGTTCCATTAACTACTATAGTGAGGAGAAATCTATCTCGTCTTTATATGTGGTAGATCTCTAATTTTCTAACGATGTATAAGCTTAGATGCATTAAGATGATAAAAAATATGAGTTCATCTTATGATTTTATTACTTTCTTGATGTACTTGCTATGTGTGGTGAGTAGATCGATTATTAATTTTTTTTAGTGAAGGCGAGTTTCTTTTTTTGAGGTAGGGACGGTTTGACTAAAGCCAAGAATAGTGATTTTTTTTTGTTCGGTAGGGTGGTCGGAGTGGCGGTTGTAGTCGGAGTAGGCGGTGGTGGTGGTCGGAGTTGGTGGTGGTGGCCGGAGTAAGTGGGGGAGTGGGCACAATAATTAAAATGTAGATGAGAGTGAGTTGTGAGTTAAGGATGTATTGTGTGTGTATTTTTTTGTTATTGTGTGTGTGTGTCTTTGAATAGTGTGTTTTGTTTTTGAGGTGAGAGAAAAAGACATGAAATTAAAATAGATAAGGAAAGGTGTTTGCAGGAGATAGTGGTGTTGAATCTTGAATATGTGTTTTTGTATTTTAGAGAAAGAAAATGTGTTTTTACTTATAAAAGAGAAAGAAAGAATGTGTCAAAAATGAAATACCAAGCAAACCACAAGGACAAAAAATGTATTATTTTAAAAGACTATATTTTTTCACTAAAAGTCAAAAAAGCCAAGTCGCCCAAGAAATGTGAGCTCAGTCGCCAAAAAATAACCTAGGATAACTAGTACTATGTAAGTACATGGTGGGGACAAGCATAGGGAGACTTGTCACAATTTTATAAGAGTTGCCCAAGAATTAAAGAGAGACAGTCGCCCATGGGGTATTTGAAGAACTAGAAATTTTTTGGGGAACATGGGATGAACACCCTTGTACCTTTGGGGTAGGTAGAGAATTGCCTCTATTTAAATTTAGCCGACTTAACTTATAACAAACACTAACGAGTAATATACCTGATCAGTGTAGCCTAATTGGTAAGTAGAGTGTCGATCACTAAGAGTGGAATGTTAACACTTAGATATCTATCAGTATTTTAATCCTAAAGTTAGTCTAATTAAACCTAATCTAACGCAAAGGGAGTTTTCAGCCTGTGAGAGTGGCACGATGTTTAGATTAAGTAAAACTGTAAATAAGATGATTGACACACACGTACACATATATGCATACAGATACCAGATAAGAGGCCTGGCCGATAGTAAAGTAGATTTTATTCGCTTAATTGCTTAGTTATATATGATGAGTACTAATTTCGCCTTTTTGTTGGTTGTTCGCAGTTCAAGCAGATATCATTCCTAAGCCTGGACGCATCTAGATCTCTAGATTCTTTCTTAAAGTCTTTCAACAAACTGATCCTGTCACGATTAATTAAACCTGCATTAAGACCACCTTAATGATTACTAAGTTTATGTATTATTTATCCCTTAGTATGCATATTAATTATGTAATGGTATTAATGAAGTAATTGTGCGAGCCTAAGGCCCATGATCAGGCACGATAAACTATTTAAGTAATCAAAAATGCATGAACATTCAAAGAAACATCAAATAAACTTATAATCGATGGGAAAGCAGATGAAATGCGAGTCAAATGTTGGAGACAAGGCGCACATATCGATGGATTAAAGAGTACTAATACGAGTAAAGCAAAATCTACTAATGAATTAAAGCACTAACAAGACCTACTTATGCCTCTGAATTCTTCTTCTAATTGTGTCTTGTGTGGTCTGGTCGTCGCCCTCTGGTGGTATTGTGTGTCTCGAATGTGGCAGTCGATCCTGTATTTATACATTCTAGAAACAGAAACGATATGGCATATCTAGAGTACCAGATACGCCGTATCTAGGAAACTTCGTGTGGGGTCCAAGATTATTATATTCTGGAATATTCGTACACCGCCATATGATACGGCGGATCTTCAGTCTTGATGCGGAGTATGTGTCTTGCAATCTTGGAATTTCTTGGTGAAGTCTTCAGGTTGATACGACGCATGTCAAAGTATTTATGCGGCGTATCTTGAGTAGATAAGTCAAATCTTTGTGTTGACCAAGGTTTCATATACGGCGCATGGAAGAATTTCATGCGGCGTATTCTTCAAAGTCAGGAAATGGTCTTCACATTCGTATAAGTCTTGATATACGGCGTATCTGTCTAGAATGATACGGCGTATCTTCCTTCAGTTCAACAGACTTTACCAACTTGATCCATTTTGTTGTACTCTCTTGGTATATATATTGATTAATACATATCTCACCAAGTCAAGGTTATTAATTAAAACTATTTTAGTTAAAAAAAAAGAAAAACAAGTCTAAAATTGGTATTCAGTTGTTATTTGTTAACAAGTAACAGAAAAGTACAAGTAACGTTTCTCATTGGATAAATCATCGTTCTTCCACACACGGGTTGTAGACGGCGAGTCGTCGACTATGAGTTCTTAAGTGTTACGGTTTTTACTCTTTCTGAATTATAGTTTGCTAACAAAGGATATAAATACTGCGGAGTATTATAAATTAAATACTTTCAAAAGTACTTACTTTGTTTAATTTATTTTGAAAATACAATTGGAGCAGTTTTTAGGTGCGGTTTTTTTCAGCCTTATGATTTTTGGTTCGGATTTTTGGTATTTATGCTCACCCTAACAAACATAAAATGTGATGTCACGTCATGCCAAATCACCATTTTGCTCTTTTCACTCCCTTATGAGTCACACACCAAAAACCAACTCCCTAGTCACTCAAGCAAAATCTCACTTTTGACACTCACCATACTCAATTAACATTATTATATTTTTCACTTTTAGCGACTACAGATGTGGTCGCTAAAAGTGATTTTGTGGTCACTAAAGCCGATTTTTTTTTAAAAAAAATAAATGACCAGGATTTGTTTATTAAATTTTGAAAAAAATTGTAGTGTACATTGAAATTTTCTCGTCTCCAAACAGTTCCATGTCAATTAACTTAAGTTTACTTAGATATTAATTAAGATTATGTTAGTTAAAATACAACATGTTCGAATTGGGATAAGAGATAGAATTTCGCAGTGATAAGGTTGATGATTAGTACATTTGTGGTGGTGCATGCAAAATGTTAGAAGATAGTACGAAAGTAACGGGTTATTATGATCGGTGCATGAATTTTATATCAATAATGGTTTCCGTAAGGGGTGTGACATTGATGGGTTCGACATAAAATTTGAGTAAATCCATGAGCCTTTTATATAAGACGTTTTAAACATTCCTTTTACCCCAAATTCGTTATTCACATGTGGTACATGCATCTAATATCTATACCGAATCTACTATTGTTCAACATCTGGCATAATATAAAGACAAGTGAAATTGAGTTAAGTGGAACAATTTATAATAGGACATACCACCTATATCAGTTATCAGCTTTTTAATTCGGGCAGAGGCGGAGTTAGTTTCTTAATAACTTTTGCAATCGGCCATCCTTAGTCATATGGTTATGTTGATTATAGTGCAAAAACTAATAACTTAAACAATCAAATACAACGCTATAACGAAATTACTTGTCAAACTATGCTCGTTGAATCATGGTTTGAAAGAAAATCATGGATATACATTAAGCATTTTTCACTATAATTTTTACATTAAGTTCGGCCTTCCTTAATATAAAATCCTGGCTCCGCCTCTGATTTCGGGTTACCAATAACTTTTATTATGATTTAATTTGAGTTGAGATTTAATACTATGACTAGCCTATCTGACTATGTAATTTCAGTTTGGGTAAGTGATGTCGATCATACCAATATGTCATTATAATTTGGAGCACAATGATTTTGAGTTGAGATTCAATACGATGTTGCATTCCTCACGTTCGAAAAACCACAAACAAACATTGTCGTGACTCGTGAAGCAAACAAGTTGAATCCTTTCCTCACCTTCGTGCGACAAGACCGTGCGATATGAATGAGATGATGTTATAAACATTGAGTTTGATGAAGGAACCATGGGATATGAGATAACCAACTTAACTTCAACTAAAACTTCTAACCACCATCCATGACTTTTCTAATTACGGATGATCGCCACAAGCAGGGCACATAACCGATCGAGTCCAAACCTGATATAAATTATTCTGTTTCGTCACTGCGTTGCAACATTTAGAGTTAAAATGATCGTAATAGCTTTGAATGAGTCTAATATTTAGACCTTTGTTAGTAAATAGATATGATATATATAAAAACTTCATTCAATATTCGACCTTTCATCACTTGGAACCAATTAAGGAGTAGTGACCTTTCATCCATGTCCAGTAATCAATATTTTTTTGGTACAGATGGACCCAGTTTTTTTTTTAATAGAAAGGGGACCAGGTTAGTATTGATGAGATGATGCAATAAATATATTTTTTCCTTTAATATATTTCAAGTTTTAATATATTTTGAAGTGATGTTTGTAGCCTATATCTTGGTTGAAGCAAATCAAATGCTAAAAAGTTGAGAAAAAAATCATTAATAAGACCTACGTATAGTTATCAAAATATTTCACAGTAAATAAAACCACCAGGAATATATAGCAGGTTTATTCAATTTGCTTCATGAGTTGATGCATGTTCAAACCTAGTTAGCATGTGCAGGTGTCGGTTAGATGGTCCTGCGTCTTTGTACGTTTGGACACCAGCCAGGCATGTATTGTGGTGCATTATTCAGCTTGTAACACTTTTTGAAATTATTGGTTTTTGTTTTCTATATGAGAATTTAAGGTTTTTGTTTTCAAGGGTATGGTGCTTTTCGGATGAATGGTGTGTGGTGCTATTTTCTTGTACAGTTGTACTTATGACTAATAGCAACACTTTTTGAAATTATTCTTCGTTTATAAAGAATCCAAAACATATTTATGACATAATATATTCTCATGACCTTATTTATAAATGTCACATAAGATGCGCTAGTCAAGCAAGTACTTTATAACACATGCTGCATTATTGTATATTAAGGTAGTATTTATAATAGGGAAAATGATACCTGCTTTTCAAAGTAGGCAATTGCCTACTTTGATTTGTAAAAAAAGGGGGACTCAGGGGGGAAACATGTATCAGAGACTGAGCTCAGGGGGAAAAGTGTAAAGTTTTTAAATTTTTTTATAATATATATATACATCACCGTGCAGCTTCTTCAATGGAATTACTTAACTCAACCACCATGGCAGAATCCTCTCTTCAAACCCGTCTCAAGTTCATCCTTCAAAACCAACCCGAAAGGTGGCTTTACGCCATTTTCTGGCAAGCTTCCAAAGGCACAGACGACCGTCTTGTTCTAGAATGGGCTGATGGTTATTTTCCTGAAACCAACCATGTGTTTGGACTAGATGATGTTTCTGACACCCAATGGTTGATTATGTCATCCCTAGGGATGTGTTTTCCGGCTGGACATGATGTCGTGGGCCAGTGTTTTGGTTCAAGATCTTGCGTGTGGTTGGCGGGTGATATAGAGTTGGGGAAATATGATAGTAAAAGATGTGAAGAAGTGAGAGTTCATGGGATTAAGTCTTTGGTTTGTATACCAACTAATAACGGTGTTGTTGAATTGGGTTGTTGTGATGTTGTGCAACAAGATTGTGGTTTGATAAAATTGACGAAATCAGTGTTTGATCCGAATAGCTTATCTGATATCAACTTTCATAATCTTGTTGATGAATGTGAATTCCCTAATCAAGGTGACTATAATCTTTTGTTGTTCTTTTGTAAGGAGGGTTTTTTTTTTTTTAAATGGTTTTACATGTTACGGATGAAGCAACATCAAAGTTATATATGACTAGTTTAAATAAAACAATCGAAAATCTAGAAATAAAATTAGATAAATCTGTCTACTATAGGTGAAATATGACATGTAATTGCTAGTAATTAATTCATGACAAAAGATTGAATGATAAGTATTTTAGTAGGCAGGGTGCAATTAGACTCCGGTATATTGTAGCTAGATATTTTAGTTTAATTTAGGTGTCTAGAACATCTTTTTTTCTGTGTACAGACACTATTAATCATCGATCATTTGATCACATGATGGACTAATTCGTGTCAGTTCGATGGCCAAGTTGTCCTTTATTTTTCTTAATTTTGCCTAACAAAAGCTAGATTATTTTTAGGCCTTCAAAATCAAGTAGGTGAAGGTCAGGAAGAAGTGACGAGCACAAAAAAGTTGAGGATGTCCTCTTCTGATTCAGATCCACTGGAAATCAATAGCTCATCATCATTAACAACCAAGAACACATGTACACCGAAGAGGAAGGGTCGACGAGTAAAGGGCACAATCACACAGCCACAAGTATTGGCACCTGGGTACCATGTGGAGTCCGAGCGACAACGGAGAGAGAAGCTAAATCATCGCTTTTACGCACTTAGGAGCGTTGTTCCATACGTTTCAAAGATGGACAAGGCTTCTTTACTAGCAGATGCAGTTACTTACATCAATGAGCTCAAATCCAAAATCCAAACATTAGAAAGTGATAAGGGGTCAAAATCTTCTCTAATACGACCTAGAAATGAAAACCAACTAAACATCAATCAATGTAAGCATGTTCATGTTCAAAGAACTACTGGTCATTCAATGGCTAATCAGGTTGAAGTCGAGGTGAAGTTACTTGAATCGGAAGCAATGATTAGGGTACAATCTGCGGAAGTTAATCATCCGGCATGTAAGTTGATGGATGCACTTAGAAGCCTTAATCTAAAGGTTCATTATGCAAGTATCGTTTGTGTGAAGGATTTGATGTTGCAATATGTTATTGTGAAGGTTCCTAACGGATTCACAAGTGAGGAAGACAACTTACAACTTGCTATTTCTAACAAGATGTGCTTGGATTAACAAATAACTAGCAGAGTACCCGCGCGTTGCGGCGGCGGGTACCCAATAATTTAAATTTATGACGACTAATATTTTTTTATTATATGTTTTTCGTGACAAATGTGGATAGTTATTGAGTTAATATGTACTCGACTATAATTTCTTACGATAATAAATGTAACAAATGCGTTTAATAATAAAAACATGAAGATGATAAAGATGTCATATACGACGTTAAAGAAAAAAGTATAATAAATATGGTTATTACGCTTAAAATGTTAAGATAGTTAAAGAGTCATTAGCTTTGCTTAAAACAACTGATTGTATTACTTTTTAGAGACCATAGTTGTTTGTATTACTTTTTAGCTTTTTGACTTAAAATCCCAAAGACGTTCTACTGTTTTTGAAATAATCGTCATTTCATCACTTCTTTCGAATCTAGTGTTTTTATAAGAAGCAAGATATTATAAAAGGCTATATATAAATCCATAATGGCACGAACCAAAAATCAAGATACAAAGGGCTCTCGAAGGAGGAGCATCCGTAAGAAAAAGCCTATCCAGCCCATTTATGCCAAAAGCCCATCCAACACACCTATATTTTCTTAACCCTAATCCAATTTATCACTTGCAGAGTTGTAGCCACACAAACTCTTATCACAATTTCTCTCCACAAAATATCACCTTCATCAAATCATATGAGCAATCAACAATAATTCATCTCTTTTAATTCTTCTGCCTAAGATCTAACTATAAACACACTCTTTCTCCTCCTTATCATTAAATGAACCACAAAAATACTCTAAGTTCAAACACGAATATTGCAACAACTACCCTTATGTACTCTTTTTTCACTTCAAGATGGTGTGTTTCTTTGACCGAATATAAGAAAAAACTTGTGTTTATGAGTCTTGTTATTTCCATAGATCGAGATGGGTTATGGAGATCTGTAAAGATTTGTTCTTCAATTGAAACGAACATGAGATGTCATTTATTTATTTATTTTCTTTTTTTACTGGTATGACAATGGTATATATAGTTATGAAGTTGTTTATTGGTGAAATGATAACATTTTCAGTTCTTAATGCATGGACAACAGTCTTGATCTCTCTAGTTAATGTAGGAGTGTGAAAAAGAACTAAAAATGATATCTTGGTCAAGAAACTTGTATCACAATCGTTAATCATGGTCATTATGTGAAGCAAATGGTGTACATAAGACATGTACTCTTTTGTGAAATGGTGTTTTAAGTTGTGTATTAATTGTAGTTTGATTAGTATTTTTATTTGTGCTTTAAGTATTGTAACTAATGCTTTGTAACTTGTATTTGCTTAAAATTCTATATATAGAAATCTTAAAATAATTAATATGAGGGAAGTGAATCCCTATATTATAAGATAGTAAGATTATATTTATTGTTTAGTTTCTTTGAGTTTTCATTCCATCTACTGTATCAACATTGTTAACTATCAAAAAGTAATTACTGCTTAAACGACGTGTACTTGTCCCGTTTATAACTACATACACCAAGTGTGAAATCCTAGATCAAGCTAAGTATGAAATCCGAAAGATTACGCACTTATGCTTTCTGGATGTGATACGCGGTTGCAACACCGAGGTTTTACAAGCCTTAGGCAGTGTACCTAACATTGCAGTGTAAACTTTCTTAAAAATATTGGAACCCCTAGTTTACCAAAAACAAATCACATTATAAATGAGATTACTTAATGAATAAGAAAATTTTATACAAGTTTGCCAAAACCCTAGAGAGTCGAATTCGTATGTCCTAGCCAGATAGGAATATCATATTTGACAAACACAAATTTTGGTGACCAAACGAGAGGTTTCCATTAACTGATGAGACTTTAGTTTACCCTAATTGGAATTCGTGCTTCTTAAATATGTAAACTATGGTTTTGTGTTAAGTGCATAACTGGGGTTTTAGGAAAAATAATTTTTTTTATCAAAAATCCATAATAAACTTTTTCTAAACCCATAAATAGGGTTACTTAGGGTTTCTTGTTACCGAAGTCGTAAACTTTTAAAATTTTAACACCGTAAAAACCCTAATTACGGTTTGTAAATTGTCATGGAATAAAGTTGTTCCTAAACTGGCAATAAGTATCTACAAGGTAAGAACCGTCATTTCAGGAATGACAAGTTGCAGTAGAGTGCAACAATAAGGGTGAAACTCGTTGTTTTCATGTACTATTAGGATGAGCTACATATGTGGTAGATGTGCATATATAGTAGGTCCTAGCAAACCATAGCTTAAGTATATTCACATGTAATTTTAATGATTAGTATTTTTCCTCCTTAATTGTTAATCATGTATGACACTAGTCCAAGCCATAGACGAAAATATAAACAACGAGGTTATGATGCAGATTTGATGTTTATATTTTACTATACTTGGATTTAAGGGAGGCCCGCGTGCCGACGTCTATTCCCTCTTGTAATTTAATTTTAAATAGAATAACTTTAATTAAATATAAATCAAGACGGACATGACACAAGGAAGACCATTTGGTAGACGAACATAAGGAGCACAAAGAGATAGGAGACTCAGTGGGAGCAGGAGAATGGAGGAATGCACATCCTCTAGAAGGAAGGAGCATATCACGGGGCATGCTGAGAAGACGCGAAGTCCGAAGACGCCTTCTTGCCTTGTGCCATGCTGACCCATAAGAGAGACCAAAGTTGATTCCGAAGTAGCTCTCGGGATCAACAATAAATAATGGCTTGGAAGTGTGAGTAGAGTTTTATTATTTTCTATTATATGCATGCTAAGGGGTAGATAATATGTTAACCAGTATTACCTATGGACATAATAAAACTGGCATCTCTGCTTATGTCATGAGAAAAGGGTGTATTTAAGCATCAAGTCTCTGATAGCGAGATCGTATAATAAATTAGTAATGTCCTATAAATTAGTATGAACCTAACTAAAAAGGCTTGGGAGGGGTAACATGAGTTTAGACACATTTTTATTACACATTGATTTGTTTTAAAACTTAACAAATCGTAGTATATATGAATTGATGCATAGTTCATACGTAAAATGAATTTATGAGGAAAATAGTTTTATACTGGATATAAAAAAGAAAAGACTGGTAGAGTGAGGAGTCTGGAAGTCTTACCGTATCTGTAATCTTAGACTAGTACGCTATCCATAAATTGTTCTACTCTATTAGTTCAGACCCTGCAGACAGTTGATGCCCTATCACGGTGTATGTGGGTACATGGCTAACGCGGTGGAGGTGATTATTTGATTCATTGGTCGTATGCCCTAGCAGAGATCAAAGAATTGCGAGGCCACTAGCTTTTATGGTAGAGTCTATTGGCATTCCGACACAACGAACCCAAGGCTGCATGAGAGACTAAATATGCCCGATATTTATCGGAGTCTCAACTCTAGGAGTTGTCTCAGGGAGGTAATTAGTGTGGTAAAAAACATACCTAAAAACTGTCACAACGTAGATTACCTCCTAGCGAGATGCCTTGTGATAAGTATAATATGGATCCTAGTTTAATGGGCTAAATGAGATGGTCTAGTAGCCATAACGATAAATGATTGAATCACTAATGATAAAATATTGCAGATGGCAAACAACGACAATAACTCTTTGTCACTTCGCTGTGTACTTGAGAAGGACAAACTTATTGGGCCTAACTTTCATGACTGGTGAGGAATCTTCATATTGTACTCTGGCATGAATGAAAGTGGTATGTCCTGAAAAATCCTATCAGCACATCACCCGCGGCTAACGGCCCGGTAGCGGTCAGGAATGCCTATCAGAGGCATGTCAATGACCTAGTAGACGTTGGATGTCTAATGCTGGCCGCGGGTTCGCATTTGTAGTTTGTTGCATTGAGCCCCAGACGCGGCATAAGTACCCAAGGCCTATTGCATACTTCAACTCCTCGCTATAATAGACTCCTATAAAATCACCAGTTGGAAATATCAGAGTACCCGTACGCAATGTTGTGGAAATTTTTTCAGTGGCTCTCGTTGTCAGCCTGAGTCGCTGATAATTTTGCCAAGTCGCGACTATAGGTCCTGGTGGTGTTTGTTGACTGGAAATGATGTGGAGAAACATTTTTAAGATTATGGGCTATAGTTGTGGTTTTATTTCGAGTCATTTAGTTCGTAGTTTGTTTAGTGGGTTTTGAGTGTTTACAAGTTTGGCTAGCTATGCTTATCATAGTTTGGGTGTGACGTGAGCCAAATTTATCTATGTAAAGTAACATTCATTTAGTTATAAAAGTTTACCGGTTCACCCTTTAAAAAAAATGTTGAAATGACGCAACAGTAATATATTTTTAGGTTCTCAAAACACTAATGCTAATAAAAAAAACAGCATTTCAAGTTAGGTCATATCAGAAGTTAGTCAAAACCATTCAGAAAAACCTCTCTAGTAACATGGGTAACGAAAAGTAGAAACCAAAATGAAACATGTTAAGCAGATTTTTTCACACGGTTTAGTTATACACCCACTTAATACTATAAGGTTAGAATATTACACTGAAACGACAGGCAAGCGGGCAACAAGCTGCGCCGCTAGCCTTTTTTGAATAGCAAAACTTAGTCTTTTAAAAACTACATTCAGAGACCTTGGGGTCGTAACATTGCCATGCATAACCTGTTGGACTTTTTTGAGCAGCTCCACAGACCGCAGATGGAAGCCAATGTATCAAATGCAAAAGGTATAAACGCGTGTTGGTTATCAAGGCACGCTTTCTCGTATTTGGTTACTTTGCACGAAGCGGCCAAAGCACCGACCAGAAAAGCATGATTCCCCAATCCCACAAGTGGAGAAACCCCCTAGATCTACACAAGCATGTTCTATCCATCCACAAAGACCAAAATGTTAGCTGGTCTAAGTGTCGATCTTCCTTCCATCGGGTCACCAAGAAATTCACACAGTGCTTCTTTCTTAATGAAATCCCAAAATTTGAATATGTCAAAAGAACATCCCTAACCAAATCGGTCGGTATTTGAACCCCCGAAGCTCTTTACAATGAACAGCATGCTTCGAATGTGTCCAAACAAGCTTTGTGACAAATCGACAACTTTCATCAACCGGACAAATTGGGATCATGAGGCGATATTTAAGGATAGTGCGATACTCAATCGGCGACATATGTTGACCGAGACCATCTATAGGAATGGCAAGGAGAAATTCTTGAGCATGTGGTGCACGCAGACACTCAAAACACTTTTTGTCTAACGGTCATCTCGAAGTGAACTTCCATGTCATGGACAATCTTGCTAAAAAGGGCACTCGCCATGATGTGTTGGCTTTAGTGGGGCGGTGTCCTTTTTAGTGAAACCGCCAAAGCCAAAACTTGGAATCATATCACGAAGACAAGTCAAAGCACAATCATAATCATAATCCATTCGCATACACCATCGCTGCGAAGATGTGGTCCCAAACCCAAGATTGGGCCCTCGAGGCCACAAAGGCATAAGATGAAGCCTCTACCGGTATAGCCCCAAACCACCAAACCTAATAGGTAAAGAAGCAACTCACCACTGGAGATCCCCAAAAAAAGGACCTCCACAAACCACCATATCCTCAATCGCCTCGCGCAATCCTTTGTCAAAAAGCAGAGCAGCCTCCTCCACATATACGGGTTGACACGTCCTTAAGCCAAAAAAAAGTTTAGCAATACCCATGCAAGATCGAAGCAAGAGAAGCGTACTCATGGGTCTCCCACTTTGTGAGGACGATCACATCAATAGCACTAGAAGCCTCTCTTTACCAACCCACTAATAAAACCAAGATCCTACTAATCGCTTCCCCAAGAAGCTTCTTACCCCAACGATGGCCTCACCGATGTCGCTTGGGATAAACTTACTGCTTCCTACCATCACAAGAAGGCCAAAAAGCTCGGCTCGATATTCAATTCAAGACCCAAAGCCGACCACGCTTCCTAATGATGTCCAGAGTCTAAGCCACCTCCTCGGTGTCACCAATGACCGGCCCATCATCAAGATACGCACGAAGAAGCTTGCAATTGTTTCGACGGTGCACGAGGATGCAAACACAAGAGTTAGTGCTGTAACGTCACCTGGTCAACCCCCAAGTGGGGTTTATATATGATTATCTCCAAAATACAATCTGGCTGGTTGCCTATATAGAAATTCTACCCATAAAGAAATAGAAGGGCACCTCATCCTGACTTCATGAAGTAAAGCTGATCTATCCACCAAGTTAGAAAGTTAGAAAAATCCACTCCAAGCATTCCAAGAGGACCCGCCAAGCACGATCACTTAACAACCGTTACGCTTATGTAATATAGCCTCTGCTCCACTCGACACACCGACCCCAAACTGAAAATCATTAAGGCACTTGGTCATTTCTTTGCCAACACCTTTAGTTCTAGTAACACCTTTATGTATTGTCCAAATGTTATATACTCGGTAAAAATATATTTAACTAAAACCATTATGTATATTTCACACGGCTTACTTCTAGTAACACGGGTAACGGAAAATAGAAGCCAAGACTAAAACACGTTAAGTGGATTTTTTGGTTTCGATTTTTCAATTTTGGTCTTAGGTTATTAGTTTTTGCAAAGAATAAATGGAGCGAATTGGCTTGTCTTCGGTTTTGGATATTTTGAGCACTTAAAACCCGTTGGACGCTAGAAGAAGAACTAATATTGGCCGAATGTTATATACTCCTTGAAAATATCCGAGGATAACACCAACGGAAATGACCAAGATGTAACTTTATATTTGGTAAAAGGTACAACTAGAGTTCAACAAAAGAGCTCCTCGTGAACACACCAAGGATATAATAACCGAGAAGTGGGCAACATTGAACACTCTTTGCTAGAAGCCCAATGTCATTTATTAACGTCTAAAACGTTTAAGTAGAAGTAGTGAAAACGAGCTAGAGCTAATGCAACATTGTCAATTAAAATATCGTGACGAGTAAATAGGAAAATCATTCACTCAAGAAATGCCATGGTCTTTCTTGAAAACCAAATCGAAATGGGATCCTTTTGAATCCGTTAATCCAAGACCTGTTAATCGATCTTGGATAAATGGATTCCAATTAAATGAGCTATTTGAGATGACCCAAGACAATGTACCGTCGGCAAATTGTGAAACCGAAAAAACACCATGGAGACAATGTCGGGACCATGGGGAAAGACCGCCGGGAGTCTAGTGAGAGAAGATATGAGGCTCAAATGAAAGGTTTCCCGAACAATGTAGGAAATGACTAAAGCGAATGATGCAACTATCATGAGGTTGGAAGAATAGTTTCTACCACCAACACTGTGGATGTCATAAAGGAGGATGAGGTCGTCACTTTTAAAAATGAAATCCGAAAAAATAAAATGAAAATTTAGAATTTACAATTACTTTCATAAAATTGAATTTTATATTGACCCTTTTTTAGTTTTGTTATTTATTTTATTTAGTCCCTTAAAAGGAATTTCGACACTCCATTAATTGATCGGTATTCAAAAAAATATCAGATATTGACATATACTTTTATCACTTTACCCCTTATTCACCTCTGTAGTGGTATAAATATCAAAATGTAATATTTTTAGCTGCCCACCGCTTTATTTGAAATCAACCACCTCTTTTATAAATAAAATTGTTAGTGTTATCAATAAAAGGTGGGCAAATTGCCAAAAAATGCGAGAAAAGATGCAAAATTTGGTAATAAAGAAAGCTCACAATTTCTCACCCTTAAAAATGTTTAAGAAAGAAATTCCTTTACAAAAAAAAAAGAATATAATTGGTTTGTGATGTTTAAGGGTATATTAATTCGACACGGGATTTTTAACAAATTACTTTTTAGTTGGATGTTATTCATGTATAGAACAACTGGGACGTGACATATTGCAACATATGTTATTTAATGTAAAATTCGTAACATACATAGAAAATTTTGATCAAAGTTGCTTCAAAATACACATGTAATTTTATATAAGATATGTAATATACATAAGAAAATTTGAAAGTTGAATACATCCTTCTAAAATAGGGTACATCTAGCTACTGGTTAGCTAGAACGCTTTGTCTGGAATCTGGAATCATGGGGAATCGAATGCCAAGGAATGGAATGTTAAATTGAAATCCTGGATTTAAAATCATTTAATCAAATCCAAAATACTAACGACGCTTTCTTGGAAGAATGAAATGAGAAAAAACAATTATATTAAAATATTTAAAATTTAATTTTAGTTTAATATTAATAAACTAAATATTATTTAATAAATAAATTACTTATCAAATTATAATAATAATTTTTAAATAATATTATATAAACTAATATATTAAATAAATATTTTTTTATATAAAATACAATTGTATTTTTAAAGTATAAATTAAAAAAGTAAGCTATAAATAAATTTATTTAAAAAATTAATAATATAATAATAATAATTTTTTTTAAACAAATAATAATTTATATTCAATTTTAAATAAATAATAATTTTTAAATCTTAATAACATGGTTTGTTTATATAAAAAAAATAATAACAATAATAATTAAATGATCGCTTATAATACAATAATAATAATAATAATAATAATAATAATAATAATAAAATAAATAAAAATAATTAAAATAAAATAATAATAATAATTAAAATAAAAAATAAAAATAAAATAAATAAATAAAATAAATAAAAAATAATAATAATAATAATAATAATAATAATAATAATAATAATAATAATAATAATAATAATAATAATAATAATAATAATATTGTTTTGGGTTCACCCCTTTCTCATTTTCCCAGTAGAACTCCATTGTATCGGACCTTACTTCGGATCCTAAGCTCTATAACTCAAGACACGGATGTTGCACCGCTTCATATCTTCAAGTAGATTGGGCTATATTAAAGGTGTGGAGCCCGGATTGCTTGCGCCCCACTAATTTCTCAATCCACCTGTCATTTCTTAAATGAAAGTGATGTTTACAAATAAAAAAAATAATTAAATAATAATAATAATAATAATAATAATAATAATAATAATAATAATAATAATAATAATAATAATAATAATAATATGAATCACTAATGTAAACAATTCTTTCCTATATCATGCAATAATGTTGAATTTATATATGGGATTTTGAAGGAATTTCATTCCATTCTATTTGCCAACCAAACACAAGAAGCGAATGGAATCAGATTCCAAATTCTTAAAATTTTCAACAAACACGTTATGAAATAGAATGAATTCCAATTCCAAGTAATCCTGTGATTCACTAACCAACGCAAGCTCACAAAGATCCATGCAATAGTTTGCTCTATTGTAGGATAGTTGTTCGATCTCTTAATTTTTCGCTTTTGTTTTTATCTCAGACTCCTATCTAGGAAGCCACTCGGCTCCTACAAAATCAATACCTAATTAAGTAAATTGTCCAAAACCAGTATGTTTATTTAAAAAAAACCCGCATAATTTCATGTTGTAATATGTCGCGTCTATAATATCCAACTAAAAAGTAACGGGGCAAAAATCCCGTATCATATTTGTATAACCCTAAACGTCACAAACTAGTTATTATATTTCCCCTTTTCTCATAATTTTGATTTTTCAATCTTTTTTTTGTGAGGAGAAACACAAGTTCCTCTTATTAGCAAATGACATTTTACATTACCTTTTTCAGCAATTTGCCTTTAAAAAAAAATATGATCGTCAACTTATATGTCATCTTGACATAAAAAAATTCGAATATAATTTTTCCTAAGAAACCGAATTTCATTGATCTATATAACCTCTTAGGCTTCTTCAACATAGCAATTATATTTCAAGAAAAAAGTGTCCCATGTAAAGACCTTTGTATTAAAATTGAATGATAGCTAAATAGTCGAAACTAGTGAGAATATAATCAGACGAGGAGTAATAATTCATAATGGATATCATTTTCGACATCCATGAAGGACGCATAATGATTTTCACATGTTTAAAACGTTAGTCATTGCACCGAGATCACTCATGACTGTAGAATTTAGGTCTAGACATGTAACATGTCAAATAAGACATGCTTCGAAGTAGCAACATATAATAAAAAAAAAAGTAGAAAAACAAAAGAAATTAATATTCTTATTTGATCCTAACTCTATATATATATATATATATATATATATAGAGGGCTATTGTGAGATCATGCTTAAAGTTCTAAAAGTAAGACCCAATCTAGACCATTGATCTTTTTATTTGTGTTATATTAGATTAACATTAAATGAGGGTCTTTATAAAAATTAAATAGGGTTTAAGGGTATTTCGGGGAATTCAAATCCAAATGTGGTCAATCAAGTTTGAATTTTCGGATACATCAAGTACACAACTTTTTTTTATACAAAAAATTGGTTCTCATTTTTTATTTGATATATCAAGTACACAAGTTTTTTTATCACTTTTTTTATATGATACAGCGAGTACACGACTAAATTATTGATATAGCGAGTACACAACTGGATAAATTAATACAAAACAAATATAAACGTGGTCAATAGTTTTTCATATTTCCATCTATTTGTTAAACAAACAACTGAGATACATCCCTTCAAAAAAAATAAAAATGTACAGATCTTAAAAAGATCCAAACAAACAGCAAATAGACACATCAACACAGCAGCGGCATCGGGGACAGCAGCACATGTATCAGGCTTTTCGGATCTGAAACTAAAATCGCCAACTCTCACTTACACTCGATACATCGACGTGAAGCTGACACGGGACGTGCAAGCAACATGCCATGATGTATCCGTGTACCGCGCCATTGCAGATAATCAGATGTATCCGGTACCGCGATCGGCTTTGTCTTGCGCACATACCGATGTATCCAGATCCAGTAACCGCTGTGACAACATCGACAACAACAAAAAACGGCGGATCTAAAAGCATCCATGGTTTCCGATGATGTGGTAAACTCCCGCGTGGCAAACACCAGATCTAAACACAACCATGACCACCGAATATAAAACAAAAACTAATACAACTAATACAACAAGTTGTATCGTCTTTCAATAAGCAACCCATCTTGGATCTAAAACAAAACTAATACAAGTTGTATCATCTTTCAATAATACAACAACTAAACTACCGAGAGAAAAGTTCTACCTAACACATCTTGGATCTAAAACAAAAACTAATACAACAAGTTGTATCATCTTTCAATAATACACAATAGTTTACCATCTTTTTTATGGTACAATCGATGTATCATCTTTCACCCTCGGAACAACAAAAAATGGTATTATCGATCTATAATCAATGAAAAAAAAACTGATACAACAAGATGTGTCATCTTTCACTTGAAAAATATGAAACCCAGATCAGAGGTAAATTGGTGGGTTAGAGGGTTGGAGGTGGATGAAGTTTTTATTGTTTTGGAAGAGAGAAGGGACGACGGAGAACATTTTCAGTCCGCTAGGCAGATAACAACGGTTATGGATTTTAGGTCGCCGGAAAATGAGATGCGGAGGAGGAGAGATTTGTGGGAGGAAATGAGATGTCGGAGAGAGTAAATGAGAAGGGAGTACGGTTGGTATGAGTTTTAGGAGTATGTTTATTTAGTGTTAGATGTACAAAATACCTATAATACCCTTTTAGCTATATATTTAATTTTTAGTTTTTTTAATAAGCAAAATCCACTTGTCACTCATTGATTGGGTTCTTCGCATGATCTTACTTTTACAATTTTAACAATGATCTTATTTGAACTCAATTCTATATATATATATATATATATATATATATATATATATATATATATATATTTACACTAGCTTATAGACCCGTGTTAAACACGGGTAGCTTATAAAAGACCGCAAACTATAAGCTACTTTTATTACATAGTACTTTTTTAGATTAGATCTTTAAAAGACACTCATTATCATAATTAGAATATAGACCCATGAAACATGAAACTCATGGATTGCAGTTGCATATTTTTTACATGTATCATTAACAACTTCTATATGTAAATACGTAGTAACAAGTTAAAATTACATTCATGCTACAAATAATATAAATATGAATTGTATCATTAAAACCTTCAAATTGTAATAACAGAAGTACATAACCACTTTTGTTAACCCACATGGAAATTCATCAATAAAATAGGATGCTATCCGCATTTTGTACACGATTTGTTAACCCACTTAGAAAGTTCATACATGCATAACCTTTTGTTAGAAAAAAATCATAATACTTGTGTAACATGCATAACTAAAATTTAATAGAAAGCAAAAACCATCTAATTAAAAAGCAAACCCATCTAGAGAATGCGAAAGGGGATCATATACATATATGGATCGATTAGCTGGTTCATGATCTCGAGCATAAAACTAAGCAAACATAGCAAAGTGAACAAAATTTACAAAAGCAACCCTCCTAGGCTAACTAAAACAATAGTACATTGACTAAAATACTCTACTACAATTAGTACAGCGCATCATCAAAATCTTACCTTACGTTTTCTCTTTAAGAACTTATGTCATCATCCTCTTCAAATGACACAAATCTTAGTTTAGTCTCTCTTACTCCAATAACGCATGCTTCGTAAATGAATCGGCACTTGTGTTTGATCGACTCTTTGACATCACGTATAAAAGCCACACTGTGTTCGGTATATAGTACATATTTGAAGTATTACTCAACAATATCAGAACAATACAAATAGTTTTGATATTTGAGTGTTTTTTAACAAAATTATAGATTATGCCATGTCGAGAAAATGCACCAAATAGCATTAAACCGTCATATTTACTTGACACACTAATTGCTTATAACATTTCATTTTCAATTTTCCTATATCCAATTAGTATCTCCAATATGATTATCAAGAAGTTGAAAATACAATTAAGAGGTGTTTGGGAATAATGCGAACCGCTACAAGTGCCATGTATTCCGACACAATAAGGAGGAAAGTAACTGTCATTTATGCGTGAGTAGCAATTTCGATTTATCTACTCATGAATGTGTTAACTTTAACTATTAAATCTCAAAACATGGCAACCTGGTCAATCGGGCACAAGTCAACCACACTGAATTTCCATCGTCTCGTAACCTAATAATCTAAATAGCATGTTATTCACAATTATGCATTTATCAACATGCTCGAATCTTCTAAAGCCATTTTATGTCGTTCGAAACCCCGTTGGAGGTAAAACACAATCCAAATTAACCCATTCGACCATTTAGTAATAAGTGGTTCGATATTGGCTTACCACTTAGGCACGGCCTCCAAACTATATTTGTAACTCCACTCAGTCCCCATGATTGCAGCCTTCATAGAAGGATCAACATTCCTGCAAGAAATAATGTGTTAAAAATCATATAGTTTGGCATATAATCTCGAGTCTAACCTTCATAAGTAAAAAATGTCTACTGAATTTGCATCATGGTTTACTAAAGTAACTTGCAATATATAAATCCACAACTTCCAACAATTATGGACGTAGCTACTTGCCTTTTATTGCATCATTGTCTATAGCACTAAAAATGAATACATTATTAATCATTAAAACTTGTTAGTAAAATGTTAGCCAGAACATCAACCAAATAAGTTGTCTTAATGCAAATTGAGAGCATACACATGGTAAAGTCAAAGGTTTATAAGCAAGTACATGAAGCATATCCACCAAATTCACACATTAACTTTCGAAAGCATTTCATCAAACGGTTTGTTTGCGTAGATTTAACAATAAAATTAGAGAGTTTGTGAAAATAAATTCAGAATCAAGCTACACACAAGATTACTATGCAAAAATCTTCAAGTAAGCGCGAAAACAATATGATGTAATCGTATTAGTGGAGGATGTATATTCCTTAGTAGAGATGTATATCAAGGAGGATGTATATTCATGAGGAATAGAAGAGATACGCAATCATTTATTTTTGACGTACCCATTGAATTTGTTATTTCTCATTAATTGTGAATTGAATTGTCAACTGCTGCTGACGTGGATTAAGTGACATGGCTTTAGTGACGTGGAGGGAATGCCATAGAACTTTAATGAATACAACATTTTCAAAAAAACTTTTGTTTATTATATATATATATATATATATATATATATATATGGAAAGGATCCAATAAGAAGAAAAACTAAAATGAGAAGAATAAAAAGAATTTCTAGCCACACATTTCAAATAAGAGAGTAGATTTAGGAGATGATCTATTTTAATATATGCATCCAAATGCATTTGGTTTTGATCCTAACTCTTTTCTCTCTCTCTCTCTCTATATATATATATATATATATATATATATATATATATATATATATATATATATATATATATATATATATAGTAGTAAGGATCCCAGTAAGAGTAAATTAAAATAAAAAGTGGTGAGAAGTGACCAAAACCACGCATTTGAGATGCAACGACTTGCATTAGATGCATTTTTATTCATATAGATGCAACATCTTGAGTTTCGAAAGTTAATTTGATGTATAGATTGTGCAAATTTATTTTCATGATTTCGACGCAGAGGAACAAAAACAAGAGAAGTCATGAAATGCATCTAATATAATGATATGCATCTGATTAAAAGCTAGAAAACATACTATGGTACATTATAATGCATCTAAGATTATAGGGATGCATCTAATTTAGCTCGGTCTATCTCCGATTTGTTATAGTTCTTTTCTTATTCCTTCTTATTTTAAGTAATCTTCTTATTTGATCCTAACTCTATATATATATATATATATATATATATATATATATATATATATATATATATATATATATATATATATATATATATAGTAGGGATCCAGTAAGAAGTAAATTAAAATAAGAAGTGGTGAGAAGTGACCAAAATCATGCATTTGAGATGCAACGACTTGCATTAGATGCATTTCTATTCATATAGATGCAACATCTTGAGTTTCAAAAGTTAATTTGATGTATAGATGGCACGAAATTGATTTTCATGATTTTGGCGACGTCTAGAGGAACAAAAACAAGAGAAATCATGAAATGCATCGAATATATTATATGCATCTAATTAAAAGTTAGAAAACATATTATTGTGCTATAATGCATCTAAGATTATAGGGATGCATCTAATTTAGAGTCGATGCATCTTTTTATGGGTTATAGTTCTTCTTATTACTTCTTATTTTAAGTAATCTTTTTATTTGATCCTAACTCTATATATATATATATATATATATATATATATATATATATATATATATATATAGGCACTTTATTTTCAGAACCCACTTTAAGTGCGAGAACTGCGAGAACCACATTTTTACAACTAATGATACACAATGTACATCATTTAATGCTCCATAGCATTTTGTTATTTTTATTTAATTCAAAAAGGTATAATAGTAAAAGATATTTTCATATTATTTTTGTTTTTTTTATAATTCCCGTATTTTTATAAATAATAAAATTCGGATTTTTTTTTTTTTTTTTTTTTTTGCGCTTACATGTTTTCAAATAGTCATGGTGCATGCATGTTTGTTTATACCTAATCATTATTTTTTTAAATCTCTAAGAGCATGCATGTCTTTTTTTCTTTTTCAAATAAACAAAAGTGCATACATGTTTTTCTTCCCATAAAGATGCATACATGTTTTCAATTAGTCAAAATGCATACATGTTTTTTTTTAGCTAACATTTTTTTTATCAACCTATCAATATTTTTACATGATCATTATTTTTTTTTGAAAGTTTGAAACACAAATTAAAGAACATAAATCATTATAAAAAGAAAAACATGATTGATATATACTTAAATGTTACATTTCACTTGATTACAAGTACAAAAACACATGCAATAATCATATATCTCCAAAAGTCGCAAATTATCTTCGTGTATAATCGTGTTCATCCACTTCCCGATCTTAAATGATATCATCACCTTCATCAATCAATCTGAAACAAGCATGCACGAAAACTATTAAACCACAAACAAATAAGAAACAAAAATTACTTATAACTATCATAAAGCATATGCATAATCTTGTATATATTAAACCAATGATGTAAATATGTTTTTTAATCATAAACACAAAACGTATATGTTTTATAATCCAAAACACAAAACATATATGTTTTATACGTAACATACATGTATCTTTCCAAAACGTATATGTTTTATAATCCAAACATAAAAGTTATACGTCATAAAAAGCAAAATCAAACAAGCAAGCCACATTTTATCTAAATTACTCGATCATGACTTTTAGCATATTTACTAACATGGCAACTACATAAAGACATTTTGTACCTTCTAGCACCACCTTTTTGTTTACGTACTTTCTAAACCATAAGTAATCTGCTAAATAAAGACACGATCAATCAAGTAACATATTAATTTAATAGCTCAAAACATAGCAACTACATAAAGACATTTGTATCATTTCTCGCATATCAGTATATACTCATAAACGCTATGCTAGCCTCAGGTGCAAGTTGTGCATGTTCATATATCACTATGTAAACCCAAAGACCAGCTTTCATTTAGATTAAATTAGATTAAAAGATCTTATGTACTTGGTTCAAAACTAAAACACTTTAAGCTAAAAAGATCACATAAACTAAAATTCAACTAAAGCTAATTCAAAAAGAAACATAAATCAATTTAGTATGTAATCAGATGCTCATGTAAACAAATGTTTTAGATCAGCTACAAAACTACAATTCTTATTCTGATAGACGCAACCTTAAAGCCACACAAAGTTTTGAAATGCAATCACACCTTCTAAACACCACAGCTACAATAAACTCGCTACAACACCTTTGTAGAATACTCTTATAACAAACTAAGTTCAATCTAATTTCCTGATCATTTACATAAACCCTAAATCTTCAAAATCAATAATTAAAACATAATATCATCATTACTAGTACCAATAAATAAATCAAATAACATAGAATTTAATGTCTCAAAACATATCCAAAAACATATCTCACTGAATACTCTTCCTTCTCGCATACCGCATCCGGCTTCCTTCAAACGATTCATTAATAGAGTTATATAATTTAAGATTTGAATAATTATTGTTACAACTTTGACCAAATACTAATTCCCTCCTTAAAATCGAACAATAAATAAAGAACTGATGCATATGTTGCATTTAAAATTGAAAAATTGAATCGAGCGAGAACATCTAAACAATAATTTATTATTAGATTGTATAAATTGAGTGAAGCGGATTACGTGATTGGAAAGGCGATTTCTACAATAAAATGAAAATGCAACAAGATGGACACACGCTCTGAAGTAGCTAGAAGCTTATTGAAGCACAAGGAATTACTTGAATTACGATCTAAAGATATTAGTGATGCTCATCATTTTCTGGATGGATGGGATGAAATTGTGAAGGAGGCATATAGGGTTTTATAAGAGAAATAATTTTTATATGTTCCGGATCTTGATTAAAATGAAGAGTAAATCCGTACCCGGTTTAAAGGAAACCTTTTAAGCAAAATACCATTAATACCCTTTCAGATTTACACATGATATCCTAATCTTTAAATTATTTACATTTATTAGGTCACCAGTTTTACAAACACAAGTTATAGAGAAAGAGATGAAGGCGGATGAACAAGTAAATCACACACATACACGTAAATAATAATACGGTTTAGGCAAAGAGTATGAATGAGAGAAAAACTTGAACAACCAACCCTCAAATGAGGGTTTACAAGATTATTTATAGGAGGGAAGCTAGGGCAAAACTCCTAGTTCCCATCCTTTCTTATGTGGGCTTGGGCCTAAGCTTATGGGCCTTCTACATAAGCTTGACCTTAAACAAACATAAAGGCCATAATAAAGCTACCTATTACATATGAAATATAAATACTTGAAATACTTTTTAGGAGTGATTCCAACAATCTCCCCCTCAAGTATATATGAATGTAAACGGTGAAGGCGTTGATGTAATAGTAGCAATGACGCCTTCGACATTCTTCTTTCTTGTGAGAGGAATTGCCTTGATTCAACAATCTCCCCAGGTAGAGAGATAGTTATCTTTGAACAGCTTATGCTTTGACGTCACCTTTAACTTTGTTCTTTGATCATTGTTCTTTGTGGTGAAAGTGATAGTATGTTGTTGTTCCGCATCAGTGAATCGCCTCAGTTCTGCTCCATGTCTCCACGTCATTCTTCAACATGCTCACACGCTCTTTGACGTTGGAAATCAATATCGATGAAGTTTGTAAGTCTTTGACATTGTAGATTCTTTGATTGATGAAGAATCATTCTGACTGTTGTGTTGCATTGAGATAGAACTTCCATTAGTGATGATGTTGGCGTGAGCATGAGAAGAATCAAGACGATCATCCCGCTCCAAAGCTTCCGTAAGAAGAAAACATTTCAAACGGTTAGTAATAAGCGGTTTCCGGCACTTACAAGTTTGAACTTCGAGAGCGTCAACAAAGATAGTGTGAGGACACAACTCTAATTCTTACAAAGGCCGTTCCTGAACCGGAGTCCCACAAGTGAGATAACGCGATGTACCGAAGTACATCTACAGTTCGGATGAGTCGCCGAGGTACACCAAGCATCACCTCACGATCCGTAGACCGTTTGAGACACACCCGCGTAATCCACGGGAGTTACCATGACACTGCCGACAGTGGCTGTTTGATGTTGACCCGGCAGAGTTTCCATTCAATCATTAAGGATCACAGATGTGAACCTCTCATAAATGTTCTCGACAGATTGCTAAGATCCGTGAAGGACTCGATATGAACCACTGATGATCTTATTAGTTGATCATCAAGTGATTAAATGTCAAGTGTTCCTAAGAGATCTTTTGATGAATCTCGTGGCTCTAGACTCAATAGTGCGTTTTGGTTTTCCTGAGCGGAGACTAGGGAGAGGGTCTCCTTCTTCAATACCAGCAATCTCTAGGAGAAAGCCGATAGTTTACGTAGGGTTCCCTGTGAGAATGAAACAAGCTTCTGTTGAGAGAAACTTGAGTGGATAAGAAGGTTTAGTGCATGCGTTACTGGGTCCATGACGACTTTTAATCTTCAATACCGGCGTCACTAAGTGACAACCAAGAGCATATGAATTGAACCCCGTTCGCCCTAAGTTGAATAATTTGGAGGGCTATTTCTTTTCACCCTTTACTTTACATTTCTTTTTGATTCTTCAACTCCTTCTTTCTCCGATTCTCATTTTCTCCTTTTTATAATCATTCCTAAGGACTTCTAACACTAACTAATGGTAGTGTCCTTGGGTAGATCCCTCCGCTCAAGGATCATAGGACGGTTTTTCCTAACCTTAGTCACCTTATAACTCCATGACTAACCTATGTTTGCCATTAAAACCATTGTATGATAAAATATCTCTCAAAGGGTTTGTTAATGAAAAACATGTTTGAACCATTGTGAGAGATGATGTTTTGCATAAATACTCCCCTCCACATGTGCTTAATAGTTTTAATGGTTAAATGCACAGTGAGGAAAGAGCGCTGCGACTTTTGAATTGATCCACTGAAGATAGACAATCCCCGCGAGACACGGTTACGTTGCATAGTTAAAGAGTTACATTGTCAGCTTTTAGGTGACAACTAGCTCTAATAACTACCTTGAAGGTGTAGACAAACCTTGGAAGGTTGTCAAACCCGTCGGAGTTCATGTCTATCAAAAGTTTCTCGAATGGTACATTCTACTCGGACAAGTCCTTTGCGAGACACGTTTACATCACTAGCGAACTAGCTTGAAATTATTACCCGCCCAGACAAGTCTTTTCGAAGTTACTAACAGCTTTAGTATCGTCAATTCGTTGGTTAAGTTCGAGGTACACAGATTCATTTGCATTTTGTACAACATATTTCTTATCACACAATTTTCTCCCCTCAAAAATGGCATATAAAATGTTATTTTTGAACGTTTGAGAATAAATATGACCATTTCGAGTGTTGCGGGAAGAATGACCACTGTGAACAATTGGTGAACAAAGTTTTAATTTCAAATACTCCCCCTCAACTAGTGATATTAACGGTTGAGGTTTTGAAAAACATCATTTGGGAAGTACTTGTTCTTTTGAGCAAAACCTTGAAAATTGAAAGGTTTGATAGGTTTTACTCAAAAATAAGAAGCTTTCGCTCCTTTTATAAGGATTGTGGCAATGAGGCGCACTACGGGGTCCTTTATTGACAATTACGGGTTGTACAACGTTATGTGCACAAGCCATATACATATTAAATCACACATCCAAAATTATATGAAGGAAACAATTCAAGGGGTACCGTGGAAGTGCATTGATATTCCCGTGAGTGCGGCGTTGAAAGCTTCAAGTGATGTTTCTCCGGTCGACCACCAACATAGCTCTCCAATCTGCTGAATCGATCCCTTCGAACAACCGTTCATCAATCATGGTGATGATCCTTCTCACATCCCGCCTTTCCCGAGAATTCCGCTTAGGAGACCCAACTTTCATATATCCTTCAACCCAATCCATCCCTAACCAGCTTCAAGGTATGATTCCCGAATTTGTGGAGCTCACTACACGCCATTAAGCAGTTTCTTTGAAGTTCACTATGGTAAACAACGAAAGGTTTCCGATGAGTGTATATTGAGAGAGCCGGTTGAGATCGGGAAGAGTAAGCGTTGGAGGAGTGAGGTTGACACGCGTCGATAAGATTCAACGACCATCCGGATATCTTCAACACGTTCTTTGATCACGATGCGTCTAATGAAGATGAGAACCGACTTGATAAATTCACGTTGAACTTCAGTCGAGAATTGTCTCATACGACCGTGTACTTTGGCAAGGTACATGTCTTCGATGTCGTTGAGGGACAAGTTCTCAAAGTCGACCTAGAATCCATAGTCCTGTTAATCTTGTCGTTTGACTATGATATTCTTTAAGAATGTGTAGTCCCACTTAGACTTGAGATCAATGTGTTTGATGGCCACGATGTCCTTAGAACTATACACTTCATGTTGAGACTTCAACCGTGCAGCTTCGTAGTAGATTCTTCGGCGTCGTGCCAATGATGAATCCCATACAATGCATCTTGGTCGATGCTTGCACGCTTGTCGAAAACAAGTGATTTGCACGTTCCTCGATAGCTATGCAGTTTGAGTAAATAGCCACTGGGAATGGAAGAGTCAATGATGTAGCGTATTTTCGCGAACCATCGCTACCGTGAGAAAATCCGTGTCTCTGTTAAAGACGTATCGGAAGGGAATCCGTGGTTCGTCTGTTTGGCCAATGGTCGGTAGGGGTTTGGTCCAATCTGTGTAGTATGGAGGGTTGTCCCTTTGTGTGAAGTCAATGTTTGCTTCCGGATTGAGCCAATCCATGTTGTTAGACATAGCTCGAGCGATATTCTCAAGATGATATTCGACCTCGGGGCGCCGAGCTGTCTTTTAGAAGTTGAAACGCTTCATTCTTGATTCGCTTCAACTCGATTTCGTCATTTTCTTCACATGGAACTTTTCTTGCAAAAGTTTTATGCGTTCAATGTAGAACCGTCTACCAATTCTTGACCTTCATCATGGTAGGGAGTTTGATTGACAAGTGTGGAGAACCATTCAAACTCTTCGGTTTTATCGTCATCTAGCCATGAGACGACTCCAGCCGAAGTCGCCTTCTTCTTTTGGAAGGCCTTGATGATGATACTGATTTTTGCACTTGTTTGGGTGAGGTGGGTTGTTGTCGGGGCTCAAGGACCTCTTCATCGTCCCCACCCGTATACTCAAAGTAATCACCTGTTTTATGAGTCGGGGGTGGTAACTCGGAATCGTCCCGAGGTTTATCAGTAGAAGACCGAGGTGGAGGAGACTTTTGTTGAGAAGAAGTCCGTGGTGGAGGAGGTGGCATCGAAGTAGATTTACCGGATTGCTTCGGACGCTTTAGGTGCAAAGTCCTTGTCCTTATCATCGTCATCTCTTGGTCGTTTGGGTTGATCGGCTGACTCCTTGCATGATGATCCGAGTTGAAAATCAAGTAGATTTTCGAAAAATTTAGCTTCATCCAAGTAAACGCCTGATCGCTTTGACATTTGTATCACAAGTTTAGCGATTAACTCGGATTCCAGAGATCGCTTCTTTGGCCATTGTATGTTTAACCAATGCTACGATGTTAGGGGTGAGTTGTCGGAAAATACTTTCTAGTCACACCGGGACAGATCGTCGAGAAGAAACTTGTGAGTATGATCTCTTGTCTTCGTTCCTTTTGGACTTTAGGAACGATATCCCGAAGGTACTTGTTAGTGTAACCTTCGATCATTTCGTTCAGTTCCTTTTTACGATGTTTCTTCATGAACTTCTGAACAAATTCCCTTTCTTTCTCCATCTTGTCTTTCTCATCATTTTAAGTATGGATCGGTCGAAACCAATTCAGCTTTTAGAAGTATGTCCTTCTTTCGACTTGTTGACGCTTTCACAATCTTTTTATGGGACCGAGAAATCCAAGATTTAGGTTGTTTCTTCACGGATTTGGATGATGATTTTGTTGACTTTGTGATGGTGGTGGTGATGAATGAGATGAAGAGTCTGATGATGAGGAGACATGAGGAGACTTCATGTCCTTAGGAGTTTCGAGGTTTTCTCCTTGAGTGTGTTGGACTGTCTAGAAGAAACTTTGTATAGTCATCCTCGTCATCTCTAGACTTTTCTTTCTTAGCTTCCAGTTTCTCAAAATCATACTCAATAGTGTCCTCAATAGGCTTTTGTTGTTGCACAAGAGTGGTGGCACCATATCCCTTATCGGGTCGATTAACCGCATCGATCCGGAGAGGAGCAGACACCACTTGATCCTCCGGGCCACCCATTTGATCTTTAGCAAATTCTTCGCCTTATGAAGATGTCTAACTATGTGAAACTTCTTCCTGTATGATTGATCCAGGGCTCTTCATCTTCTTGAGCTTTCATCTTGTGGCACAAGTGCAGTCTTCCTTTTCCTTTATTAGTTTGAGGACTTGGAGGTTTTGGTATGAGGATTTTCATCCTTGCAGTTTTAGAGTATGTGATCTCTTCATCGTGTCGGTAGCATCGAGTCCTCACAAGCTTTCTTTGCGGTTTAGGTGAAAGGATTGAGTGGCTTCGAGAAGGAACTTTTTTCTTTGTGGTAGGCTTCCGCTTTGGAATAGGTTTCTTCTTTGGAACATTCCTCTGACTATCTGAACTTGTGACACTTCCGGCACTTCCTTTTCTGGTTCTCCTTACAGGGTTCCGAAGATTTTTCGTCGAGATGACCAACTTTGCCTTGTCACCGCTTCCGATACCTTTTGTACGATTCGAGCTTTCGACATCTTCGATTAGAAGGAAATCGGTAGCACGACCTTGTTTCTTTGTATACGTTTCCTTGATTCTGACAGATAGAATGGGTTCCGTCAACATGTCGTGATTGTTGGGGTCATTGAGCCTCTTGGGAATGTCGGGATGAAGTCCAAGTGCTCTCTGGATCAACAATTTAGTATATCTGATGTAGGGAATCTTTGAGCCAAGTTTGTTGAGAAATGACATCATGTCATCCCAAATCGGAGCTTCGATAGCGATGTGTTTCTTGTTGACCAATGCCCAGAATATTTGCAGTTCCATGAGCTTAGGGTGCTCATAGCCAGCCACGCACTAAAAGACTTGGTGATGATCATGTAGAGAGTTCTCCAAGGTTGAGGAATACTCTTAAGCTCTACGTGAGAATGCTTGGTGATTATTCACTAGCCTGTCATAACCGATATTGATTAAGAATTGGAGAGTGAGCTCTTCAGGAGGTGTGGCATATAGTTTGGTTGGATCGACATCAGGAATTAGGAGAACAGCCCTTAAGTCTGCAGTTGTAATGGTGACTTGTTTGTGATTCGAGTCACCGTCGCAGTGATGTCCTTTGACCCTTTCCATAGTGTTCCGAATGTTGGATGTAGATCTCGTGAACAGTTGCAGAGTGTGAAAGCATGTTACGATCACGGATGAGTCCTCGAATGTCAATAGCAATTGAACACGAAGATTCAGAGCAAGTGAGGGTGTCAAAGTCAACACGGAGATTATTCTTTCCTATCTTCATTGGATAGCCATGAGGATAGATATCGGCAATGGAGAGAACTTCAGGTGCATCCATATTCATTTGTTCAGCCATGTCGTGATCTGAAATAACATTAGCCAAAAGAACCAACATATCGAAAGACATAATGTTAGTCAACGATGGTCTTATTGTCAAGTTATTGAATGTACAGTGTCAATGAATGTTACGAGTCCTAAGTCACTTGTATATTCAATAGTCCAATGACGTCGTGAAATGTTTTGTGAGTTAGTTAACTTTAAGTTTTAAAGTTTATTTTATCACTTATTGTTCACAACATATCAAACGATTTCAGTTTATTAGTGACATTTTAGGATTCGTGATGATATGATTAGTTTATTTACAAGTTTGTACACGTAACAATTCATAACGAAGGTATGATCGCTTATGTAGGATTGGTAAAGATATGCGTAGACAGGAATGATATATGCGTAGGCGTAAACTTACGCGTAGGGTCTTAACTTACGCGTAAGAAGTGTTACGCGTAGGAAAAAGGGACCTTATGCGTAGAGCATATATATTAACCTTACATGTAAGGCTACTCGTAAGAGTTGACCTTATGCGTAGAGGTCACTGTTTACGCATATCCTTCACGGGATACGCGTAGTCCCATATGTAGAACCTTATGCGTAGAAGCTACGCGTAAGACTAATCTTACGCATAACAAGCTACGCGTAAGGTGATCCTTATGCGTAGATTAACAACAACCTTGATTCTGAATATTACGTGTTGCAAGCCTGAAATAAAGCATCATATCATCAAAGTTAAACACATAACATTCGTTTTATGACAAATCAAAACACATTTGCACAGCTTTAATTGCAGCGTAGAACTGCATAAGCGTAGTCTAAACCCTAAATCTACGCGTATGAGATCTAGCCATGGAATATGCACCAAAGTTTTTCGGTATATCATAGATGTTGTGAGAGCATGTAGACCAAGTTTTAACACTTTTATGCAAAGTGAATCAAAATACCCAATTTTAGAACATTAAACCCTAATTCCTAATTCTGAATCAATTAAGGTTTCTGAGTGGTTATAAGGCATGGATATCATCAATTCATCATCACATAAGCATAACACAACAATCTTTTTGACCAAAACACTTCACATTTGAAAAAACCCAAATCGACACATAAACCCTAGTTTTCAAAAACCTTTAATTTGTGATTCTGGGTATGTTTAGGTGATGAAATTGTGTATATTGATGTACAAGAAACATTTTGACACAATGTTTATAACCACAAACACCAATTCTTGATCGAGTGTTCATACGCATATGCGTAGAACACTAAATCAAGCATAGATCAAAATCTGACCGTTGGTTTTGTATAAGAATCAAAACCTATGTTTGTAAACACATTAAGATCATAAAACCACTTACAAATTGATGATCCAAAACACAAAAATCTTGAATGAATCTTAGGCGTAGGATGTGTATAGGTTTAGAATTAAATGTGAAGAGTAGGTTAGGTGGGGAGGTGTTTTAGTAAAATAACTTTAGCATTTAGACAGTTTTGGTCCCTCCACCTTTTCCTTTTTCAAACAAAGCCTTTTAACTTCCATTTTGGTTACCAATCAAAGATTTTTGTAAAGAAGCATGACGACACTCCCCCTCGACTTGAGAAAATAATGAAAGGTTATTAATTTAAGTCCAAGGAGTGTCTTTGAACCAGAAAATGTACCACCATTTGTAAAAGATTCAACCGAGATAAGATAACATGCAAGTACACAGATGTTTTGAAGCAGTTAATAGATTATTTTCTCCCCCTCAACACTTGATCGGAAAAATACTGAATTTTGAAAGATTAAAGTGTTGACGGAAGAAATGTACTTGCAATGTTGAAAGAAATATAGATTAGGAGAATATTTTTGTTGTTTTATCGGATTTTATATTTTTGTATTTTGTTTTTGAAAAGATATTTACAAAAGATGTTTTGGTGTTTGGCAGGTTTTAAGAATGCTTTTAAGAGGTCATCTAGTTCCTCTTGAGTCAAACACCTCATACCAATCCGGTGGACCAACTCATTAAACCTAGCGGGAGGCAAGGCTTTGGTGAGAAGATCTGCCAATTGGTATTCACCCACAAAGTATAGTTCAACGGTACTGCTTCCACGTGGTCCTTGATGAAATGATAGCGTAGATCGATGTGCTTTGATTTCGAGTGCTGAACCGAGTTGCACGAGATGGCAATGGCACTCGATTGTCGCGATACATCGGGATTCACGTCAAATAAGTAACCATAGTCTTTGAGTTGTGTTCTCATCCAGATGACTTGAGCACAACACGCGACATGGCTACATATTCTCGCCGGTTGATGACGATGTACAATCCTCGCTTCTTTGATTGCCAAGACACCGTTTATCACCAAGAAATTGTAAAGCTCCCGGTACTTTTCCTTGAGTCTAGGCATCTGCGATCGGCGTCTGAAAAGCGATTAGTTCAAAACCAGAATCCTTCGGATACCGGATCCCCAAGTTAATGGTTCCCTTGATGTATCGGAGGATTCTTTTAGCCTCGAGAGGTGGGTTTCGATTGGTCGCGGCCGATAACGGAGCATAGATAAACGGCAAAGACAATATCGTGTCGCTGGATTAGATACATGAGGGAACCAATGATACTTCGGTATTTGGTAGGGTCAACCAATTTCCCATGTAAATCAGCGTCTAACTTCTTGGTATGAGCCATTGGTGTGGCATAGTGTCCTGAGTTGTCATTCCAAATTTGTTTAACAATTCAAGGGCATATTTGGACTGACTCAAGAAAATACCACGGGTGATTGATGAACTTGTAGTCCTAGAAAGAACGTAAGTTCACCCATCATGGACATTTCAAAATTTTTCTTCATTAGTTTTGCAAAAGCGATTGAAAACTTTTTATGTGTAGACCCAAAAATGATGTCATCCACGTAAATTTGAACAATTAAGATGTGTGCCCGTGATATTGTATGAAAAGAGTTGGGTCAACCGAACCTTTGGTGAAATTATTAGCAATGAGGAAAGATGATAGCTTATCGTACCATGCCCGGGGGGCTTGTTTGAGACCATAAAGAGCTTTGTTCAGTTTGTAAACATGGTTCGGAACTCGGGATCAACGAATCCATCTGGTTGGCTGACATAAACCGTTTCTTTAAGTTGTCCATTGAGAAACGCCGTTTTGACATCCATCCGATAGACCGTCATATTCATATGAGCAAAGAACGCGAAATATCCGAGCGACCTCAAGACGAGCAACCGAAGCAAAAGATTCTTCAAAGTCTATTCCCTCTTCCCGACGATAACCCTTAGCAACTAGACGTGACTTGTTTCGGATGACGTTCCCTTCAAAGACATCAATTTGTTTTTCCAAATCCATTTTAAACCAATGACGTAGACCCTTGTTGGTCTTTCAACCATTTCCCATACTTCAAGACGTTTGAATTGGTTGAGTTCTTCTTGCATGGATTCAATCCAGCTTGTCTTTTGTCATTCGTCTTTAATGTTTTAGGTTGATTGGCGACGGTGAGTGCATAAATGCAATGTTCACCGTCTGTGTGAAGACGTTGTCGCGTAACGACCGGTTGATTTGGGTTGCCAATAATGTTAGCCAGAGGATGGTCTTTTGTCCATCTATGTGTGGAGGGTTGATGTTGGTATACATTGTGCGATTCGAGGGTTCAAATGGTTTGTTGAAGATTCCGCGACATCCGTGCGGCGGTCTCATTAGCAAACGGATTGAAGAACGCATTTGGATCAAAATCTGCAGGTGGGGGTATTTCATTCAGAATATCATCACCTGGTTCATCATTGTTGGAAGCGGTGTGTTCAACTGTTGTGTTGGAGTCAACTGGTGTAGGTGCATCTTCAACAAGAGTTGTTGTAGCAGGTGTATCGTATAGGAATATTATCGGGTTGTGCAGAAACAGGATACACCGAGCACGTTCATCAATATCGCCACGAACAGGAGCAAATAACCTTTCCATTTGTTGACGAGTTAGCTGAGGGCTTTCTTCACCTGATGATGGGGGTTGAGGGAAGTTTAAACGGTTGTGACCGGGTTCTAAGTCTGTTATACTCGAAGCCATTTCCGTGAGTTCATCGAAATGAGCATGAATCGTTTCCAGTACCTCCTTAGTTCGACGATTCCAGATTCGGAAACCTTTAGAATTATCACAATATCCAATAAAGACTCCAATGTCGGCTTTGGCTTTGAGCTTTCCAAAATCATCACGATCATTATTCGGATAGCAAAGGGATCCAAATACATGAAAGTGTTTGAGGTTCGGTTTATAGTTGTGGACAAGCTCGAAGGGTGTTTTGTTGTGGCGTTTTGTGATCATAGAACGGTTTTGAGTATAGCATGCAAGAGATCGCTTCGCCCATAAGTAATCTGGAAGTTTAGCATTGATTAACATTGTTCTTGCAGCTTCCACTAACGCTCGTTTCGCTTTCAACAACTCCGATTTGTTCAGGTGTACGTGCAATAGATGTTTGATGCTGAATTCCCACTTTCTCATAGAATTCACGAAGGGTTTTGTTAACAAATTCAGCCTTTGTCTGTTCGATGATTCGACGGATGTTGGAGTGAACACGTATTTTTGTGAGAAAAGTGATGATCATTTGTGGAGCTTGGTCTTTGCTACGAAGAAAGTAGACCCAAGTCCATCGTGAGTAGTCATCAACAATTACTAAGATGTAGCGTTTGCCATTGATCGCTTGCACGCGCATCGGGCCACACAAATCCATGTGAAGAAGATGAAGCACATGCCGAGAGTTGTGTTCCACCTTTGAAGGAAAATGAGCACGAGTGCTTTTCCCTTGTTCACAAGCCGAGCAAAGGTGATCTTTTGAATACCGGAATCGTGGGAGTCCTTCAACTAGTTTGTGTCGAGCAAGGTTGGTGATGGTTTGAAAGTTTAGATGTGAGAGACGACGTGCCATAGCCGGATTTTGTTGATGTTACCTTAGAAAGTAAGCAAATGGGAGAGGAAGCAACCATGTCTTGCATAGAGATAGTGTAGAGACTAGAATTACGCGAGCGAGACATAAGGTCATTTCCTTGTAGATCACTTAATGAAACAAGTTTTCTCCCTGAAAGCAACCTCCAAATCTCCATCACAAAATTGACCTACTGAAAACAGATTGTGACCGAGGCCTTCCACATAGTAAACCCTGCTGATTTCGATGTTCCCATTGACATAATCTCCGTAGCCCATGATAGCTGCGAAGTGATCATTCCCGAACGGCGACAGTGCCAATGAACTTTACAATAAAGTTTGATAACAGTTTAAGATTGCCTGTCATGTGTCGGGAACATCCGCTATCAACAATCCAGAGAATGATCTGTATCACCTGCATTACACACGCACGACACGGATGGAATAGAAGTAGATGTGGAACCCGAAATGTTAGAGGGTTCCATAGCGTATAGTAGATATACAAACATCAATAGCTTTAGGTATCCACTTAAATCCTAGTGTGTTATATATCCATTTTGCCATCTATAACTACACTTTGCTTTAGTCTTAGTGAATTCACTAGGTGGTACTACATTCCTAGGAGGTGAAACGGGAGCTACAGGGACATCAATGCGTTTCTTAGAATCTAAAGAGGGCGGTCTACCAAGCAATGCACTTAGAAAGATTAGTGGGCCTAGAGGTATTCCGGTTCTTAAGATTCCTTAAGCGAGAGATGATAGCTTTAGCAACACATTTATCATGACAATCAGAATTCATACTTTTACGACAAATATCACAAGATGCATCGGTTGATCGAATATCAAAAGTACTTAAAGGTTTAGCATTCGTTACATCACTATTTCTATTACATTTGCTAGACGCAATATCTATAGTGGAGGCAACGTGTGTCTTATTCAGAGTCCTAGGGTGTGCTTCTACTTTAGCATTCTTGATTGATCTTTTCTTAGGTCGCAACTTCCTATTCTTCGATTGAGTGCTCCTAGGCCGTGAAGTGCGGACGTTTGGAAAAGGCTCAACTATTCCTGTTTCAGGAGAAGGAAGCACGTTAGCTACTTGTGATTTGGCAGTAGAGATTCTAGGTGCATGAGTACTAAGTGTTACGGGGCTAATCTCTTAATGATTGTTGGCGGAAGTTGTTCATACTTTCCTAACATTCCTCTTAACTTGATGATAGTGTGAATCGATCTTGATTTTCGACCGAACATTTCCAAAGAAAATGCATAACTTCTTTAATGTGTGCAAGATAATGATCAAGTTCATTTGATGCTTCATCACGAGTCTTTTGAGTAAATCAAATATGACACCATATTCCTTTTAACTTTTACAAGTTCTTGTTCATATTTTGAGATTTGACACTTGAAAGACACGCTTTGATCATCCAGTTGCTCAATTTTAGAATCAGAAGGTTTTGCACGCAATTGGTTGATTTTGTGTTGAAAAGCAAGTTGTTGATCGTGAATATCTTTTTGACACCAATTAAGACGACGTATTGCATTTGAAAGTTCGTTTGACAATCGCTTGTTTTCAACTGTTAAGGACTCGATCAAGCACATTATCGTGTTCTCAACATTTACCACGTATAAATAAAGATATCGCAGAGATATTATCAAATGCATATGACAACGAATTCAATAACACAACATTTTGAACATCAGACGATAACATCTTCCAAGAGTCGATCAACATCTTTTCTCAAGAGTTTCTTTTACGCTTAGTATTAGAAATAGATGTTTCTTTTCTCGAAAACGTTTTCATGACCCAAGTTCCTTATGAAAATCCTTTTCCAGTGCAATTGCACAACTTTTCAAGTTTTTAACATTAGGTAAAAGATTTTTCAGAAAAATGTCTCTTTGTTCTCGCGCCCGAGGCGATTGAAAATGTTCAACTTTGATTTCAGATCGATATTCTATCTCATGTTGTAAAATTTTGAGGTCAACCATGAAAATGTCAAAATATCGAAGAATTTTTCGATTTTCAGGTTGTGAGTTTACTTCACTAATGGAAGGTAAAGGACCATAAGTTTGTGCAAAGTCTGTTTTGGGATTAACAATAGAAGACTCGGGTGTTTTGATGATAACCCTTGGTGTGTTTGAAGAATCCGTTGGTGTGACGAAAGTGACCGGTTTTGAATAATTAAAAGGTTTGTTGTAAACAACAGCTTTTAATTTTGATCGACTCTCGCTTACGTGATCTAATTCCTCTTGACGATGATATTCAACAACATTCATAAATGTAATTATCAATTTTATATTGTGCCTTTGGAAACTTCAGATTTGGTTTGAATGCTTTGGTTGAAAGCTTAGGTTTGTAATGTCGCAAGATTCGGTCCATTTCCATTTGGATTTGGTTTTAAAGTAAACTTTTCAATGGCTGTGACCGACTCGCCATGTTTGTAAACAACAGTTTTAAACTCTTTAAGTTTGTTTTGCAAGCCGATGATTTCTTCAAGATGATCATCTATTCGTTTAGTTGAATGCTTTTTGTATGCAGAGAAGCTTTTTGACAATTTAACAACTCATCCTTAGCTTTTTGATTTTCCAAGGTGAGAGCGTTAATTTGCTTTTTATGTTCATGTTTCAGTTGTTCTATTTCGGATAACAAAGCATTCTTCGAAGCGGCTAGATCACGCATCTGTCGTTCTAAATATTTTTCGCTTTGATAAGATTTGGCAAAGGTCGCTTCAAAACCGCTTTCACGTTTTTCTTGAGTTTTGAAAAAGTTGAGTTGCTTTTGTAAACATTCAAAATCCTTTGTTAACAAGTGCATTTTACTTTTCAAGTCCGATTAATGCACGACATTCTTCCACTATGGTTTGTTGGTCTTGTATTAAACGAGCAAAATCTGGATGAGGCAAAAGTTCGGCGTGTTCAATGTGAGTCACAACATGATCATTATTGAGATCCTCAAGTATAACCACGGAGTCAATTTGATTATCAAGGGAAACCGCTTGGTCATCTTGATCGTCAAATATAACTACGGGTCTAGTTGAAAATCGTCGGAATGAGATGTGGACGACTCATTTTGAACATTATGAGCCTGCGGATTCGATGTTGGCGGAGATATGAGATCGAGATAAATATGGTTTGTTGAATACTGAGACAAGCCATCGTGTCATACACCGGGCCTGTGTCACTCATGTGTAATGCATATTAGCCATCAACATAACAGCTGCATTGGCCTGCAAGTCCTCCATATCATCATCTGAAATCGGCATTTGCCATAAAGCTCGTTCTTTGTCCGTGAGAGTTCCACCGCCTTCATCCTTAAGGGACAAAAGAAGAGCCTCTTTGAAATAAGCACTGCCCTTAGTCCTTGGCTTTGGGCATGCATTAGCCAGTGTCCCTTCTCATTGCAGTTGTAGCATCGAAGACCATTCAACCCATTTTGAGCATTTACCTGTTCCACCACTTGAGCTCTATTGTTATTCCTACCCACAACATTAAACCCTTGACCACCGCCCATCTGACGACCATAATCACGATTCTGAACTTCAACACGCCCATTGTTCACAACAGCTTGAGTCCGTGTGTTAGATGAGGAACGAATACGATTGTTGGATTTGTTGGTATAACGGCTAAAAGCATTAGCAATCATCACAAATCCTTGTTGCAATGCTTCGAACGGATCGGTTTCCTCGCCGCTTCAATCGACATATGCTTGAGCATTGTTGTTGTATGGAACCAATTGATTTTGTTGAGGTTGTTGCTGTGAAGGTGTGTTTGAAGCATTTGGTTGAGTTGCTGGTTGAGGAGAATAACTGTTTTGAGCATATAAGGCAAGTTGTTGTTGATTTTCCGGATGTGTTGGTGGAGCAATTTGAGCACGGAGAATCCTTTCCCGATCAACTTCCTTTTCATGAGGTTGCAAGTAATCGTACAACAATCCGTAGGTAGAATGATGCATGTTCTTCGCTTGACGGAGAAAAATGACATACTTCTCCCATTCAGGGCCAAGACTACTTAGGAACTTAGTATTCACCGCAATTCTTGGCATGATGATGTTGTGTTTATCCAAATCATTGATGATGTCCGAAAATCGGTGATGATAGGACTCTAGTGTCTCTCCAGGTTCAATCATGAAGTATTCATAAGCCAAGTAAATTTTGGATTCCAAATCTTCTTGATTGAGTACGGATCCTTCCATAAGAAGACGAATGTGATCCCACATTTTCTGCGTTTTTGAGCATCAACAATACGAAGAATTGGGTTTGGTAATCCTAAGAGGATGTATTCCATTGCAAGCTCATCTGCTTCATAGTGTAGAAGTTCTTGAGGATTCAAGTCCGCAACAAGAGCAATGTTCGTTTGTTCATCTCTTGGTGGAATGGCATTTGGATCTCCGTGTACAATGATAGTAGGCATCTCAAATGGACCTTCCAAGATAACCTTCTTTAAGAACTTTCCATGTGGCTTCTTTAGATCACAAAACCTAAAGAACCTTATCACCCATTGATCGTAGTTTCTGGAAGTGAGCATTGGAGGTCTATCAAGTGATCCAACCTCATGAATTGATTGTTGGTTGCTTAAAGCTTCACACATCTTTGCAAACCAAGTGGGTTCCTTCATAGTGTTCCTTGATGGATGTTGATTGAATTCATTTGTGTATGGTTGAACTTGAAGACTTGGTGGTGGTTGAACCATTTGAGGTTGTGGATTTGCGGCAAGTTGTGGAGTATGTTGTTGATTAAATTGTTGTTGATAAATTGCTTGTTGTTGATTCCATTGTTGATGTTGTGGACTTAGTTGTTGTTGTCGCTGAGGATAAGTGTAAGGGAAATAGTTAGAGTATGGTGGTTGTGACATGTTGATAAACTTGTGTTGGTAAAATGGATCTTTGTAGTCGAATGAACCTTTGTTGATGAAGTGTCCTTAGGCGTAGAAATCACAATAACCAAGTAGCACTTATGCGTAAAAACACCAAAGTTACGCGTAACAATGAAGAGTTACGCGAGGTTTTAGCTACGCGTAAGTAGGAAAAATCTAAAGTTATGCGTGAGACAAAAAGTTAGGCGAGAAACTTAGGCGTAGGATTTAGCTTATGCGTAAGACAAGGCTTAAGCGTAAGAAAATCTTAGGCGTAGGATTTCTACGCGTAAAGTTGAACTTACGCGTAATTTTAGGGTTTTATCCCAAATGATCTTTTACACTATCACGGTGCAAAAGATATCCAAAGTCGACGTATTTTCGGACTTATCCAAGTAAGAAAACACGGAATAAACCACGAAAATGAAGATCAAACCAAGGAAACACTTACGCGTAGAAATAGGGTTTTCATACGCGTAGGTTTACTCATAAAAGTGATTTTGCCCAAATATGTTTCTAAACCAGTTTTTGTGTGATGAAATAGCTTCAATAACACCAAAAGACACAAAAGTGTGGAACTTGATGGACCAAAGCCTCTAAAACAGGTTATCGTGAGGATGATACACACGTTCAAAAACAAGCTTAAAAACAGATATTCACGCATAAAGTTTCAAACTTTTTGCCAAAAACTTAAACTTTAACACTTAAAAACCTTGAAAGTACAAGAATCTTGGATTGTAACGTGTAAAATGAAAGTTTAAGCGTATGAAAGATTGAGTACCGAAACCTTACGCGTATACCATAAAACTTCAAAAACAAAACGAGTTCACCCAACTATTTGGCGATTGATACCACTATTAGGTCACTAGTTTTACAAACACAAGTTATAGAGAAAGAGATGAAGGCGGATGAACAAGTAAATCACACACATACACGTAAATAATAATACTGTTTAGGCAAAGAGTATGAATGAGAGAAAAACTTGAACAACCAACCCTCAAATGAGGGTTTACAAGATTATTTATAGGAGGGAAGCTAGGGCAACACTCCTAGTTCCCATCCTTTCTTATGTGGGCTTGGGACTAAGCTTATGGGCCTTCTACATAAGCTTGACCTTAAACAAACATAAAGGCTATAATAAAGCTACCTATTACATATGAAATATAAATACTTGAAATACTGTTTAGGAGTGATTCCAACAACATTAATTGCACATTTCATTGTGGCCATTGATCAAGAAATCTAACGGTTCTAGATGGGTTCTCGCAGTTCTCGCATTTAAAATGGGTTCTGAAAATAAAGTTTCTCTCTCTCTCTCTATATATATATATATATATATATATATATATATATATATATATATATATATATATATATATATATATATATATATATATATATATATATGTATATCCACAATGTATCATGGTTCATGAGAATCACGCTCACCATTATTCATGAAAAATATACTACAATCTCAAAAACTAAATATTACACAGGCATGTAATTAGAACAAACAATTTGGGGGTGAGCATAAGGCGGTTAAATGCTAAAATCAAACCGAAAATTTGATTTTGCAAATCGTGAAAAACTGTTTGGTTTCTTCTTTCAGCTTTTTTTATTGTAGCAGTAGGGTTTTGGTTTTCACCTTTTTTTTTTTTTTTTTTTTTTTTTTTTTTTTTTTTTTTTTCATTTCATTTTACGCGTTGAGTTTCTTATTTACATAAAACCGCACCAATAATGAATCCTTTTTAACACAAATTAAACTTATCATGATTGCAACCAAGTAAAATAGTTTAAACTTGCTAGCATACTTTCAATTAATACAAAAATAATATTATAAGTTTAAGCACAACATTAGTTAAACCACAATAATAGCAATATTAACTATCATAAAAGTACAAAAAACCAAACAATTATAATCAAAATGCTATTATAGCGATCACGAATCTAATGATCATTGTTTATTGATTTTTTGAATTTAGAGAACACGCATCTATCCTAATAATTTTCAATAAGGTATTTTCCATTATTATGGCTTGGGTTCCGTCACAGATTGAATTTAAGAATCGAATTGTTCTAAAAAATTATAGATCGAACGGTAAAAGGAGTTTTTTTAAATAACCCTTGTATTCTAAAAATTAATTTAACAAAACAAGTTCTTTTCAAAATATTTAATTTTTTACAATACTTTTTCAGTTTTTGTTTGGTACATTGGTTTTTCTCCGCCTTTTGTCGAATCTTCTTTTCTTGCCATTTCACTATCTTCTTCTAGTTGCTCCACAACCACCATGGTTACTGATGCCTTCTTCCAATCTGATAGGATATTCCATAGTCATTAAGCTCTTCTTTTGTTTTCTTTTCTAATAATCACTTGAGTCCTTGCTTAATTTCTTGTAGCTACATCTAATACACATATATACTACATATGTCAACTACAACGACCGAAAAGTATTCAAGTTGTTTTAATGATTTTAGACATGTTAATAATAGGATAATTTTTACGATTGTTATGTATATCTCCTAGTCTTTAGGAAAGGTTAGTATTTCCTGTATTTTTTAGATAAATTTGTTGTACTCTCTTGGTATATATATTGATTAATACATATCTCACCAAGTTAAGGTGAGTAATTAAATATTTTTGTATCAAAGAATCTATATTGAGTGATATAACTAATGAAGACATAAGGGGCACTTGGTGGTGCAAGCTTATGGGAAGCATAATTATGAAGATAAGGAAAAACACGGCTTTCGCCAAACACCTTAAAATTTCCATAGTTGGGCTTCAAATAAAACACCAATTCAGACGAGATTTGTTCACAAAGCTTAGTAGGCAATCTGTTTATAATGTATGTAGCCGAGCTGAATGCACATGTCCAAAGATTAGCGGGAACATTTGCATTGAACATCATTGCTAAGTCTTTAGATCGTTTACTGTGGAGTATAAGGACAAGATAATGTGTCGTTTAGTATAGGTCTATTTGTGAATTCAAGTTTTAATATTTATATGAGGCAATTCTCTACTTACCCCAAAGGTACAAATGGTATTCACCCCAAGTGCCCCAAAAATTCTAGTTCTTCAAATACCCATGGTATGTCTTGAATTCTTGGGCAACTCTCATAAAATTGTGATAAGTGTCCCTATGCTTGTCCCCATCATGTACTTACATAGTATTAGTTACCCTAGGTTATTTCTTGGGCGAGTGACCTACATTTCTTGGCGACTTGGCTTTTTGACTTTAGTGAAAAAGTTGTTAACTACATTTTGATCCTTGTAGTTTGTTTGGTATTTTATTTTGCCACAACAAATTTATCTTAAAAACAAGCGTAATATCCTTTGACTTCATCCCTTACTAAGTTCTTCTTAGCTTTTTTATAACAAAATTCATATCATATTCGATTGACACTAGCATATCTTGAAAGTCAAAGCTCACTAGCAGATTTTCAACCTCTCTCTCTCTCTTTCACCACCCACCTCTCTTTCTCACTACCCACCACCACCCACTCCGGCTACCACCACAGCCATATCTCATCCCACCGAAAATCCACCATTAAATTTCTAACCAAACCAAGCCACCACCATACCACACCACCTCCGGCCACCGCCTAGAACAAACAACCCAACTCCTCAACATTTCATGTCATGTTGTTATTACTTTACTATATCAAACTCTGTATTTGTAAATTGTTATATAGTGTTATCATACAAAAGGAAATTAAGGCTTTTAAAGCCTACTGAACAAATTTCATCAGGCTAATTTTTTTCTTTTTCTTTTTTTGTAACTTCTCCTTTTTTTTCACCTTATAAACAATAAACTTCACACTAATCTTCAGATCCAAACACTAATCAACAATAAAAATCAAATCTTTACAATTAAAATAAACAATTCATGAATCCAAAGACTTCGATATATCAAAACACACAACCCAAACACTTCGATCTCAAATTTTTTTTAATATCCTTCCAAAGAGAGATAGAGCCAAGATGTTCGTTATTCAACCATTCTTTTGCGGCTCCGTCAAGAGTAAATGGGAGGGCACGAAGCATGAGTTGCTCAAGGTCAGCAGCAACAAGAATGTATAATTCAACAATCTCGTAGATCTTTTCAAGATGTATCACCGGGTCTTCATTTTCAGATCCATCAAAAGTGTTACTACGTAACTCCATGAGAAGTTGCCCCTTAATGCAAATTTGTCTTCCTCATAATCGAGTCAGGTCGACAACACTATAACCATATTCTTGCTTGGTCTTAGTAAGGTACCCCTTCATAGTGGTATAGTCACTAATAATTCTGCGCGAATCGGAGTAAATACGTCGAGAGAACGGGCTCTGAAGAAAGATGGTACAAAGTACTAAGCTCGAATACATAATATGAAAGAATTAAAGTCGATGATATCCGTAGATGATACTGTGATCTAGTTTCCTGGATGCGCCCGTATACTCAAAATAAAAATTCAAATAAGCCTTTTAATCAGATAAAAGTATACACTATACTGACAAGAATCAGTCTCGCCGTAAGTTTAATTTTCCTAAAAGCGCTTATATGAAAGAATATAAATACGTCATATAAGCAAAAGCTTATAGCGCAGTATTATCGTTACATTTAAAATTAAGCTTTTAATGTAGAAAATAAATGCGCATACGTAGCGAGGTTAATCGATATGTCGTACTTAAATAATTTAAAAGTTTGGATATGTTTTTGAAAAATAATAAATAAGTACAAAGCTTATCGCGTACCGATCACTTTTAAAGCTAAAAGCAGAATCACGTCATACCTATGAGATTAGATGCGTCGTGCCTAAACAATTAAATAAGATATGTTGTACGAATAATAAAAACGCTATATGCCGTATCTATGAGATTAGATCGCCAGTATCGTTTAGATCAACAATTCTGACAAGATCTGATAAATATCACGGACAAAAAACCAAAAACAAAAACAAAAAAAAATCAATCAAATAAAAAATAAAAACAAGCAAAATGCAGAAAAATACAAATATACAAGCAATAAAAATATATAACAAAGTTAGTCAAATAAAGATAAAAAAAAATTAAACTAAAGTTAAAAACATAAATAAAAATACTAACAAATACGCAAGTATTAAACAATTCACTCCCAAAGGCAATGGCCAAAAACTTGATGTGTCGTTTAGTATAGCACTATTTGTGAACTTTCAAGTTTTAATATTTATATTTAGCCGAATTAACCTATAACAAACACTAACAAGCAAGATATCCCGATCGCTGTAGCCTAGTTGGTAAGTAGAGTGTCGATCACTAAGAGTAGAATGTTAACAGCTTAGATATCTATCGTATTTTAATCTTAAAGTTAGTCTAATTAAACATAATATGACGCTTGAAAGGGGATTTCATCCCGTAGAGCCAGGCATGATGTTTAGATTAAGTAAAACTGTAAATAAGGCGATTGACACAATAACACATACCTGAGATAAGAATACAAATAGCAGATAAGAGGCTTCGCCGATAGTAAAGTAGATTTTATTCGCTTAATTGTTGAGTTATATATGATGAGTACTATTTCTTGTCTTTCTTGGTTGTTCCGTGTCTCAAGCGTATATCATTCTTAAGCCTAGACGCATCTAGATCTCTGGATTCTTTCTTTAAGTCTTTCAACAAACTAATCATGTCATGAATAATTAAACCTGCATGAAGACCACCTTAATGATTACTAAGTTTATGTAATATTTATCCCGTTAGGGCTTACATTAATTATGCAATGATATCAATGAAGTAATTGTGCGAGCCTAAGGTCGACAGGGCATGATAAACTATTTAAGTAATGAAAACAAATGCATGAACATCCAAATAAACATTAAATAAACTTATAATCGATGGGAAAGCATATCAAATGCGAGTCAAACATTGGAGACAAGGCACGCAATACTGATGGATTAAAGAGTACTAATACAAATAAAAGCTAAATCTATTATGAATTAAAGCACTAACGGGACCTACTTATGCCTCTGAATTCTTCTTACTCGGTTTTGTCTTGTGTGGTGTGGTCGTCGCCCTCTGGTGGTATTGTGTGTGTCGAATGTGGTTGTTGATCCCGTGATTTATACATTCGGGAAACATAAATGATACGGCGTATCTAGAGTACCTGGTATGCCGTATCTAGGTAACTTCGCGTGGGGTCAAAGATTATTATATTATGGAATATTCGTACACCGCCATATGATACGGTGGATCTTCAGTCTTGATGCGGTGTATGTGTCTTGTAATCTTGGAATTTCTTGGTGAAGTCTTCAGGTTGATACGACGCATGTCAAAGTATTTATGCGGCATATCTTGAGCATATAAGCCAGATCTTTGTGTTGACCAAGGTTATAACAACCCGTAAAATTTCAAACACATTTTAACAATAAACTATAGTAACTATGATTACTAAGTTTCACTCCTGGATTTTTCCAAGTTTATTTGAACCAAAAACGATAGATTTTTCTCGTGAAACATAAAAACCGGTATCTCACGTATACCGACACCGACTTAGTACCGACAAAACAGTTATAATCAAATTTCTACGTAGTAATAATAATATATTATTACACTTACAAAAACGCTTTTAAAAATATAACTTTTATATTTTTCGGCACGGATAGTACGTTTACTTTCGAGGATTCGACAAAACACGGGTACCGATAAAGCAAACTCGTTAAACCATTCGAAGTGATCACTATTTCTATTTGCGAGAAAGTGGTCGAGTAAATACTCATTTTTATTGGAAAAATGATTTCGTGAACAATGGCGCAAGTCTCGTAATTTTTGTCGAACGTTTACTCCTCCGAATGTGTCCCGAATCTAATATTTATAAAAGTTTACTGAAATTAACAAGAATGGTCCCCTGCTTAAATTACACCCACGCCCTCTACTTTGGTTTTGACAAACCGGTCCCTAGGTGGGTATAAATAGAATAAGATGCTAGTGTTAGGGTTTTATCTTCACCTCCTCCTCCTCTCATACTTTCTACGGCGCGCTCCTCTAGTTCCAAACCAAACTGGGCCAGCATGCCACACCTTCACGGCTACCACCACCACTTCGGCTGTCACCTTCTTCCGTCACAACCACCACACTACAGCCACCACCACCATCTTGCTTCGCCACCTCTATTCAAGACGAGGATGAGACCAAGGGTTCGTTGTTATGGGTCAAGAGTGAAGGTCCACAACTAGGGTTTCGTTTAAATCTGTTCTTGATTCGAAATTCACCACCACTCGCGCCTCTCTTTTCTTTTCGTCCGTCTTTTTGGGTAAGCCAAGAACCTAAGTCATTCCTACATTTTTGTTTAATTAAAACCAGTTAAAAACACTTTGGGTTAATTTTCGTGGAATCAAAATGATTGATAAAACGAGTTGTATTGTTCTTAATGGGTTAAAAGCGTTTTATGAAACTTTCGTGTGGTTAGTATTGTTTCAAAGTGGCGCTCGTTTGATTCAATATGTAACGGGTTGGGTCAAACCAAATGTCGACCCGGGTTGTATCTTGGCTTCAGATGTGGATTTATTATTAGACACATAGATAAAGATGATTGTGGAGTCATGGTGTTAACAGGTTAAATTGAGAATCGGTTGTATACATTTTTGAGTTTGTTGTTTCGTGTTTTAAAAAAAAAGTTGATTCGTGTGTTGAGGATTTGAGCATGAATGCTTTCTGTTGCGTCTGGATCTATTTGCTTGTGTCTCGGATTTGTTTCATGTCCAGGTGATAGTCTCGTTAGGAATTGGATTTGGTTATTGTTAATTACTATATTTGGAATGTGGCGATGTGTTTGTTATTCTAGGTCATGAGTCGAGGAGCCAGAGTTGGGGTCAGGCGTCAAATGGATATTGAGTTTTGTTCATGTTATTGGCTTGATAGTTTGATCTTAGATTTTGTGTTGGCATAGTGTGTTTGTTTTGTCTTCAGTTTTTGAGTTGTCGGGTCGGGTCGGGTTAGACCCGGATTTGAATCTAGTAATTGTGATGTTACTGTTGTGATTAAGACTTGGTGTCATAGCGAAAATAAGCTTGTTTCCTTTTGTTTCGTCTCGGCTTTGTTTAATTTGATTACTTTGTTTGCGATATGGAGTTAATGATTGAAAGATTAAAACTAGTTGATATTATAATTAACTTGTGAGTTTAACAGTGGCTGTTATGGTGTTCGGATTGTGATTTGACAAGTGGTCATATACGGATTAATACTATTGGACTTATATTGATATTTGTTGATTCATTGGACGAATTGGATTATTGGACTAGTTATCGATTACTTATCGGACTTAATATACATTGGATGTAACAATTATTAAACACTTTCAGTCTTTATTTATTTGAACTTATCTAATCGGATTAATTATTATTGAAATGTATTTTAATCAATGAATAATATCAAACTCGTATCTATATACTTATTAAAGCCAAAGAGATTGATTTTTATGCAAACCTAATAATAAAAATGAAAAGTATAGTTTTATTCTATATAAAACATTTTCTATTTAATTTATATGCTAAAACTTATGTTTCGTATAAAACATACTATTCTTAAACATTATGTTTGGGGTTACTGGGTAAATTACTAAAACTCTACCTGTTACTTACTTGTTGCTTATTTGCTAAGTGATCCCTACTTGTTTAATTTCTTTTATATGTTTTGTTGTTGTAGCGTGCATACTTAAGTCTTGGTCAATATTTCTTTATTATTCCTTATAATCTATCGGGATATACATTATGTTTTAGTGTGAGTTATGTTGGGCATGAGTTACATGTCGAGTCTTTGTTTTCTTGCTGCCACACGAAACGTTGATACTAAACTTTTCTTACAAGAAACGACACTAAGCATTTTATAAGATATCGATACGAAGATTCCACGAAAACTAAAACACGATACCTTTCGGAAGTTCATTTGCTCTTCTAGAATTATTCTGAGATAACAAACTCTTATTAGGTTGTGCCGATCCCATACCATTGTACATGTACTTTCTCCACTGTTGTGTTATGCTTCTTGATGCCAGTTGTGTCAGTTATGATTCTTGCATTGCTTCGGACTGAGGTGAGTTCATAGCCTCATTTTTACTCTTTTAACTGTTTTATAAACTCCTTGGGGTAGAATACATGCTACTACTGCTTTTATGATCACAATTGCTTGAAAACTGTTTGCTGTTCTCTTGATATTATAACTCTGCCTAAGTTGTTTGCCAAAAGACCCCTTCATCATGAACCATTAGTCACTTAAGCGGTGAGCTAAATATTGTGGATAGTACTATGGGAATTAACGACCACCTTGGTTATCGGAAATAACCGCGCACTATATTTGAATCTCTTAGGTAATTGGCAATTACCTCTTGGGGGGCATCTTATTACGTACACTAGTAATTAGGTGTATGCAGTTGAGCCTTGGTGTCATGAGCTTAGTGCAATAATATCAACTATCTTTTATGGGCGTATAACAACGTAGCCCATGACTTATTTTAAACTTGAAAATCTTGTGATCAACTACTTTATTACTAAACCTATGAATTCACTCAACCATTGTGTTGACTTTTTAGCATGTATTTTCAGGATGAAAAGGCGATAGCTAACTTTGGAGGCGCTTGGGCATTGGCATGGCATGGTCATAGATGACTCTGATTTACGAATGGGGACCACATTTTGTTAATGAGCCATTTTTCCGCAACAATTCAACTTTTGTAAACTTCGTTTTACCACAATAAATGAACTCTTTTAAGAAAAATCTATGTTTTTCACTTTGTGTTATGATCCAATTGAGTAGCATCCCAAAAACTTTTTCTTCCGCTGCAAACCATTTTTGGGGGTGTTACAATTGGCATCAAAGCCTTGGTTATAGAGAACTAGGAAATTTTCAAAACCTAGACTATAACCACTTTTACAAAAACTTAACCCATGGCCAGACACATGCACGCCGCCAAGCTCTCGCTGCTCAATGCCTCACTTATGACTCGTTGAAGTCATCTTTGATAAGATATGTGTTTTATCACTGACAACTTAACCTCACTATTAGCTATGATTACTTTACTTATATGTATGTTTACGTGCACTAATCAACTGCGCTCCCTTCTCCCCACATAAATGAAATATTTGTTTAGTCTTTCATAACAAACTTTAAAGACATTAGGGCATGTTACTAGTATAACTAAGCTAAGCATTGCAAGATTCATTGAACCTCGGGTGAATATAGCTTGATCACCTATATTCAACCAGGGGACGTGGACATAGCCGATCACCTATGTCCCACTCAGAGAGTGAATGTTGCAATACTGAAAGTAGTTATAATAGTGGTATGTCCACTTGACCTCCTGATTGACTTTTAAAAAGAGTAAAATTTTCATCATAAGAGTTATAAAGGTTTACTCCTACACATCACACACTGACGTCACAACATTTTCTCACTACGGTACTTTTTCTCCTAAGTGGAACGCCTTTCTCATTACTACACCCTCTAAACCGACCATTTTACACTACTACCTTACGCCTCCGCGTCTACATCTTACTAGCAACGTGCATGGAGATTTGCTTGGCAGATGATGCACACTACCACTTCACGTAAGGACACCACAACGATCCATGTTGAAATGAACCACTTTACGCCACCACTTCGCGCCCTCTGTGCCTACGTTATGTATGAGATTTGCTGAGCAAATAATACATAACCAGTTAAATGTTGCATGATACGAGTTAATGATTATATTTACCATTTAGATTTGCTTAGTAGATTATGCGCGACTAATTAAATTTTATTTACCGCACGACATTACCTTATGTTTAGATTATACTTTTGGGTCGCTACAATACCAAGTCTTTTGTTTTTCATCCCATCGACTTATCGTCTTCATTAAGGAATCATTAAACCTCTATTATTGGATCATTGCAATCCATGCCTCCATCATCCCATCCTATTATCATTATCTTAGACGCTGAGATCGAAGTCATCTAGTCATCCATTGCGGTAACAGTGTCACCTCTACCCCAAAACTCGTACTCAATCGATGAACCGGATTACATCTCTAGCCTCGACATCTACAAAGGGATCCCCTCGCTAAACATAGATAATAAACGAACGAAAAAAAATAAAAAAGAATCTAAAAGCATACCAAGAAGTTAACTTGCAACTCAAGCCACTTTCTCTGGAAACAGATCCCTAATCTTCCACTCATCCCTTTGAAATATTAACTGTCCGACCTACTACCCTCTTATGAAATAATAAACCTTGTCGTTATCTAACTCAAACTGCTTTCAACTATTCTACCGACCGTTTCACGGTCATTTTACAAAAACAAAAAAATCTTATTATTCTGCCATTAAACCAATAATTTACGATTTTACTAATACTTTATAAGCAATGGCCTCACTAATGCTTTGCAAACTATTTTCTTATAGAGTGATAAACCAATTAATTACTTTACTACTATTTTATGAAACAACAAACGATTGCGATAGCGATTTGTAAACTATATTACAAATTTTTTCTGCAAGTTATATTACGATCTTATAAACTATTTTACCCTTTAGTGAGTCTGTTTTAGCCACCCGCCGATTTAAAACCATAAAACTTGGTACTCTTACCTCACAAACTATTTTTCCTTTACGTACGCATAAGTATTTTACTACCACTCTATTAATTGAAGTACGAAATCTTCTACTATTGGACAAACAATAAATTGTTTTCTTATGTTATTTTACAAATCATTTCACGAGTTATTTTACAACCTGAATTGTTGTCTTACCAAAATATCACAAAGTTAAATGCGATTTCACTACTATTCTATAAATTATAAATCGTCTTCTATTACTTTATTTGTCGCTTTAAAACCACCTTACCAAGTTGTTGCTCTAAATACCGAACCACAAACTACGATTTATCATAATGAAAGTATTTTCTTCTTACTCAATAAAATGGGTTTACAAATCTTTTTCATAAACTTTACTGCAATTTCCTTATAAACTATTTACTCCCTTGAAAAACTTTAAAGAATAACCGATATTTTCTTTTGAAAATAAACCAAATTTTGGAGTAAAATAAGCTTTGTTTTGAAAACAATAATGAGAAATGCTAAGAAACAAAACTGATTTATCATCCACAAAAGCTAAGGTATTTGAAATTATTTTGAGAAACAACTTTTGAATTTACAAAAAAAAAACCTCCAACTTGGAACCGATTCCATGTTGTCGCCCAAAACCTTATTTAACAAGTTTTCATTACAAAAGCTGAAATTTAGCAATTTTCTTTACATACATCAAGCTCTCTCTTAAAATTTTAAAGGCTCTATATTTTATATATACCCCCACATTCGAGAAGCATAACCTTAACAACTGAATCTTGCCCGTAAACTTTTAAAACTTATCGAAACATACATACCCAACCACATCTTTTTCTATGAAGTTTTCACCTTTGATGACTTTTCTTTAAATAACAATTGTGCCAAAAATAAAACTCGTGGTGTCATTTGTAAAGAAAGATTTATTCTAAAGAGTCAAAAAATAAATAAATAAATAAATTCTGGTCAAACCTTATCAAAACTTCTTATGCTAAGAAATATCAAACATCAAGTTTTGCGAAATTGTTTTATTTGCGTCACCGGTTTTTATAGGATCCTTTCGAGGATGCAAACCTCTTACCCAATTTTTCATCCCAAAGAAATTGTGCCTCTTGAAATATTCTTTTTATTCGAATAAATTTATCCACACCCCTTTGCGAACAAAACTAGAAAATTTCAAAAACTTCTCTTTGTCTATGTTTACTAACACAAACTTAACCTCGAGGACGAGGTTCCCATAAGGGGTAGGTACTATAACAACCAGTAAAATTTCAAACACATTTTAACAATAAACTATAGTAACTATGATTACTAAGTTTCACTCCTGGATTTTTCCAAGTTTATTTGAACCAAAAACGATAGATTTTTCTCGTGAAACATAAAAACCGGTATCTCACGTATACCGACACCGACTTAGTACCGACAAAACAGTTATAATCAAATTTCTACGTAGTAATAATAATATATTATTACACTTACAAAAACGCTTCTAAAAATATAATTTTATATTTTTTCGGCCGGATAGTACGTTTACTCGAGGATTCGACAAAACACGGGGTACCGATAAAACTGTAAACTCGTTAAACCATTCGAAGTGATCACTATTTCTATTTCGAGAAAGTGGTCGGTAAATACTCAATTTTAATGGAAAAATGATTTCGGTGAACAATGGCCAAGTCTCGTAATTTTTGTCGAACGTTTATTCCTCCAAATGTGTCCCGAATCTAATATTTATAAAAGATTAATGAAATTAACAAGAATGGTCCCTGCAGTTAAATTACACCCACGCCCCTCTACTTTGGTTTTGACAAACTGTCCCTGGGTGGGTATAAATAGAATAAGATGCTAGTGTTAGGGTTTTATCTTCACCTCTTCCTCCTCTCATACTTTCGGCGCCGCCTCTAGTTCGGCCAAACTCAGGTGGCCGCCACGCCTTCACGGCTACCACCACCACTTCCGGTCACCTTCTTCCCACACAACCACCACTACACCACCACCACCATCTTGCTTCGCCACCAGTATTCAAGACGAGGATGAGACCAAGGGTTCGTTGTTATGGGTCAAGAGTGAAGGTCCACAACTAGGGTTTCGTTTGAATCGTTCTTGATTGAAATTCACCACCACTCGCCTCTCTCTTTCTTTTCGTCCGTCTATTTGGGTAAGCCAAGAACCTAAGTCATTCCTATATTTTGTTTAATTAAAACCGCTTAAAACACTTCGGGTTAATTTTCGTGGAATCAAAATGATTGATGAAACGAGTTGTATTGTTCTTAACAGTTAAAACGCTTTTTATTAAACTTTCGTGTGGTTAGTATTGTCTCAGTGTGGCGCCTGTTTGATTCAATATGTAACGGGTTGGGTCAAAACCGACACGACCTGTGTTGTATCTTGGCCGGATGTGGATTTATTATTAGACACATAGATAAAGATGATTGTGGAGTCATGGTGTTAACAAGTTAAATTGAGAACGGTTGTATACATTTTGAGTTTGTTGTTTAGCTGTTTTAAAAAAAGTTGATTCGTGTGTTGAGGATTTGAGCATGAATGCTTTCATTTGCTATGTCTGGATCTGTTTGCTTGTGTCTCCTGATTTGTTTCATGTCCAGGTGATAGTCTCGTTAGGAATTGGATTTGGTTATTGTTAATTACTATATTTGGAATGTGGCGATGTGGTATGTTGTTATTCGGTCATGAGTCGAGGAGCCGAATTGGTCAGCCAGGCCAAATGGATATTGAGTTTTGTTCATGTTATTGGCTTGATAGTTTGATCTTAGATTTTGTGTTGGCATGGTGTGTTTGTTTGTCTTCTTTGTGAGTTGTCGGGTCGGGTCGGGTTAGACCCGGATTTGAATCTAGTAATTGTGATGTTACTTTTGTGATTAAGACTTGGTGTCATAGCGAAAATAAGCTTGTTTCCTTTTGTTTCGTCTCGGCTTTGTTTAATTTGATTACTTTGTTTGCGATATGGAGTTAATGATTGAAAGATTAAAACTAGTTGATATTATAATTAACTTGTGAGTTTAACCGTCAATTGTATGGTGTTCGATTGTGATTTGACAAGTGGTCATATACGGATTAATACTATTGGACTTATATTGATATTTGTTGATTCATTGGACGAATTGGATTATTGGACTAGTTATCGATTACTTATCGGACTTAATATACATTGGATGTAACAATTATTAAACACTTTCAGTCTTTATTTATTTGAACTTATCTAATCGGATTAATTATTATTGAAATGTATTTTAATCAATGAATAATATCAAACTCGTATCTATATACTTATTAAAGCCAAAGAGACTGATTTTTATGCAAACCTAATAATAAAAATGAAAAGTATAGTTTTATTCTATATAAAACATTTTCTATTTAATTTATATGCTAAAACTTATGTTTCGTATAAAACATACTATTCTTAAACATTCTGTTTGGGGTTACTGGGTAAATTACTAAAACTCTACCTGTTACTTACTTATTGCTTATTTGCTAAGTGATCCCTACTTGTTTAATTTCTTTTATATGTTTTGTTGTTGTAGCGTGCATACTTCTTGGTCAATATTTCTTGACTATTCCTTATAATCTATCGGGATATACATTATGTTTTAGTGTGAGTTATGTTGGGCATGAGTTACATGTCGAAGTCTTTGTTTTCTTCTGCCACACGAACGTTGATACTAAACTTTTCTTACAAGAAACGACACTAAGCATTTTATAAGATATCGATACGAAGATTCCACGAAAACTAAAACACGATACCTTTCGGAAGTTCATTTGTTCTCGCTAGAATTATTCCGAGATAGCAAACTCTTATTAGGTTGGCTGATCCCATACCATTGTACCTGTACTTTCTCCACTGTTGTGTTATGCTTCTTGATGCCAGTTGTGTCAGTTATGATTCTTGCATTGCTTCGGACTGAGGTGAGTTCATAGCCCGACTTTTACTCTTTTAACTGTTTTATAAACTCCTTAGGGGAGAATACATGCTACTACTGCTTTTATGATCACAATTGCTTTAAAACTGTTTGCTGTTCTCTTGATATTATGACTCTGCCTAAGTTGTTTGCCAAAAGACCCCTTCATCATGAACCATTAGTCACTTGCGAGTGAGAGCAAATATTATGGATAGTACTATGGGAATTAACGACCAGACTTCGGTTATCGGAAATAACCGGGCACCATATTTGAATCTCTTAGGTAATTGGCAATTCCTCTTGGGGCATATTATTATGTACACCCGCATGTAGGAATATATGTAGCTTGAGCCTTGGTGTCATGAGCTTAGTGCAATAATATCAACTATCTTTTATGGGCGTATAACAACGTAGCTCATGGCTTATTTTAAACTTGAAAATCTTGTGATCAACTGCTTTATTACTAAACCTATGAATTCACTCAACCATTGTGTTGACTTTTTAGCATGTATTTTCGGGATGAAAAGGCTTATAGCTAACTTTGGTAGGCTTGGCATGGCATGTAGTGATAGATGATTTAATACGATTTACTGAATGGGACCACATTTTGTTAATGAGTCATTTTTCCGCAACAATTCAACTTTTGTAAACTTCGTTTTACCACAATAAATGAACTCTTTTAAGAAAAATCTATGTTTTTCACTTTGTGTTATGATCCAATTGAGTAGCATCCCAAAAACTTTTTCTTCCGCTGCAAACCATTTTTGGGGGTGTTACAAAGGTTCCATATACGGCGCATGGAAGAATTCCATGCGGTGTATTCTTCAAAGTCAGGCAATGGTCTTCATGTTCTTATAAGTATTTATGTACAGCGTATCTGTCTAGAATGATACGGCGTATCTTCCTTCAGTTCAGCAGACGTTACGAACTTGATCAATTTTACTCCAATTTACGTCCAAAATAGCTAAGTTTCACCAAATGCTTGTTTATAACTGAGATTTACAAAAGTAAGCGACTAAGTATCAATTCTCGTAAAAAAGAATACAAAACAAGCAATATATATAAGATAAATGATGCTAATAAACTATTGTTATTTGATATCATCATAAGACAACCGATAATGTGTTCCATTATTAGAAAAAAGATTGTGAACTTCGTTCATTTGAAAATTCGGTACCCCCCCGGTCTGGATTGAAAAACTTTAATATTACATGAGAATTGAGTTTGGACCAGTGCTACAAAATTCACAAACACACTGTAAATTTTGGATTTTGCTTTCAAGGGATAAAACCATGTAAACCTGGAATATTCATCAACAAAAATAACATAATACTGAAAACCATCCATAAAAGTAACACGGGAAGGTCCCTACAAATCACAGTGAATTAAGTCCAAAATATGTGAAGCACGTTTAAAATTAAGATCAAAAGGTAAACGTTTGCTTTTTGATAACTGACACGAAGAACATAATCTTGGAGTCGGTAAAACAGACGTAATCGATAAAAAAACCTACTTTACTAGACATGGTATTCCATACTCTGATCAGACTCACTATCGTTCATTGGTTGGTGCTATCCAGTACCTTACTATTGTAAGACCCGATCTTTTTTATGTTGTTAACCAAATGAGTCAATTTTTGCACAATCCCATGCAAGATCACTTTCAGGCTGTTAAATGAATTCTACGCTATGTAAAAGGCACCCTATCTTATGGTCTCTCATTCTCGCATGTGCCTTCACCTACCATCTTGGGCTATTCTTGTAAAACCCACAAATTTTGAACACGTTAAAATACCCAAAATGCCCTATAAATCTCGAACTTATGAAAGACGTTAATTGCTAAAAATATTTCGTCACGACCATAACTTAATGATCTAAATCGTTAGCAACCGAACAAGTAAAAGTAATACGGAAATAAAGCGTACGCTAAAATAATTCCTACACATTTATTTGTGTCACGTTTTCTTTTATTTTACCCTAACCGAAAGTTTTGAAGTACACAACGTATCGCGTGACGAGAAATGAGGCCAAGTACGTGATTGAAGTGAATATGGCAAGTAACTATTATAATTCTTAATTGATTAGAGTTTCCCTTTTGTTCCCACTCCCTTCACGGCAAAGAGATAAAACCGGATCCCATCTTTTCTTATTTCACAAATCAAATTCACAAAATATCACAAACCCTAGCACCTAAAACCAAAAACCACGGCTGCCATTTTTTTTTTACTTTCTGTCGAATCAAGGGAGGTAACAAGGAGACTCGTACGTGGTTCGTGAGTATCTCGTGATCGTGGGCGAGGCTAGGAATCCATACGTGGGGTGTCTTGTGTTCGAGGGTTTTTGAAGGCTGTTTCCGGTGGTGTTTCATTCGAACCATCCTCCATCTTCTTGTCCGTAGTCCTTCTTGTATTCACGCTTCAAGGGTAACACTTCAATCTCGTTTAACTTTCTTTGATTGATCATGTTCTTTCCTTCGAGTATACTCATAAAATCGACTTGAATGCATGCCAAATCGAACATATATATATCACATGAAATAGTGGGATTATCAAGCGTAAAACCTGTTTTGACCTTGTTTTGATTGTCCCTTGACTTTGATAAGTATTCGACCCATGTGGTGTCATCTAGTCGAACCTGCTGACATGTATTAAAGCAAGAAATAAAGTCCTAAGTAAATGAAAATGTGGCGCATGGAACTTGTTATAAAACTAAAGTCTCGATTGAATTCATTCGACCATATTCATGTGCATGTTAATCGAATGGAATGAATGTTAATTGAACCATATTCATTTTCTGTTTTAAATTCGTTCAACCACCATGAAATGACCCATATTGCTAAGACCTTAATCGAATCTTTATCATGTCCAAAAGACTAGCAATGAAACCTGGAAAATAAATATTGGGGGCGCATCATTGATAACGAGATTGCATTTTATGGTAATTAAAATGAGTCAAATTGTAATATGGTATATGTATGTAAACGGTCATATGGGGGTACGTTTGAGGGTGATCGCGGAATTCATGCGTAAACCGTTTTGTATGTTTGAAAGTGTGTCGGGAAGGTGAGTCGGGGGTGAGTCCGCTGGCATGTTTGTTTGGTCGTAAAAGTAAGTATTTTGGACCGGGAGGAAGCTCGATGTTAAGCAAATCTTGTGCATGAAATGTTAAGAATCGTTTTTTTTTTTTTTTTTTTTTCATGTTAACGTACATGCAAACATATAATAAAAAAAATAAAATAAACCTTTTAGCTTACTTTTATTATAAACCTTATACTTTAAGCTAATTTACAAAATGAACCTCATACTTCAAATTATAATCTAATAAAACCCTAAAATAGGGTAATTGTCATGATAAACCTTTAAGTTCACCATTTATTATCTATAACCCTTAAGTTGGCTAATTAGTGATTATTACCCTAAAGTGCTTTAATTTGGTCCATTACTAAAAATAAGAATACGCATAATAACTCTAAAAATATTAATACGATTCATACTAAATATGTAAAAGAAGTTATGATGTTAATGAGCGTAATGTAATAATTGGTTATTAATTACGTATAGGTTAAAGGTCCCAGATTGATCATCTCGTGACCTTTCTTTCTATTTTCTTCTTTGAATCATCTGAATATATTCACCTTATTATAAGGTTCTCATGATCTCTATGCACCTTTTGATCTCTTGCTATTTTGAATTGAAAATTGCAATTGAACCTTGTTATTGAACCTTGCTATTGAACCTTGATATTGAACCTTTTCTATTGAACCCTATTATCGAACATGGTCATTGAACCTTGTTATTGAACCTTTGCTATTGAACCTTGTTATTGAACCATTCTTTATGAACGTTTGATTATGATGACTTATATATTGCTATACTTTGGACTTGCTTTTGACCCGTCAGTGTGATACCTAAGCCATTAACTAGGCATGGTGGTTCCATGTTCATGTCATTGATGCACCAATGGCATGACTCCAGTGTGGTTGAATGATGTGCCACACCGTCCCTATATTGTTTATTGCAGATACGGCCACTATTGTTTTGCAGGGGCGTATGGATGCATCCTATATTTGATTTGTATCTGTATCTGTATCTGATATGTTTGGTGATGTGATGTTGTGTGCAATACACGTCCTTCACATATTGAGAGGTCGCTCCTCTATGGTTACTATTGGTTACTATGGTTACTATTGCTACTATTGTATTGTTGGCTCGTGGTGGATTACTGACTTTCTTTTACCCTGCTCTATACCTTTGATATACCTTATGAATTGTCTAATGTTCCATATTTCTTTTTCAGTTCAGTTTCATTGTTATTATATTGTTTATATCTGTTCATTGGGCTTTTTAAGCTCAGCCGCATTTCTTTTTCCTGCGGCAGGTTATTAAGCGAGGAGCTGGGGGCTGTCTTTGGGATTTAGAGTAGGAGCCGAGTGTGGATTGACCCTAGTCATCATAGACTTTGACACCGTTGTTATTTCTATTGTTGAGACTTAAACTTATTAGGTTTCCTTTTCTTTTGGTTATCTTTTGGAATTCTTGTAACGTTCAAGTCATGTCGATTTGTTATCTTTTGGTATTTATTTAAGACTTCCGCTTGCGCTTATTTTATGTATGTTCTGATTTGACACCATTAGTGTGATACTTTTACCCTTGTCGGGTTGGGGTGTTACAATTCGATGCGGATTGGCACGTTGTATTGAAACACACGGAACTTATAGCTACTCTATCTTTCTTGGTGGCAACTTAGTCTCGGAATGCTAAGAAACAACCAATTGTTTCTCGATCTAGCTATGAGTTGAAATACATGGCCTTGGAAAATACCGCTCAGAGAGATGGTATGGGTCAATCATCTCCTTCGAGAACCATATTCTACCCCGGGACTTCCTACTATTTTATGTGACAATCGTAGTGCTCTTTTTTCTGAGTCAAAATCTTGTTTCACAAGCAAGCAGAAAACACATTGATATTGATTATCATTTTGTATGTGAGCTGGTTATATCCGGAAGAATTCACACCAAATATGTTTCTACACATCTACAGCTCACTTATATTTTTACCTAGAGCCTTCCCGCCCGCTTTTTGAAGATTTTCGATCCAAGCTTCGTGTCGGACCATCCCCCTCTTAGCTTGCCGGGGGAGGGGTAATAGGATGATTGTTACGATTGTTATGTATATCTCCTAGTATTTAAGAGAGATTAGTATTCCCTGGAGATAAGTTTGTTGTACTCTCTTGGTATATATATTGATTAATACATATCTCACCAAGTCAAGTGATTAATTAAAACTCTTTTAGTTAAAAAAAAATAAGAAAAACAAATCCAAAAATGTTATTCAGTTGTTATTTGTTAACAAGTAACAGAAAAGTACAAGTAACGTTTCTCATTGGTTAAATCATCGTTCTTCTACACACGGTGTTGGAATCACTCCTAAACCTTAATTCAAGTGTTAGTGATTCATATGTAATAGTTAGCTTATTATGGCATTTATGTTTGTTATTAAGCTAAGGCTTATGTAGAAGGCCCATAAGCCTTGGCACAAGTCCAATAAGGAAAGGAAGGGACTAGTTGTGTTGCCCTATCTCCCTCTCCTATAAATACTCTTGTATAACCCTCACTTGAGGGTCGGTTGTTCAATTCATTCACTCTTGCACCTTAGGCCTAACTCTTGTTATATTCATCTCGTGTAAGTGTGTGTGTAGTTGTTCAACCGATCTCTTTCTCTTCTCTATTTCTACATATTGATGCTTGTGTTACTAATATGGTGACCTAACAGTGGTATCAGAGCCAGGTTATGGAAACGATTCATGCTAATTTTGATGAGCTTACTGAAATGGCTTCTGAGCATATGACTTGGAACCCGGTCATAACCGTTTAAATTTCCCTCACACCTATCCTCGGTACGTCTGATACAACTTTCGTCAACAAATGGAAAATCTATTTGCTCCTGTTTAGTGATGACATTGATGAACGTGCTCGGTGTATCCAATGTTTCCGCGCTCAACTGATCAAATTCCATACCTGCACGGCTACAACAACTCTTGTTGATGAACTACCACCAGTTGACTCTACTACAATAGTTGAACAAACTCATCAACGACGCTTTGAACCGGTGATGATGTTCTTAATGAAGTACCCCCACTGCAGATTTTGATCCAAATGCATTCTTTAACCGTTTGCTAATGAAAGCCGTGTTGCGGAATCATCTACAAGCCATTTGAATCCTCAAAATCTTCACAATGTATACCAACATCAACCCTCTACACTGGACAAAAGACCATCCTGAGAATATTATTGACAACCCAATCAACGGTCGTCACAAGACAACGTCTTCACACTGAGATGAACATTGCATTTATGCACTCACTGTCTGCCAATCTAAACCTAAAAACATTAAGGACGCAATGACAAAAGACAATTGGATTGAATCCATGCAAGAAGAACTCAACCATTCAAATGTCTTGAAGTATGGGAGCGGTTGAAAGACCAACAGGGGTCTCGTCATTGGTCTCAAATGGTTTGGAAGAACAATTAGAATCTTTGAAGGAACGTAATGAAACAAGTCGTCGGTGGCTAAGGGTTATAGATAGGAAGAGGGTATTGACTTTGAAGAATCATTCTGCTCGGTTTGCCGTCTTGAGGTCATTCGGATCTTTCTCGTGTTCGCAGCTCATATGAATATAACGGTCTTTGGATGGACGTCAAAGCTGCTTTTCTGAATGGACAACTGAAAGAAAGCGGTTTATGTCAACAACGGAAGGATTCGTTGATCCGGATTCCCGAACCATGTCTACAAACTGAACAAAGCTTTATGCGGTCTCAAACAAGCTCCTGGTGATGATACGATAAGTTATCATCTTTCCTCATTGCCAATAATTTTACCAAAGGTTCGGTCGACCTAACTCTTTTCATACAATATCACGGGGCACATATCTTAATTGTTCAAATTTACGTGGATGACATCATTTTTGGGTCAACACATAAAAAGTATTCAATCGCCGGATTGGTATGCGGTGTTTGACTCAAGAGGAACTGGATGAACTCTTAAAACATTCTTAAAACGTTCAAACACCAAAAGCTCTTTTGTAAATATTTTTCAAAAACAAAATACAAAATTATAAAATCAGATAAAACAACAAAAATATTCTTCTATCTATATTTTTTTTAACATGGCAAGTACAAATCTTCCATCAACACTCAAATCTTTCAAAATTCAGTATTTTCTCGATCAAGTGTTGAGGGGGAGAAAGCAAATATTTTTCGATTTCATACACCTTGTACTTGCATGTTACTTTATCCTGATTGTTTCTATAATAATGGTGGTCACATTTCTGGTTTAGACAATCCTCGGACTAAAATTTATAAACTTTCATTATTTCTTAAGTCGAGGGGGAGTGTCGTCAAAATTCTTTTCAAATATCCTTCGTTTGGTAACCAAATGGAAGTTATGGACATTAGATGTAAATGGAAAGGTGGAGGGCTAAAAGCGTAAAAGCTTAAAGTTATATTTAATAAAACAATCCACCTAACACATTTACTCCTCATATTTAATATCTCACCACCTCATCTATCCACAATCGTTTCACAAATCCGGACTTTTGATCATCAATCTGTAAGTGAAAACATGTTCTTTGTAAACATCTAAGCAATGGTTTTTAACCGTTTTGAAATCCAACGGCTAGATTTTTATCTAGAAGTGATTTTGTGTTCTCTGCATAAGCGTATGAACACATTATCAATGGTGTGTGTTTTTTGGTTAATATGATAGTGTCAAAAACGTTTACTAATCATTTTGAAACCATTTCCATCATCAAACACACAGTCTACAATTGATTAATTTTTTTTTGAAAACTAGGGTTTATGCGTGGAATTGGGTTTTTTCTTGTGTGAGTGTTTCTGGTTAATTAGTCGCTTAAAAGGTGTTGTTTACATGATGAATTGATGATATCCATGATTAGAACTTGCCCAATAACATCAAATGTGAAAGAATTGAATTTTAGGATTTTTGTTCATACGAATTGGGTAATTTTGATTCATGTAGAATTTGATGTTAAAACTTGGACATAACAACTCACTTGACTTCTTAGTACTACCAGAACAGGTCTTGTACAAATCCTATGGCTAGATAACTTAGGCGTAATTCTTGAAACTTAGGGTTTAAGTTTACGCATAAGTCTTCTTACGCGTAACTGTTTAAATGTGTATTCATGCTATGATCGAAAAATAACCGAGTGTATGTGTTAATATTGGTGCTATGATGAAACTATTTCAGGTTTATTACACGTGAAAATTCAGAATCAAGGTTGTTTGACATCTACGCATAAGGATCACCTTACGCGTGGCATGTTATCGTAAGAGAATCTTCGCGTAACGTTTGCGTAAGGTTCTACATAAGGGACTACGCGTATCTGTGAAGGATATGTGTAAACGATGACCTCACGCATAAGGTTGACTCTACGGTAAGCCTTACGCATAAGGTTCCATATACGCTGGCGTAAGCTCTATCAGGTCCCCGCACTTTCTCGCGTAATATTTCTTACGCAGTAAGTCAAGAAGACCTCATAAGCTTGCGTTATGCGTATATCATTCTGTTCGCATAAGCTTGCCATTTCTACGCCTAAGCCTAGTTTAACCTTAATTATGAATTGTTACGCGTGTAAACTTGTAAATAAATAAATCATAACGCCAAAAATAGCCGTACTATAAGCTTAAATGTTTAAACAAGTTGTGAATAATAAGTAAATGGACTTAAAACTTAAAGCTAATCAACTCACGAAATTTATCACGACATCATTGGACTATTGGACAAACAAGTGACATTGGACTCGTAACAATCATATCCATATATCACATTCAATAACTAAACAATAAAACCATCTATTGACTAACATAATGTCTTTCGATATGTTGGTTCTTTTGGCTAAATATCTTTGAGATCACGACATGGACGCTCAAATGAATGTGGATGCACCAAATGTTCTCACCATTGCCGATATCTTCCCTAATGGCTATCCGATGAAGATTGGAAAGAACAACCTTCGTGTTGATTTTGATACCCCACATGCTTTAGTCTTCTTGCTTGATAGCAGTGGACATTCTCAAGAACCATTCTTATCGAATATGCTCACCAACTCTGCCACAATTGGAGATCTACATCACATTGGTCGCACACAATGAAGCAAATCAAAGGGCAAAATGTTGTGACTGTGACTCTCAATCACAAGCAAGTCACCATCACACCAGAGACTTGCGGCTATTCTCCTCATTCCTCATTGAACCAGAGTACAATACACTTACGAAGAGGTCGTTCGCAATTCATGATCATCATCGGTTATGACGAAACTCTGAGGGGGTAATCACCAAGCACTCTTACGTTGATCTGAAGAATATCCTCGCTTGGAGAACCCTCTTCATCATCATCAAAATCTGTTTTGGGCGGGATAGTGGTTATGGCATCCCAAGCTCATGGAACCTGATTTTTAGGCTGGTCAACATGAAACAAGTTGAAGCTCTGATATGGGATGACGATGTCTTTCCTCAAAAGCGAAGCACCAAGATCCCATACCGCCAGGGCTCTGCAGGTGAAACTCTTGGGTTAGAGAATCCCGATAAACTGACTATTCGAGACCCAGACTTGTTGTAATGAAATGCTTCTCGTTGCAGAATTGGCGCAAAACAAAAAACAAGGTGGCTGCGGATCACCTTCTCTCGATGCAATCAAACAGCTTCTCATAAAAAGTATCTGTAGCGTTGATGAAGGCAAAGTTGGTTTTCTCGATGACAGTTCTTCCCACCCACTAGGAAAACGAAGAGTCTGGGCAGAATCTTCAAGGCCAAAAGAGAAGTCGAAGCAAACTCAAAGGAAAGGAACATTCCTATTCCCTTCCCAATCACGAACCGCAAAAGCTAGTGGATGAAAGCTCAGAGAAACGAATCGAGGAAGAGGTTATCTACTCTGACGCAACCGTTGTCACTCCAACATAGCTAAACCTCCCGGTCCAAAAGCCGACCAAGGCAAAGGGAAGACTCCAGTTCTTGAGCAAGAAGAAGAAAGCTCGAGATGAAGAGCCACGGACGACTACGGGAAGAAGTTCAAAATCGTTAGCTCAACCACAAGGCAAAAGAGTTTGAACAGGAACAAATGCGTGGCCCCGGAGGGTCAAGTGGTGGTGCCTTATCTACAATTCGATCTCGGTTAATCAACCCGATAAGGGAATTGGTGCCACCACTTTTGAGCAACAACAAAAGCGCCTAGAGGATTCTATTGATTATAAAATTGAGGAACCAGAAACAAAGAAGTATGAGAAAGAAAAAGCTGATGAGGAAGCTCGAATTCAGGCTGAAGTAAAGGCTAAATCTGGACAAGATGACGAAGTAAAATATGATGATTTTCTTCTCAACAATCCAATTCGCTCCAAGGAGAAACTTCGAACCTCCTAAGGACCTGAATCTCCTCATGTCTTCTTCATCAGATTCATCTCTCCTACTTTCACCACCACCATGGAAAGAACAACCAAATCCACATCCAAATCATGAAGCCGGACTCTTGGATTTCTCGAGCAAAGACAAGGATCTTTAAAGCTGTCAAGCAGGTCAGGAAGAAAGACGTACTTTTACAAGCTGAATTTTCTGTGACCGGATCGATCTTCATGGCGAGAATGACAAGATGTCAGCTGAAAGTACATCCAGAAGTTCATGCAGCACGTCTTCAGGGAAATGAATGAGATGATCAAAGGTTACACACACAAGTTCCTTCTTGACATCGTTCCTTGGTGTGACAAAATGTACCCATACAACTCTATCAATCTATTGCATTTAGCCAAGCAAACCGAGATCAACACCTATGGCGGTAAATCCATCTGATCCCATAATATTCGGATGTTGAATGGTTTCGAGCTAGTATCTCAAATGTCTAAGCGATCGCAACATTTACTTCTCACGAAGTGTAAATTGTTTGAAGCATTGCTGGAATACCAACTCAAATCGAGCATCCGAGAGAAGAAGCAAAGGCCTAAACGCCCACGAGAGAGATGAAGATATATAAGGATAAAAAGGATAAAATAAACCTCCAAAGCGCTCTGGAGAACCATCATCTATGCCACCACCACGAAGGACTTCACCACCAAGACGATCTCTCTCCTCGCTCTCTGTGACAAAACCTGGGACTCGGTTACCACCAGACAGAGAGAAACCCGGTGATCACTTTGAGTATCGGTGGTGCGATGAGGAAGTCCACGAGCCCCAACAACAACCCATCTCTCCCGCTTCAACAAAGAAACCATCATCCTCATCAAGGCCAAAGAAGAAGAAGAAGTATCCTAAAGTGATGTCGCCGTCTCATGGCTGACGAAGATGACACCGAGTTTGAATGGTTTTCTAAACTTGTTGATGCCACTCCTGCTCTTACTGATGATCCAGATATGGTCCGAAGGTCGTGCGTTGGAGCATGCTAAGATTCTGCAGAAGTTCGTGTGAAGAGAAGATGAATCAACGAGAGTTGAACGAATCAAGAATGAAGCATTTCAACTACTCGAAACAACTCGGAAAGTGCTATTGAAGTTGAATATCACCTGAAAATATAACGCAGCCATGTCTAACAACATTGATTGGCTCAACCATGAAGCAAACATCGACTTCACCAAAAGAGACAACCCTCCATACTACAAGATCGGTCTAAACCTCTACCAACGATTGGCCACCGATCAACCTAGGATTCCATTTCACTACTTCTTCAACAAATATTTGGAATTTCTTCTACATGGTAGCGATGGATCAAAGAAATACGCTACATCACTTACACTTCCGTTCGGCAGCATATACCACGCATAGCCATCGAAAAGGCCACCCATATTTTTCCAACAGCGTGGAACGGTATGACATTGATGCAATGTCAGGATTCACCATTGGCCGAACAAACCGAATCTACTATAAAAGCTGCCGGTTCGAAAATCTCAACATGAAGTGTACAAATGATAAAGGGATGTTCTTTACGCAGCATGTCACCCTTTCGTCTAAATGGGATTACACTTTCTCAAGACTATTGTGGTCAAAGACAAGACGAAAGGACTATGAATTGTGAAGCGGACTTTGAACTTTTCTCTCAACGACATTGAAGATCTGATCTTGCCAAAGTCCGAGGGAAGAATGAGACAATTTTCGACTGAAATTCAACGTGAATACATCAAGTCCTTGCTCATCTTCATCAGAAGCATAGTGATCCAGGCACGTGTAGAAGATTTACTTCTTGTTGAATCGTATCGGACTCGTGTCAACTTCACGGAACCTCAGCTAGAACTTCTGATATCAACCATCTTCCACAATACACTCTTGTCAGCAAACGTTCGGAGTAGTTTACGATGAACTACAACGCAACTTATATAATGGTGTAGAGATCTTCATAAGTTTGGAGATCACACTTGAAGTGTCGAGGGGCGGCGGCTTATAGGTTGAAGGAGATACATGAAGGAATTGGTTCCCCAAAGCGATGGAATTCTCAGGATAGACGGGATGTGAAGAGGAACATCACTCGAATTGATGAAAGGTTATGCAGACGGGACATTCAGAACTAGAGAGCTTAGAGTAGTCATCCGGATTACTCTCACGGCTATCAGCATACCGTATTCACGGAAAGATTGATGGGCCGCCTGGTACCCCTTAATCTGTTTCTATTTCATATTAATTTGGATGTGTGATTATTTAATGACTATGGCTTGTGCACACATAACAGTGTACAACCCGTTCTTGTAATGAAAGGACCCTGTGGTACGCTTCAGTGCCACAATCCTTATACAAGGAGCGAAAGCTTCTTACTTTTGAGTAAAACCTATCAAACCTTTCACTTTTCAAAGGTTTTGCTCAAAAGAACAAGTACCTCCCCTTATGATTTTCAAAACCTCAACCGTTTATATCACTTTTGAAAGAACAAGTACCTTTGACTTTAAAACTTTGTTACTTAAAACTTGTTCACAAATTGTTCTCCGTGTAATCTTCCCACAAAACTCAAAATGGTCATATTTATTCTCAACACTTCTTCAAAAATAACATACTTATATGCCATTTTTGAGGGGGAGAAAAATTATGTGATAAGAAATATGTTGTGTTTGGCTATTGAATCCTCGTGTGAAAAGACTTCAACCCATGAATTGTGGGATCAAACAATCATACATTGAAAAGATTTGTCTTCCAAGACTTATCCAAGTAAATTGTACCCATTCGAAAAGCTCTTGATAGACATGAACTTTGTGGGTTTGAAAACCTCTCGGGGTTGTCCAAATCTTCAAGGTAGTTATTAGAGCTAGTTGTCACCTAAAAGCTGACAATGTATCTCTTTAACTATGCAACGTCGTGTCTCGCAAAATTGTCTATCTTGAGTCGATCAATTCAAAAGTGCGCTCTTCTCTCATTGTGCTGATTCTGTCAAAACTTTTAAGCATGTGGAGGGAGTATTTACGAAAATCCAAAATTCTTGAAGTGTTCAAACATGGTTTTCATTTACAAACACTTCTAGAGATTTTTCATGAAAATGGTTTTATGGCAATGGAGTTATAAGGTGATTAAGGTTAGGAATAACCGTCCTATGATCCGCTAGAGCCGGAGGGATCTACCCAAGGACATCACAAATAGTTAGAATTTAGAAGTCCTTAGGTATGATTATAAAAAGGAGAAAATGAGAATCGGAGAAAGAAGGTGTTGAAGAATTAAAAAGAAAAGCAAAGAAAAGGGTGAAAAGAAATAGCCCTCCAAATTATTCAACTTAGGGCGACAAGGGTTCAATTCATATACTCTTGGTTGTCAACTTGGCGAGGTATTGAAGATTAAGAGTCGTCATGGACCCGTGGCATGCACTAAACCTTCTTAGCCACTCAAGTTTCTCTCAACGAAGCTTGTTTCATTCTCCTGAGGAACCCTACGTAAACTATCGGCTTTAGAGATGCTGGTATTGAAGAACCCTCTCCCTAGTCTCTGCTCAGGAAAACCAAAGCGCACCATTGAGTCTAGAGCCACGAGATTCATCAAAAGATCTCATAGGTACACTTGACATTTCATCACTTGTTGTTCAACAATAAGAACAACAGTGGTACGTTATCGGGTCCTACACAGATCCTAGCAATATGTCGAGAACATTTATGAGAGGTTCACTATTGTGATCCTCAATGATTGAATGGAAACTCCTGCCAGGGTCAACATCAACAGCCACTGCCGGCAGTCACCGTAACTCCCCATGGATTACGCTTGTGTGTCTCAAATGGTCTGATCGTGAGGTGATGCTACGGTGTACCTCAGCGACTCATCTGAACTGTAGGTGTACTTCGATACATCGCGTTATCTCACTTGTGGGACTCCAGTTCAGGAACGGCCTTTGTAAGATTAGAGTTGTGTTTTCACACTATCTCGTTAACACTCTCGAAGTTCAAACCTGTAAGTCGGAATCCGCTTATTACTAACCTTTATGTTTTCTTCTTATGGAAGCTCGGAGCGGATGATCGTGCGAGATTCTTCACACTCATACAACAACATCACTAAAGGAAGTTCTCTCAAAAGGGCAACACAAAGTCGGAATGATTCTTCGTCAAGTCAAAGAATCTACAAAGTTTAAAGACTAAGAGAAATTCATCAGCACGAAATCAACGTCAAAAGCGTGTGATCATGTTGAAGAAAGACGGGAACCTTGAGGTGACACGATTGATGCAACAACAACAACATACTTTCACTACCATCACAAAGAACAAAGATCAAAGAACAAAGTAAATGATGACGTCAAAGTAGAACTTTTCAAAGGAAACAATTTCTCTACGGAGAGATTGTTGAATCAAGACACTTCTTCTCACAAGAAATAAGAATGTCGAGAAGGCGTCAAAGCTACTATTACACCAGCACCTACATCGTTTATCACTCTTTCACTCATCACCAACACTTAGGGGGAGATTGTTGGAATCACTCCTAAACCTTAATTCAAGTGTTAGTGATTCATATGTAATAGTTAGCTTATTATGGCCTATGTTTTGTTATTAAGCTAAGGCTTATGTAGAAGGCCCATAAGCCTTGGCCCAAGTCCATAAGAGAAAGGAAGGGACTAGGTGTGTTCTCTAGCTCCTCTCCTATAAATACTCTTGTATAACCCTCACTTGAGGGTTGGTTGTTCAATTCATTCACTCTTGCACCTTACGCCTAACTCTTGTTATATTCATCTCGTGTGTGTGTGTGTGTAGTTGTTCAACCGATCTCTTTCTCTTCTCTATTTCTACATATTGATGCTTGTGTTACTAATATGGTGACCTAACACACGGGTTGTAGACGGCGAGTCGTCGACTATGAGTTCTTAAGTGTTACGGTTTTCACTCTTTCTTAATTATAGTTTGCTAACAAAGGATATAAATACTGCGGAGTATTATAAATTAAGTACTTACTTTGTTTAATTTATTTTGAAAATACAATTGGAGCGGTTTTTAGGTGCGGTTTTTTTCAGCCTTTTGATTTTTGGTTCAGATTTTTGGTATTTATGCTCACCCTAACAAATATAAAAGCAAATGGTGCGGTGGCTCAAGCAAAATGCAAAATGTGATGTCACGTCATGCTAAATCACCATTTTGCTCTTTTCACTCTCTTATGAGTCACACACCAAAAACCACCTCCCTAGTCACTCAAGCAAAAATCTCACTTTTGACACTCACCATACTCAATTAACGTTATTAAATTTTTCACTTTTAGCGACTCAGATGTAGTGTAAAAATGATTTAATGGTCGCTAAAGCCTATTTTTTTAAGAAAATAATAAATGACCAGGATTTGTTTATTAAATTTTTAAAAAATTTGTAGTCTACATTGAAATTTTCTCGTCTCCAAACAGTTCCATGTCAATTAACTTAAGTTTAACTTAGATATTAATTAAGATTATGTTTGTTAAAATACAACATGTTCGAATTGGGATAAGACTATAAGAGATAGAATTTCGCGGTGATAAGGTTGATGATTAGTACATTTGTGGTGGTGCATGTAAAATGTTAGAAGATAGTACGAAAGTAACGGGTTATTATGATCGGTGCATGAATTTTATATCAATAATGGTTTCGTAAGGGGTGTGACATTGATGGGTTCGACATAAAATTTGAGTAAATCCATGAGCCTTTTATATAAGACATGTTTTAAACATTCCTTTTACCCCAAATTCGTTATTCACATATGGTACATGCATCTAATATCTATACCGAATCTACTATTGTTCAACATGTGGCATAATCTAAAGACAAGTGAAATTGAGTTAAGTGCAACAATTTATAATAATAGGACATACCACCCATATCAGTTATCAGCTTTTCATTTCGGGCATAGGCGAAGCTGGTCAGGTTGAGGAGGTGTTGAGTCACAATCAGCCCATTATACATTAATTATTCGGTTTAATATTAGTTTCTTAATAACTTTTACAATCGGCCCTCCTTAATCATATGGTTACGTTGATTATAGTTAAAAAACTAACAACTTACACAATCAAATACAACACTAAAACGAAATTACTTGTCAAACTATGCTTGTTGAATCATAATTTGAAAGAAAATCATAGATACATTGAGCATTTTTCACTATAATTTTTACGTTAAGCTCGGCCTTCCTTAATATAAAATCCTGGTTTCGCCCCTGATTTCGGGTTACCAATAACTTATATTATGATTTAATTTGAGTTAAGAATTAATACTATGACTAGCCTATCTGCCTATGTAAATTCAGTTTGGGTATTACAAGTGATGTCGATCATGCCAATATGTCATTATAACTTGGAGCACAATATTTTGCGTTGAGATTCAATACGATGTTGTATTCCTCATGTTCGAAAAACCACAAACAAACATTGTCGTGACTCGTGAAGCAAACAAGTTGAATCCTTTCCTCACCTTCGTGCGCCAAGACCGTGCGTATTGAATTAGATGATGTTATAAACATTGAGTTTGATGAAGGAACCATGGGATATGAGATAACCAACTTAACTTCAACTAAAACTTCTAACTACCATCCATGACTTTTCTAAGGTGTACTCCTAGCATTACGGATGATCGCCACAAGCAGGGCACATAACCGATCGAGTCCAAACCTGATATAAATTATTCTGTTTCATCACTGCATTGGAACATTTAGAGTTAAAATGATCGTAATAGCTTTGAATGAGTCTAATATTTAGACGTTTGTTAGTAAATAGATATGATAGATATAAAAACTTCATTCAATATTCGACCTTTCATCACTTGGAACCAATTAAGGAGTAGTGACCTTTCATCCATGTCCAGTAATCAATATTTTTTTGGTACAGATGGACCCAGTTTTTTTTTAATAGAAAGGGGACCAGGTTAGTATTGATGAGATGATGCAATAAATATATTTTTTCCTTTAATATATTTCAAGTTTTAATATATTTTGAAGTGATGTTTGTAGCCTATATCTTGGTTGAAGCAAATCAAATGCTAAAAAGTTGAGAAAAAAATCATTAATAAGACCTAGGTATAGTTATCAAAATATTTCACAGTAAATAAAACCACCAGGAATAGCAGGTTTATTCAATTTGTTTCATGAGTTGATGCATGTTCAAATTAAACCTAGTTAGCATGTGCAGGTGTCGGTTAGATGGTCCTGCGTCTTTGTACGTTTGGACACCAGCCAGGCATGTATTGTGGTGCATTATTCAGCTTGTAACACTTTTTGAAATTATTGGTTTTTGTTTTCTATATGAGAATTTAAGGTTTTTGTTTTCAAGGGTATGGTGCTTTTCGGATGAATGGTGTGTGGTGCTATTTTCTTGTACAGTTGTACTTATGACTAATAGCAACACTTTTGAAATTATTCTTCGTTTATAAAGAATCCAAAACATATTTATGACATAATATATTCTCATGACCTTATTTATAAATGTCACATAAGATGCGCTAGTCAAGCAAGTACTTTATAACACATGCTGCATTATTGTATATTAAGGTAGTATTTATAATATATATATACATCACCGTGCAGCTTCTTCAATGGAATTACTTAACTCAACCACCATGGCAGAATCCTCTCTTCAAACCCGTCTCAAGCTCATCCTTCAAAACCGACCCGAAAGGTGGCTTTACGCCATTTTCTGGCAAGCTTCTAAAGGCAAAGACGACCGTCTTGTTCTAGAATGGGCTGATGGTTATTTTCCTGACACCAACCATGTGTTTGGACTAGATGATGTTTCTGATACCCAATGGTTGATTATGTCATCTATAGGGATGTGTTTTCCGGCTGGACATGATGTTGTGGGCCAGTGTTTTGGTTCAAGATCTTGCGTGTGGTTGGCGGGTGAAATAGAGTTAGGGAAATATGACAGTAAAAGATGTGAAGAAGTGAGAGTTCATGGGATTAAGTCTTTGGTTTGTATACCAACTAATAACGGTGTCGTTGAATTGGGTTGTTGTGATGTTGTGCAACAAGATTGTGGTTTGATTGAATTGACGAAATCAATGTTTGATCCGAATAGCTTATCTAATATCAACTTTCATAATCTTGTTGATGAATGTGAATTCCCTAATCAAGGTGACTATAATCTTTTGTTGTTATTTTGTACGGAGTACCTTTTTATTATTATTATTATTTTTTTTTAATTATTATTTTTTTTTGGTTTTACATGATACGGATGAAGCATCATCAAAGTTATATATATATGACTAGTTTAAATTAAACAATGAAAAATCTAGAAATAAGATTAGATAAATCTGTCTACTATAGGTGAAAAATATATGACATGTAATTGCTAGTAATTAATTCATGACAAAAGATTGAATGATTAGTATTTTAGTAGGCATGGTGCAATTGGACTCAGGTATATTGTAGCTGGAAATTTTTGTTATAATATAGGTTGCTAAAACATCTTTTTTCTGTGTATAGACACTAGTTAATCATTGATCATTCGATCACAAGTTCTATAGTTAAGTTGTCCTTTATTTTTCTTGGTTTTGCCTAACAAAAGCTAGATCATTTTTAGGCCTTCAAAATCAGGTAGGTGAAGGTCAGGAAGAAGTGACGAGCACAAAGAAGATGAAGATGTCCTCTTCTGATTCAGATCCACTGGAAATCAATAGCTCATCATCGTTAACAACCAAGAACACATGTACACCGAAGAGGAAGGGTCGACGAGTAAAGGGCACAATCGCACAGCCAGAAGTATTGGCACCTGGGTACCATGTGGAGGCCGAGCGACAACGAAGAGAGAAACTAAATCATCGCTTTTACGCACTTAGGAGCGTTGTTCCGTACGTTTCAAAGATGGACAAGGCTTCTCTACTAGCAGATGCAGTTACTTACATCAATGAGCTCAAATCCAAAATCCACACGTTAGAAAATAATAAAGGGCCGGAATCTTCTGTAATGAGACCTAGAAATGACAACCAACTGAACATCAATCAATGTAATCATGTTCATGATCAAGGAACTACTGGTTATTCAACGGCTAATCAGGTTGAAGTTGAGGTGAAGTTACTTGAATCGGAAGCAATGATTAGGGTACAATCTGCGGATGTTGATCATCCGGCATGTAAGTTGATGGATGCACTTAGAAGCCTTAGCCTAAAGGTTCATTATGCAAGTGTCTCTTGTGTGAAGGATTTGATGTTGCAAGATGTTATTGTGAAGGTTCCTAACGGATTCATAGGTGAGGAAGACACCTTACGACTTGCGATTCTTAACAAAATGTGCTTGGACTAACAAATAGTTATATTTAATGCTTAGTTACTTTGAGCTTTCATTCCATTTAGTGTACCTGAATTGTTAGCTATCAAAAAATAATTACTGCTTAGATGACGTGTACTAGTCCCGTTTATAACTATCTACACTAACACTTTGTTATCAAGTTATGATTTGTGAAGAAAGTGAAAGAAAAGAAGAGAAACCTAAAAATTTGACACGTTCTTAAGTTTGCTTTTTTTTGTTTTTTTTTTATTTTTATTTTAATTTTATTAAAGATTTGAAGTGGAGGAAATGGAGAAGAGAGTGAAAGTTCTTTTGTTTTTTATGTGACACTTTTGCCTTAAAGTTAGGATGAAAGTTGAGGTAACGACAACCACAATATAAATAAAGTTTATTGATAAAACTAACCTTAATTGAAATGATAAAATCATTATGCATATTATTTGTATGGGTATAGTGGTTTTTTTACAAAATCAGTTATATAAAAATGTGACACACAAAAGGTTGCGTTTGGCGCAGAGCTTTTCGGAGCTTATAGCGGCTTAAGTTTTTAAAATAAAAAAGTCTCGTTTGTCACACAGGTTTATGAATGCTTATGGCTTATAAAATAAGTCATAAGCCTCCATAAGCCCAAGCCCATAGAAATGGGCTTATAGGGGCTTATGACTAGTTAAATTACTTAAATACTTTTAAAAATACAATAAATTATCACGTAAAAGCTGAAAATATAATTCAATTTAATTTGATGTTTTTTTATGTGATTTTACATTAATAAGCTTCAGCTCCAACTAATTCGCCAAACAGTTCTATAAAAATATAAGCTTCAGCTCTTGGCTCAAAATATAAGCCCCAGCTTAAGCCCCAACCCATTTCGTCAAACATATCCAAACATCTGTACTTTCACTTTTCTTTCTTTTTCAAAACAAGAGAACACAAATAAAATACAACTTCCTTTCTTTTACTTCTCCTCATCTTTACATTTCTTTACTTTCATTTCATTTCCTCAAAAAAAATCGAAAACACAGTGTAAGAGTGAAATCCAATATCATGCTAAGTGTGAATGCCAAAAGAGTACGCACTCATGCTTTTGGATATGCCTTGTGGATGTGATGCGGCGGTTGCAACACCTAAGTTTTACAATCCTTTAGTCAGTGTATCTAACCAGTTTAGTGTAATTTAGGCAAGATCGAGAAATATCGTTCTTTAGAGGAATCACTACAATAAATAAGTCAAATTCTACACATTTTTTGCCTCGAAAATACACACTTCTAAATGTGTAAAATATCAAATATCACGCTTCTCTAGCGTGTGGACAATTATTGCGCGAATAATATCTCAACATTTGCAAATGTGAACAAAATAGTTACACGTTCACATGAAAAGTGTTGAAAAAAAATCTAAAGTACACATGTATAAATGTGGGAAAAATATAAATATATTCACAACCACAAACGTGTAATCGTTTCTATTGAACATTCAAGCTAGGTCGGACTCCTAACCAGTTTTTGACCTCTAACAAACACATTCATCAATAAGAGACAATTGGAATAATCTTAAAACTAATAAATATCTTGCAATTCTAGATAAAAACTAAGTTATTTAGCCTAGCTTAGCATATGAAGAATAAGAAATCAGCATAATCAAGCAAATAATAATAAATATAATTGAACGATTGATTGAAAACTTATCTCAATAATATATATAAGTTCATGAGGTAAAAAGCACTGAAAAGTACCCCAGAATTGGTTTTTGTTTTGCTCCCAAAAGTTCCACACGAATTATGAAAACAAATAATTTATATAAATATGTTTTTGTCTCTAACGGCATCAGCTTATGCTTGTGACGCAGTCAGCTCGCTATCGTCGATTAGCGTATTTTTCGACCGATTCGATTTGACGCCGCCAGGTTATAAGTTGTGACGGCTTCAGCTTTGGTTTTGACACCATCACCTTAGCCGTCTCAACACACTGAGCCATTAAGATACATATTTTTCGCTTTCTGTCAATTTCAATGATCACGTCATAGTTGCCGGTCATAGACTTGAAACTTTGTCTTTTTCATCCGTTATTTGTCCAAATGAGCCCAACTCTTTTACGTTATTGAACAAATGCATTCCTAATACCTAAAGCACACAAAGAAATGATTTATGGCAATAAATGATACAAAGTGCATGAAATTATGGCTAAATGACCCGTAAAAACCATATGATTTTGCACATCATCATATGCCCCCACACTTGGTATTTGCGTGTCCTCAAGTAAATAAGCTTTTAACTTAGATAGTAGTACAATTTATAGGGCATTTAGCATTAGCATAAAAATAAATTATGGCAAAACTCGTTTGACAAAAAAAATTGACAATTTTAAGCACGGAAATACAAGACTAGCATCACATAAAAAGTGTTAGGATACACATATCTCACGGGTGTATACAAATGATATAACAATAAGGAAATGAGAAAAATAACGCAACTTAGCTTGTCATAGCGCATAAATTACCATAGGCTTGATAAATGATCAAATCTCCACCATTTTGGCGTAAGCACCTAGAAAATACTATTAAAGAGGTCTTTTACAAGGTTGTAACATAAGGCTTCCGTTAGTGAATAAAGGGTTATGTAATATAGGAATTTTTACTGGTGAAAAGTCAATTACCTAAACAATTACATCTACGTTGTCAAGTCAAAAACTCAAATTGATACAAACTAAATAATGACTCTTTTTTTTCGACTCTTTCTTGACTTAACAAATAGCAGGATGACAGTTCATATGTTATTTTCTCATATTTTCTGTATTTTTTACATACGCTTTTACCCTGTCATTATTGATCTGCTAAAAACATAAAAATAAATATAATAACTTGAACATAAACATAAATATAAATATAAAGGATAGATGATGAGAATTAGAAGGATCAGTACAATTAAAGTACTAATTAACAATAAATCACTTGGGGGTGATAAGTTTCTTTCTTCCTCATTTCTCCATTCATATAATACTATCAAGAGTCTCAATCATCACAAAAATTTATATACAACTTGACTTGACAACATGCAATTATCTAAATAATTAACAAGGGTTTAACACATATAAGTATATAACCAAATAGAGGTGAGCTAAAGCGATTTAGGTGTAACAATTTTTTAGTAAGGTGTAAACAAAATGAAATGATAGGTTCAGCTAGGTGTTCTAATATATCTTGCACTAATGAGTGCAACAAAAGAGTATAGGAAAATTAAATGACCGATAAAGTCAGATAATTATAACAACAATACAGGCGAAAAATAAGGTTTAATCCTAATGCTTGTTATCACTTAGTAAATTCGAACACACGATTGTGATCTCACTAACTGTCTCATGATTTATCATTAAAGCAAGTTTTATAATTTATACGCTACTTGTACACTCAACAAAACAAAAACATTAAAGATGATGCTATATACGAAAGGATAATGTTTCACACTTTTTGGGGTAAAACTTGAGTAGTATGTTTTTTGTGCAAGCTAATAAATCATATCTGTGAGACGCTTGATGTTACACTCCGGATTCAAATAAAGTACTTTTATATTATATTATATTGCTTATATAGTCATAATTGATTATGACAAGTATATTAGAAGCTTTTATGTGTTTTGTGTATTCTTGGAAATAAGTTGTGAGTTAACAAAGTAAGTTAAGTTAGGTAAGTGTAAACGTATGAAAGTTGATTGTGACAAACATGAGGGACATAGAACTAGAGGGACTGAAGCTACTCAAGACTAAAACTTCCACCAACTTATGCGTAGTTAATTGAGGCAAACATGAGGGATATAGAACATCAGGGATGCATAGGTCGTTACTTTTTAAAAAAATGAATCCGACAAAAATATATACGTTAAATGTAGTTTTAATTTTATGTAACTTTTTTTTCGTAATTTTTTTATTAAAATTAATGAAAAAGTAGTTTGTTAAAAAAATTAAAAAATACCCGTTCCATCTCAAAGTAAATGCCCATTTTCATATTTTACAAAGTTTAAGACAAGTGAGCACCTACAATATTGACCAATAAAATTTCACAGTCACTCACTTATAAACATTTTGATTGGTTGAAAATAAAAGTGAACATTTATTATGGAATAAACAAAAATAGCAAAGTTGACAAATATTTTGAAATAAGGGGATTAAGTGTGGGTCCCAAAGGATGATGATTTGGCATGTTACGAGAGGTGGTGTTTTTGAGTGTGTGAATGATAGAGTGTTAAACGAACATGTTGATGTGACATCCAAAGGAGGTGTTTTGTCATGTATTTTTTTTTTAAAACAACGAATTATATAAACAACCTATTAACGAGCTAGGAGCGAGGAAGCATTTACAAGAAGATTGGACGAGCATTACATGGGTTATCAAGGTACTCAAACAGGAGAAAGTTTCCTATCCCTGAATGAAAAGAGAAAATGCTTGACTTCATTGAGAAGGAGTTTGAGTCTTGGCTTTTTCGATGTACGTAGAAAGAAAATTCGTTTCTATAATGCCATGATAATCAATGAGTTGTTTGAACAACGGCATCAAAGAACATGTATCGAGATGGATTAAGGGACATCCCGATGCTCTTAAAATCATAAGATAAGGAATAGATGTTTACAAAAACAAGTATGATAATAATAGATGCCATATGTACGATGTCAAGTTTCAAGGTCGTAGTATGAAGTAATTTTATGTTGGTAGGTCATAAGATTGACATGTCTTTTTTATGTAGTGATTTTTGTTGTTGCACATTTGGTGCTTGTTCAATGCTCATGTAACATGCTGAGATGAGAGACTCACTCTCATCCGTTGTACTTAAACGTTTTTTGAAGTAATATATTTACCGGGATGATCCCCATTTATCAAAAAAAAAATAATAGATTGCATAATAGATTAAAATATCCAAGCTTCCATATGCTCTAACTAGGTTTTAGCTAATAACGTAAAAAGGAACACCAGCAGACGTACGTATGAAGTCAATTCAATGAGGTGTGAAAACTTAACAATTAACATGCATGATGCGTTATATAGAAAGCCGCAACATTGTTTGGTCTCATGTACAATTGATTTTTCCTTTAGAAATGGTAGCATGGTCGATTGTTGAAAAGTCTAGCTTGATTCTGTCATGTATAGGTAAGGTTTCTTTTCATTCTAGAAGTAATACGTGATACGGGTCAAGCTGATGGGATCTCAATGTTGTTACCATGTTCAACTCGTTTTGAACTATCTCTTTCGTTGTGTTTACAAGAAAATTAGAAGTTTTGTACTATCTCTTTCATTGTGTTTACATGAATGAAAAAGTAGAAAAACACTTGATCGATTGCAGAACAGTAGAAGTTTTGCCAACATTCATTTTCTTGACAATCGGGTTAATGGTCGAATTGAAACTCAGGTTCATCTAATTAGTATGTTTACAAGCTATCTGTAACAACCCGCATTTTTCGAGTTACTTTTCATATTTTTGAAAAGTTACTATTCACTTTTACAATTCACTTTCACTATTCATCCCGTAAAATTTTTAATCCACATTCTCGTAAGATAAATTATTTTAGTAATAACCTGAGAGTTCGACCATCGTTAGATCATTTTCGCAAAAGTTATTAAGAAAACATCGTTTTAAAGCTTCAATTTGGTCGAAACACCATTTTAACATCCCGCGCATAACGAAAACCGTCTCTGACAATTTTCCCCGCATCAGATAAATTTTTAGATCACTCATGATTAATTTGAGAATTTTTAAGATTTATTTTTATGTTACCAAATAAGCCCAGCGCAGTACAAAACTAAACTTACGTTTTAAACAATTCTACTTACATCCAGACTTAACGATTCCTGCACCGTGTTTCTAATATGTTTTTGACACTTTTACATTTTTTGGAAAAGTCAAACATATTTCCCTCCTCCTTTGACCATAAAGAAATTAACCTTGTACGTTCTACATTTTTGCTTAAATCGCGTAACTTTTAAACTTCACAAATAACTGTTAAGTTATCCCGCGTATGACGAAAACCACATTTTGACATCTCATATCACTTTTAGACTAATTTTAGTCTACTCTAAATAAATTCACGGTCTTTTCCCTGAAATTTTGTTCTTTTCCGATAAACTGCGAATTACGCGTTTTTGACCCGTATTTCCAGCTTTAAGCAGCGTTTTTGCACCCAATGAGACTTATCACCCATTTTATATTTTTAGATGGAGTATAATGATGAGTCTCATCATTCCTATAAGTTTCGTATTTTTACGATACCCGGTTTTACGTTTTATGGCTTAACAACTTACGGTTGGCATTTAACGGAATCAAAACTTACTCTAAACTCTTGATATTATCAAGACTTATCATCTAGGCCTTGTCACACATATGTGACAGCCTCTTAGGGTATGAATCACCATGGTGGTGGCTTGATCCTAAGCATGCATCATTTTGATCATTACAAGTGTTCTAACTTAACCATGGTTAATATTTAACCCAATATATGGTTAAGCAAACTTACCCTCCTATAAATATGAAGTGAAATACATCATAAACTCCCTCACATACTGATTTTGGTCGTTCATACCCTAAAACATTCACATCTTCCATCATTTGATCTTTAAACTACAAGTTTATGCAAAGAAGTTCCAAAGATCAAACTACTTCATCAAATCTCTAGCAAGTTTAAGTGATCTTCTTGAGTTTAAATCCACTCAAGTCACTTAGTACTTCATCACCAACTCTTCAAGTTTGCAAGGGTGCCAAGGTGTGGAAAGCTAGCTCAATCCGAAGTCTTACGCGATCAATCAAAGTCCTATCCTTACTAAGTTACTCATTTCTTATTGAAAGCCAAAAGTTGTAAGCAACTTATCACCACCATCATCTCATCTTTATTATTCATAATCTTAACTATTTCATGCTATATATATAGTTACTATGTTGATTCATGATGTACATATACTCAATCACATGTTTTAATTTACATATTGTCATAAAAGTAACAAACTAGTAAACTAGTCATATTCTACACATTTGAGACCATTAAAATCAGTAACCTATGGACTTTTTAACTTACATACTATGGTAGACAAGATAAAAAGGTAAACATAGCAATTTGAATCACCCGAAACGGACAAACGAGTCAAAAGTTATAAGCAAAAGAAGTTAGCGAAACATAAACGCCAAAACTGCCATGTATAAGCTGTTAAGAGTTCTGCCGTTTTAAAAGTGGGACTTCTGGTCCGAATCATCAAAAAGTTAAAACACAAAAGTTGTCCGGAACGACGTTTTCCTTCAATAATAAAGAAGCTCAGACCTTGAAAACGCATAAATAGGCCATTATCTTTCAAAAACAGAAACTGCCGTAAATATAGTCTCATAACTATACTTTTGTCACAACTAAAAACAAACCAAGAGGCCTAATGGCCATAAGCCAAGACCACGGCTACGGATAAGGTCAAGGATGAGTCTCAAGACCATGGTAGTCAAGACCAAAGTCACGGCAAGACCATGGCTAAAGCCTTAAGGCTTGTTTGCCCAAGACCGTTAACTAAGGTAATCATATTTATGAAACGACGAGAACTTGTAAAAACTAGATACTTATTAAAAACATGATAAACTTATAACAATCTTCACTCAAAACATATGTTGTATCTACTAAGTGCTACAATAGTAGGGAGCTTCATGTGAGGGGTTCATTTGAGTAAAACGTATCGACGAGTTGCTGGATTTATGATTTAAAGTGTCCTAGCTCCTCGAACGTTGACTGCATGACCTCTGAATTATGATGGCCCGAACCGTAGTACGATATCTATAAACTAAATATGTTTTCACATATTAAAGATCTTTCTATAAATATCAAATGATAATTGACTACATCATGATCAACATAGGAATATATATAGGATGGTTTATGTTTCCTTAAACATTATTCCAAACCTAAGTCGCAACATTTCATTTTTAGGTTGCACGTAGAAGTCTTCCGACTTATCCATCATCCGTTAAAGTACTTAATATCATCAACTCTTGGTGAGTTCATAACCCCACTTTCTATTACTTAATTGATTTACAAACCCTTGGAGGAGATACATGCTTTATTTTAAACCGAACACATTGCTTTCAAACTGTATGCTTATCTGATTGTTTTATTAGCACTAAGTTACCGCATTTGCCAAACATAAGTCCCTAAATCATGAATCATTAATCACTATGTGAGAGTGGGCGCGGATATTGTGAATAGATCTATTGGGATTGACGAATCCCGTTTGTGTTGGCCCGTTAGAGGCAAACAAACGCATTATATTTGAGTAACATTGGTAAAAACGGCAATTTTACCTGATAGGGCACGCACCGACATTTTCTCCAATTAATTTTGGAACACGTTAACGCTTTGATTGCATGATGCTTAGTCTAATAATAAATGTTTTGGTTTTCAAACCATTGGTGTGAATTTATAACTCACACTACAAACATAATGTGTTCAACCATAAAAAAAACTCTATGAATTTCACTCAACCTTTGTGTTAACAGTTTTAAGCATGTATTTTAGGTTCATAATGTCGAAAGCTGGCACGGAAGAGCAAGGATTAGATCAAGAAGGCTATAAATATTTTATCATTCATAAACCATCAAAGACTTTATATTGATGTATTTTGTAAACAATTGAACCAACTGGGACCTCATTTTTGTAAACTCTGATATTTATATAAATTGAATGATAAATCTTTTTTTAAACGACTCATTTAGAGATCGTTTTCTATTGTTATGACTGTTGTGCCATGAAGAAACACTCAGTTTGAATTCCGCTGCATATCACGAAATTAGGGGTGTTACACTACCAAACTAACATGTTCTTGCCAGAAAATAAAGATACCTGTCTTTTGGTGATCGACATGTTTCTACTAATCCATTCTGTTATGTATGTTAATTAAAAATAGGGTTTACATTAAAGTCAAAACTCAAAACTCATTGTTCAAAATGATAATGAATGAGGTTGACTAATGAAGTTGTACACATGTCATAGCATGAACACAAGACCATGAGTGATGAGACCCAACCCACCAAAGTTAAAGCCGCCCACATGAGCAATGTGTTCTATATTATAGATCCGTACAAATCTCGAAATCGAATATGAATAATTGAATATGTGAGACGAATGTTGATAAATTTTACCAGTATGGTTAATAGTATATTTATAATCGTTAAACTGAAAATCATCGAGGGTATTATATATTTGAGTTATTTATAAGTAAAACGTTTAGCATATATAGCTCACATTTTTTTCTTGGCAATTTTGTAAACAAAACTAGTGAGACGCTAAAAAACAAATTACAAGCAAAGAGTTAGTTATTGTGCTTTGTGGCCATATCGACCGATTAAAATAAACATCTTTTCCTCTACTAAAACATCGATTAAACGAACGAGAAATGATACAATCAAATATGACGCTTTTCTTCATCTTCACTGCTCCAAAGATAACGTTATTTCGATATTGCACATCGCCGAGATGAAAATAGCTTCCAAAACACTTCTTGCTTTCTGACGAACGTCAACAGCATAGCTCACCTCTAATACTTTGTAGAAGTACTTGGTCTAAATACTATGAAAGCAAAGAGCAAATTAAACAAAGATGAAACTTATAAGCATGCATGCCCTGAGCAAGTTTTAGCATCACTAACCAATGACTACATACAGCTAGTTGCATGACAAACTCAAACACTGGGAACTTAAGATGGTTTTGTTCCTTTCGAAGGGCAATTAGACAAGTAGCTAGCATGCTCGTACAATTTTATTGTAATTCTGTTTTCCTTCTCTAGTCTCTCGCTAGAGTGTCATCAATTAAATATCGTAAGAATAAACAATAATAGCCAACTTACATGTTATCTTGACATAAAAAGAAACTGATTATAAATTTTCCTAAAATACCAAATTTCATTGTCTGTAACTTCATAGGTCGATCATCCGACACAGCAATTATATATCAAGAAAAAAGTGTCCCAGGTAAAGACTATGTATTAAAATAAAGGGAATAGAATGATTGATGGGGACAATATATAAAAACCACAACAAAACAAATCTTAACCAATGCCCTTAGGGCATTGGTTAGACATTCCCTAAAATAAAACGATAGAATGATTTGCACATGCATGTTTAAAACGTTAGTCATTGCACCGATATCACTCATGATTGCAGCACTTTTAGACTAGAAACGTTGAATATGTCAAATAATACATGCTTCCAAAATAGTAACATATGCTAAATATAGAAAAAGACAGAGAAAAAAAAAAGGGTCACGTGGTTTCTCTACCCCGCTGCAGACATTAATTATTATCCTTTAACTATTTCATCAAAGTTTACAACATGCATTAATTATTAAGGCCAAATCATAAAAAAAAAAGAGTAAATTACTCCATTCGTTCTTGTGGTATACGTTGACCATTAAGTTTCGTCCTTTGATCAAAAAAATTGCACCGTTGGTCCTTAACTGCGAAACGTTATTCACCGTTGGTCCCTCACCCTAACTGGCGTGAGTAACGGCCGTTTAGCCTATTTAAGTGGAGGGTATTTTGGTCTTTTCCCCATTATATTTAATTTCATCTTCTTTCATTATCATGCCATCACACACATGTTTTAATTCCACCAACCCATCACTAACACTCTTTTTCTCCTATAATTTTTCTTATAGTTTATGTTTTTCTTTGCATACAAATTCAAGAACGCTTGATGTTCTTCTAGTTTTTCCAGTTTCCACATTTATCCAAAAATATCCAAACATTTATAATTTTTCAGCCACATTTTCTTATTCCCATCTTATAAAAGACCCTAAACATCACAGATCTTGACTTAAAATTATATGATCTTGATTAAACTATATATTTTGATTCTTTTTAAAATCCAAAAACAAAATTATGTTGAGTTTTCAATAACCCAAATATACACCTAAAATTTTGACCATTAAATCTAAACCAAACATACCTTTACACAAACACTTACACCAAACCTTCAATTTAGTTGGCCTCAACAATCTTACACCAACATAAATTTTGACATCGAGCACAGGTTATACCCCCTTTTCATCTTTTATTCACCTCTTTTATTTTATAATTTTTACACAACATTTAAGTATAGATCTAGATCTGGGCGTTTTCTGTCGTTGTGGGGACGAAACATGAATCAGTCGGTGAAGACTTCTCTTGGCTTTGATAGGAAGCTAACGATCCTTTTGAGTTCTGTGATGTGGTCACTACCACCACCCACAAGAGTCTTAGGGGACCAAGAGCCATGTCTCCTGGCTTGAAGGAAGCCATGTCTCCTGGCTTCAAGGCCTATGCTAAGCAAGTTAGAGCCAATGCTGTTGCACTCGGTAACTACTTGATGAGCAAGGACTACAAGCTCGTCACCGGTGGAACTGAGAACCATCTTGTTTTGTGGGATCTTCGCCCTCTTGGTTTGACCGGTAGGTGCTCATGGCTAATGATGGTTATATTGCTCACACCGCAACTGTTAAATGTTGTTAATTGATTCATATATGTTTTTTGCAGTTCAAAAAAAATTGATTCATATGGTATAAGGCGGGGTAGCAGATTTTTAATGAGAATGGAGGATGGTGGGTTAGTGTTTGTTGATTGAATGTGTTTGTTTATAATGAGGAAGATGATGGGTTTATCTTTGTTGATGATAATGTAGTCAAACATTAATGGTACAAGAAGCAAGTGGTGTGGGTGGGAAAAGACAAAAACACCCTCGACTTAAATAGGCTTAACGGTCGTTACTCACGCCAGTTAGGGCAAGGGACCAACGCTGAGTAACGTTTCGCAGTTAAGGACCAACGGTACAATTTTTTTGGTCAAAGGACGAAACTTGATGGTCAACGTATACCACAAGGACGAATGGTGTAATTTACTCTAAAAAAAAAGTATCATATTTGCCATCGTTTGCTTTTGTAGGTAGCGAACAAAATTTTTTGCTTTTGTGGGTACTATACTTTCAAATTCATCCTCTTTAGGGTACTATGTGACATTTTTGCCCTTCGAGAAAAAAAATTTCTATTAGCTAAGAGGGGCAAAAATGTCCAAAAATTTCGCAAAATACCCTAAAGAGGATGAATTTGAAAGTATAATACCCACAGAAGCAAAAAAATTTGTTCGCTACCTACAAGAGCAAACGTTGAATTTTGTTCCCTAAACCCTAAACCATAAACTGTGTGTTTTTTGTCTGTGAACAATAATTTTGGGACGGAGGTAGTATGTTGATATGCTCTATCTGTATATACTTTCACCTGTAATCTTTAATATTGAATGTTTTTGTTTGAATTGTAGGATCTTGATAGTTTTAACGTTTGGTACATAGTTATATTTATGTGTTAATAAGTCCGAGTATACAATACCTTTACATAGCTTCTAAGTTAAATTATGAACAATGTAAATGTAAAGAAAAAACATTTAATCGGATTTGTTTTGGTATAAAAAAATTAAAATAACAAAAAGAAAAGATGATGTATACATCGTATCTTCTTAGGTTCACTCGAAAGTACATTTTGGAGCACTTGTTATTGTATCGTTGATTTCTAAGATTTTAGTGTAATAATGGCTAGGAACTTTGTATTAATGGATTTAGAGTAAATAATAAAAAATGAACACACAGATCAGTGGTGAAACTAAAAGAGAAATGAGGATTAGAAAATGTAGCTGGTCAAAAATAAGATATGTTTATAGAGTGACTTATTGAGATAGATAAAATAAGCATGTTTAGTAAAATTGAGTTATTAATAGTAGGACCTTATAAATGAAATCAATAAATAATGATTATTTGCAATGATTAGTTTATAGTGGGGTGGCTCTCTTAAATTGATGGAGTATAAACCCATAATGCCAAAAAAATGGTCAATAGCATGGCCTCAGAGAGCCAATTGCATGAAGCATTCAATAATCGTTATCGGTGTGTCATTTGAGCGTTATCTCATCATCTCATCAATAACACCTCAATTACTAAAACACCTTTTTTATAGCAATAACACCCAATAAATATTATTGGTGCATGTGGATCCCACCAAAACACCACAAAATCCTCACTCAATCAAAAAAAAAAAAAAAAAAAAATCTCACTCCATCTCATGTCTTCTTATTCTTCCTTTTCACAACTTATCCAAATCTTTATCTCAATTTTAGGTTTTAATATAATTCAAATAACAAAACTAGGTTTCGATTTCTATTCAATTTCAGCATATATTCGTCCAATCGATACAACTTGTAGGATTATGTCAATGATATAACATAATAAATATTCTCATTAATAAATGAGACCATAAGGTAACACACAAAAATACGAGACTTCAATTTTATGTATTTATCGTAAAAGCATAAATGATCTATTAAGCGAAAACAGAATTGGTTTTAATCAGTTGAACTGATTAATAAGTATTTGGCTTAAGCAAAAAACTAGACGCGAAGCCCATATGGCTCATCAGATTCGGCCGCCCCTTATAGGATTAAGTCGAGCTTGCGCTTGGTTCATTTAATTGATAAAAAAGATAAAAATATTACTTGATAGTATTACAATAAATCTTTTAAATAAATATTTATCTTAAAAAATAATTAAAGTATATTTTATACTTAAATATAAAAGATGGAGTATATATTCTCTGGTGTCGATTGTAGAATTTATGGTTTTTGCTTTCATGGGTACAATGGTTTTCGGATGAATGGTGTACGTGTGGTGCTATTTTCATGTACCTAGGAATAGTAACACTTTTAAAAAAAAAAATCATTTGTAAAGAATCCAAAACATATTTATGACATAGTATATTCATTAGATGTCGTTAGCAATTAGCAAGTACTCCGTAGTCTTTCTAAAACATATATCCCTTAAGGTAGTATTTATAATACATCACCGGTGGAGCTTGTTCGTTGGAATTACTTAACTCAACCACCATGGCAGAATCCTCTCTTCAAACCCGTCTCAAGTTCATCCTCCAAAACCGACCCGAAAGGTGGCTTTACGCCATTTTCTGGCAAGCTCCAAAAGAACCGACGACCATCTTGTTCTAGAATGGGCTGATGTTTATTTCCCTGAAACCAACTATGTGTTTGGACTAGATGATGTTTCGGATACCCAATGGTTGATTATGTCATCTGTAAGATCCCGAAAAATAAATCAACACTTTATCGACTTAAGCTGTAACTAATGACAATTACGGGTTATATATATATATATAAATATATATATATATATATATATATATATATATATATATATATATATTTTTTTGAAATAAAAGTCGATTTATTTTCATTTGACTTAGGTTGCATTCAACACGAAATGTTTTATTCACAAATTAAGCATGAGACACCTCGACTTAACCTTAACATTGTCGATCGGCAAATCTTCCACTTTACAGATAATATAAATAATATTTAAACAAAATAGATTTTTTTTTTTTTATTTGGCCATGGGCCGGTTTTCACCTAAGCTCACCCAAACCGGACCCTTTGTGTTTCCTTTGGGCTCGCATCTTACCCGATCCAACAAGCCATAACCCATTGAATTTCCCTAGCCCAATCCGACTTACACACTAGCCCATGATCAAATGTAATACATGTAATGTTTGTGTGGTGTTTATGCCCCTCGACACAACCAAAACGCAACCTAAAACAAATTATAAACACAAAAGTATAAGACACTCTTAATAAGAAAACCTCATGTAACTAGATCACAACTAATATCCTTACTCTTTTACTTGTCTCCCAACTAAAACACACACCCTCCTAATCTTATAATAAACAAATAGTAAAGTTTATTAACCATGGGATATTGTTTCCTACTTAGGCTAAGCTTGATGTGATTAGGCCTAACCAACACCAGGGGGATTTGGGCAACCGGTTGCTCAATCACACTATGCACACTCGACACACAAAAAAATACAAATCCACACTCAAAATATTTTGTATAGATGTTGTCTCCCATGCATGCTACCTAAGTAATTTAAAAATAAACCTAAGATGGAGTGTTTAACCTTATAAGACCCATGCTTATTCATCTTAACTCACCACAAGTAATTAGACACTCAAACAACCTCACACATACACACACATAACTCGCATAGCATAAGGGAAGGTTAAGGGCAAGCTTTGGTAAAATATTGGTATTTAGCTAACGAGTTAAGCCCTTGGGTTTTAGACCGTGTACACACTCAAACATTTGTGTCTTCACCACCTTTGAAAGGTGTAGTAAGTCTCATGAACACATTTCCTTTCATTTCCTTTATTTCATATACGTTTATATATATACATATGTATATATATATATATATATGTATATATATATATATATATATATATATATACCTATGCGCGTATAGGATTAGAAAGATGGTTCGTACGTGTATGTTTGTATGGAATGCGAAGCCTTGAAAACGTTTTTGTGAATCGTACATAACCTAGAAACCATGTCGAAACTCTTGCACACAAGACATGCTCGTTTTCCTTCTTAAAAATCAAGTAATTCGTCATTGGGCCTTAAGGCCCAACAGTTTACGAAATCATGGCCCATTAACGAGGCCCATTAAGATATTAAGCAATGCATAAGCCACTAATAAGCTAAATATAAGCTATAGTAAAAGAAAAGTATGAAAATTATAATCGAAACCCATTTTTGGACTTGATTTGCAAAAACTTACACTTTCGGGTTAATATTAAACATTATGGAAACTTTGTGAATAATATAAAAACTTGTACGTTGCATGGGAAAAACTACAGGGTAGAAAGTGTAATTAAAGGAAACTCGATTTATAATGAAAATATAAGTTTTGTGTGAAATGTGTCATTTTCGAAACTATAAGGACCAAAATTGTAAATATAACGTGTGGAAAACTAGAAGGGGGGGTTGAATAGTTTTGCCAATTAAAACTTCCTTTTAAACTATTTAGATTGACTTATGTCAATCTATTTGGATGTGTGTGTTGGATGTTGATAAACAAACATATATAAGTATGTAATGAAAAGATAAGAGTAAGAAGCACAAAACCACAACGCGAGTATTTATAGTGGTTCGGCTACAAGGACACCTTCCTTGCCCTACTCCACTCCCCGAGTCACCTACTCGAGAGTTCGTAATCACTACACCAACTCCTTATGGCGGAGAAGCCTTCACAACGTCGCCTACCCTTTTTCCGGTGCTAGGCTAACCACCGGGTTCTTTCACTCCAAGGTGAACCACACCTACACAACGTCGCCTACCCTTTATTAGGTACTAGGCTAAGCACCTAGTTCTTTCACACCAAGGTGAGCCACACCTACACAACGTCGCCTACCCTTTATTAGGTACTAGGCTAAGCACCTAGTTCCATTGCAATGGAGGAACTACTACCCAACACTACACCAACGACTAATCCCAAAAGAGATCAACTCCTTTTTACAACATCATCAAGGATATCAATATCCTTGGATCTAGTACTAATATATCTTGTACATCGAAACACACCATATCAAATGTACATCTAAGGCACCTTTCACTAATGCCTTTAACTAGATCTTCAAGATACCCTTCACTAATGTCTTGTGTCTTGACTTCTAAGCACCCTTCAATTATGCTTCTAGTCTTGACTTCTAACCACCTACCACAAGTTCTTATGATATGGACGATAGATACCCTTCACTAATATCTTCGTCTTGACACTTGAGACACCTTTCACCAATGTCTTCAACACTTCTTAGGAAAAGAAAAACAATCATCAACAAGAAGACTTCAGTAGTCTTGATGATGAGGAAGCATGGCAACTCATGGACTTGAGCTTGCTCGACTTCAAAGGTTGTGATCTCGCCTTTAAGAGGAACCTAGAAGATCACACAAAAACAAAACTACAAACATAGATCTCTTGGATCTGAGGTTAGAGAGTTTTTAACTCAAAGGGAAAGTATATTAGAAAGAGGTGAGCAACAATGAAGAAATGGCTCACTATTTATAGAGGAAAAATTCTACTGTTCCCCGGATCCCACGGATCCCTCCTACAAGGGATCCGTCTAGCGTAAAGCTAGGGATCCGTGGGACGCTCCTCTTTACCCATGGGTATTTTGGTTATGGGTCATGGGTCATGGGTTGATCCATGGGTCTTTAGCTAGATACAATGTATCTCTTGAGTGCAATGCACCTAGTCACATGGGTATGGGTCAATACCATGGGTTATGGATATTATCCATATATGATATAAGCATGATGTCATGCAATGGGTTATGGGTCAAGCTCCATGGGTCATGGGCTTTGGGTTGTACCCAACTATATTCAATGTATTTGGTCAATGGGTTGTGATACTTAAGTTTCTACCCATTTATATTACCCAATTTACTACATACTAGTTATGTGTATATTTTACCCAAATATGTAAACACTAGTTGTTGTACATATGTAATATTAAATCATAAAATCACTTATACTTGTTTTGGTGTTTTATGTGAAAATGTGAATATGTTAGAAACTATTAGTTCAAACCATTTACGTATTTTATTTGTTTCGTTAAAATGATTTTACGTTTGTTATCGACAAAACATTAGAAGATCGTAAAATATAAATAAACGTTTTTACGGCTTATTTGTATTAACAATCTCCCCCTTTTTGTTGATGACAAAACATAAAATTATTTTAAGGAAAAGCTAAAATTCGTAGAAGTTTGAATTTTTAGTTTTACTTTCTTCTCCCCCTTTTTGTCGAAACAAAAAAAGCATCGAAAGGAAACTAACACATTATTTTTAGAAAAAACATGTGAAAGAAAAAAATAAAAAATAGAGAGCAAGTAACGGGAAAGGATCTCGTCTTTACTCCCCCTTGACGAGTCCATCCCTATGTAAGGTCGTCAAGAGACTAATACTAAGCTAGTTTATTTGCAACTAAGTTTGCAAAAGATTTCGTCTATGTGACGAATGTGCTCCCCCTTGTTGATTGCAATTTTGCAAAGGGATGTCATGAAATGTAATCCTAATATTGCAAGTAATTTGCAATGTATTGCTTTGACACAAAGCTCCCCCTAGCTTTAGGATGTCAAAGTCTTCATGTGTAAATTGAATAACTACAAAACAAAGATTAGAAAACAAGTATAATGCACAATTTCCTGCAAATGTGATCCAAGTTAGTAGAAAAATAGTTTTCTGTATCACGGATCCCACGGTTCCCTGCTAGTAGGGATCCGTCTAGGCAAATTAAAGGGATCCGTCTGGCTGATGAATAAATTCAGCAAATGGTGGTATAACAAATAATGTTATCACCAAAGTGAGATATGTATTATACAACATAATCATATACTCAGAAATATAGCAAGTAGAATGTAATTTCATTCGATAAAACTAGAGTTATGATATACATGACTCTAAAAACTAAGAAAATAAATGATACATGACTAGGAATTTCTAGACCAACTAACGCTTGATACTAGGACACCACTAAAATCTTCTAGCTCAAGTTTGTTTAGGTTTAATCTCGTCGAAACGTTCGAGGAGGTGATAGAACATGAAACGTTGGTCTTCTCGTACTTCATGTATCAAACTTTCAACATGTTGACAATGATAACAATCTTTGTCATGGCTAGGTAGTGGTGGTGGAAGAAATGAAATGGCTTGATGCGAAGGATCAAGTGAAGCGGCTTGTGGAGCTTCAAACGACGGAGGGATTGGTGGAGGCGCATTTGAGAATGGCTCGACCAAGAATGATGGTGGTGGTAGAGAAGTGTCAACTTCCATATGGTCGGGTGGTTGACTTTGATGATTTCTCATAATCCAAATGGGATTATATGATGGAAACGGCGAAAAGGAAGCCGGAGCTAATGTTGACTCAACACCTTGATTTTGTACCATTATTCCTCCTAATGAGGAGAATGTTGTCGGCGGAGGAGGGTGAGACGGCCTAGGAGGAAAATCCTCTAAATTATAGAGATGTGGTGATGAAAGTGGAGATGTAAAAGAGATAGCTCTGGGAACCAATGGTGATGGTTTAGTGGAGATGATATTGTTTGGCTATTAGGTATGGTGGTGTTTGGCAAAGGTAGTTTTGTGGGTACTATCCTTTTAGGAATTGGTTTGATTGGTTGAGAGGAGATCCTTGCATTTGTTGGCTTGACCGGAGATGATTCGGTTGAAGAGATTTCGTGTACAACACGAGCAATTTTCTTGGGTGGTTCTTTGGTGGATAAGTTACTACTTGGAGTTTTCCTCATGATGAGATGATCTCAAGAAGTTTTTAAGGGTTTATTAAGTGTTGAAAATGAGGATGAGGGCGATGACTATGGAAGTCCTAACAATGTGGTTTATAAAGCAAGAGATTTGGCAAGTGCATTCAAGCCTTAAGCCACTAAAATTCATTGGAATGTGATGATTAACATGCACAAGAGTCAACTTCAAAGTTTGTACTGATCTAGGAACTCATTTAAGATGAGATGGAGTGTTTAAGTTAGGAAGATGAGCTTGAAATGATTGTTTTAGCTAGAGTTGACATAATCTGTCACCCGGATCCCACGGTTCCCTCCTCAGAGGGATCCGTCTAGGCTAGTCCTAGAGATCCGGCTCTCAGCAGCTATGAAAGAGTATAAAGGATGTTTCTATGATCTAAGATCTATATCACCTTGAGTGTTTCAGTCCTCCTAAGTGTCTTAAATGAAGGGGTGCTTAAGTACTTGAAGGTAATAAGTGATGTAGCTAATGATTGCCTTTTATGGAAGAAATTGGAACTTTCATGAGTACCAATGAATGAATAAGGATGACACTAAAGATGAGAGTGTCTATTGAAGCTAAATGATCCTAGAGATCAGATAGTGACTTAGATTAATGCTTTGGAGAATATCCTAAAGAATTAAGATGGAAAAACTCGAATTTGATCAATTTCGACCAATTTTGATGTAAGGATGATTTTGCTATAAAAGATTTCCAATGTTTGGATATGAGGGATCATGTGAAAAAATGATGTGTGAGCTTAAAAGCGGAAGAGTAATGGATTAATAGTGAAACGGTAGATCTACAAGTGTCTTTGAGTGTGACCTAGGTGAGTTATGTGTGAGTAGGAAGAATCTACTTAACTTGATAAGGACTTAATTTGCCTTAAGACACCATGTCTAGCTTAGTGTGAGGTGTTCTAAGGATATGTTTGAAATATAATGCTTGCAATTGCATTTTCTGTTTGCCGGATCCCACGGTTCCCTAAATGTAGGGATCCGTCTAGCACAAACGTTGGGATCCGTTCATCTGCTAAGCAGAACCTTTACTAAAGGTATGCAATGATCTTGACAATGCATTATATTCCAAGGTTAGTTTAAGAGGTTCTAACACTAAGATATCAAATGTAAGATGTTTTTATTTCATGAAGGAAATTGGATTATATTGATAAAGCATGAGTACAAAAGGATTGATCCTATTTGAAAGACTACTAAGTTCCTTGAGCGTTTTCGCTAGAAGGATCATCACGTGGTTGATGAGTGTTGGTGGAATCAAGAATGAAGAAAGTCTTCATGAGAGATATGTTTAGCGGTTCCATCATCTTGTTCACAAGTACGTACAACGGACTTTGAAATTGAGGATGAAAGTGCATGACGTTATGATAGAGGCGCGTCAAGAACATTCCATAAGGGATGAGTTTATTCTTGGAGCCTTGAAGATTTACAATTCGCCTTGCGAAGAAGTAGGCGAGATTGTATGATTGTTGTGTTAGCAAACAATACATTATGTGAGCACAACAAGCGGGAAGGATTTCTCGATTTCCCCTAAGACTCCAAACATTTTCATGTAGGATGAGTGCAAGGGGTTTGTACTCTTCTCGGATGTCCCGTGTGAAGATAATGTTTGGATCGGAGTAATATGGTCGAGGTTTGCATATTATGCGATTTAAATCTTCCGAGGAGGGTATGTGTGAACAATATGGACTATTTTCTTCACGAAAGTTGAAGAGAGAATCAAGAGACCAATCTTCGGTGAAGGCACATTGTCCATGATTTGGAATCCGGAGGATGTGAGCAAAATGCCCAAGGGTTAAAGTAAACTTTTGGTTTTTGATATAAAACCAAAGAGATAGAGAGCGATCCTCGTTACGAACGAGTTCAACTTGACGGAAGAATTCCATTATGAACCTTGGACATATTCTCGTTGATTTCAAGAAGACATTCTAGTCCTATGGCTCGGAAGGAGGTATTGATACATTCTTCGAATTGTAGAGAGGTGTCTACAATACGTCCTTCGTGTAAGTGACGGTTTTCGAGATTATTGAACCCACGAACATGATTGCCAGGTGTGTTGGGCTCAAGGGAGATGTTAGGAGTGTAGACGCTAGTGAGTGAAAAATCAAACTCATATTCATGCGTCATAGTTGAACCTATAGAAATGATGAGTTAATAGAAAGTGATGTTTGTGGTCAACCAATGATTATCTAATGTTTTTACTAGATTTTTATTAACAATGGTTTTTTAACAATAATGATACTTAACTCACTTAGGGTTTGTTTGGTATGATGGAATGAAGTAGCGACGGAATGAAATGAATATCGTAATGGAATAAATGAAGTAATGGAATAACGCATTACGATTATAATTATATTTGGTTATTATCATAGATTGAAATGGAATCGATAGTAAAAGACTAAAATAGCCTTTGATGATATAATTTTTTTTGTTTGGTGGGTAGTTAATAAAGGGCTTTTATGTAATTATGATTCCATTCCAAGATGTAATAGAAAAAAACAAGGGACCCCTAATGAAACAAAATGATGGTTTTTAATGTAATGAGTGATTACATGTAATGAGTCATTGCAAGTGACAATTGTAAACAAACATAATTCTTTTATTCCGTCGTAATTATCTTTTACATTCTCATTCTCATTACGTCGTACCAAACACTACGTTATGGTTTTGACATTCTAGTGAAATATTACTTTTAGAAGGAAAGTGGTTTTTATTATGCATGAAAAACTGTTTTCCAGTAGTACGGTTCCCTTTCAAAAGGGATCCGATTAGTATACTTGTCGGGATCCGTGGGTCTGTAGTATCAGAAACAGATTTGATAAAAACATAGGTTTTACAATTTTATACCAAGATATGTGTTTTAGCTTACATTTTCTTTTAGTATGCATACATGACTTCTAATGTATCATGAGAGAATACGAAACATATAAATCAAAAGAAATGACAAACACGTTATGATAATAATAACCTAGATAAACTAGACTATTAATATTATTTCATTTCAATGCTAAGAATGATACAAAGGATTGGGTATATGATCCCAATGTAGATTAACAACACAAAGTATATGTCTCCGTATGAGAACTTCATCATAGGGAACACGAGAGCGATGAGTGTTAAGGCGATGAACACGAGGGCGATGTAAACCATGTTGAAGACGATCCTTCTTGGTTTCGGTTGAGATGAAATGGAGAGGAAGATGAAGTTTTAAATGAGAGGAAATTTTTGAAATTGGAGAGTTTGAAAAAGTGGGGATAGAGTAGGACGAACGGATGGTGTATTTATGGGGAAGGAGGAATTTTTGAGATTTGTGTTTTGTTTTATTATTAGAAAGATATGATTTTTGGATTAAGTAAAATAAAACATAAGTTTTATAAACCATGACTATAGACGAAAGAGTGATACGTATATGAGAAAAAACTTCCTAATGAAGCTACATTTAATACATGTATATGCACAAAAAGATAATCAAGTAAATACCTAGGTAATCATACTTATTTGTTAAGCTAATATCATTTAGAGATAAGTGGAACGTCATACCTCAAATGCACTTAGAAATGTCTTTACAAATGACACATCAAATGTCAGAAGACAATTCCAGCTCCTTTGTGCTCAAGATACCTTCTTAGGGAAGGTATTCTTGTTACCAAGTGATTCCTATGGCTTGGTATGTATGAGCTTTGACTAATCAACATGACAAAGAGGATTAGTGCATTTAAGTGAAAAATAAATAAAACAAAATGTTGTTATCTAATCAACATCCAAACATATAGTTTTAAAAGAAATGGTGTTTGTTTTTATGAAAAACCTTCTTTGTAGTTTTTAATTAACCATGGATTGTATCAAGTTTTTAAAGTACAATATACTTTAAGAAACTTGGTAACGAAGCTCTAGTACCAATTGTGGAAAACTAGAAAGGGAGGGGGGGTTGAATAGTTTTGCCAATTAAAACTTCCTTTTAAACTATTTAGATTGACTTATGTCAATCTATTTGGATGTGTGTGTTGGATGTTGATAAAAAAACATATATAAGTATGTAATGAAAAGATAAGAGTAAGAAGCACAAAACCACAACGCGAGTATTTATAGTGGTTCGGCTACAAGGACACCTTCCTTGCCCTACTCCACTCCCCGAGTCACCAACTCGAGAGTTCGTAATCACTACACCAACTTCTTATGGCGGAGAAGCCTTCACAACGTCGCCTACCCTTTTTCCGGTGCTAGGCTAACCACCGGGTTCTTTCACTCCAAGGTGAACCACACCTACACAACGTCGCCTACCCTTTATTAGGTACTAGGCTAAGCACCTAGTTCTTTCACACCAAGGTGAACCACACCTACACAACGTCGCCTACCCTTTATTAGGTACTAGGCTAAGCACCTAGTTCCATTGCAATGGAGGAACTACTACCCAACACTACACCAACGACTAATCCCAAAGGAGATCAACTCCTTTTTACAACATCATCAAGGATATCAATATCCTTGGATCTAGTACTAATCTATCTTGTACATCGAAACACACCATATCGAATGTATATCTAAGGCACCTTTCACTAATGCCTTTAACTAAATCTTCAAGACACCCTTCACTAATGTCTTGTGTCTTGACTTCTAAGCACCCTTCAATGATGTTTCTAGTCTTGACTTCTAAGCACCTACCACAAGTGCTTATGATATGGACGATAGATACCCTTCACTAATATCTTCGTCTTGACACTTGAGACACCTTTCACCAATGTCTTCAACACTTCTTAGGAAAAGAAAAACAATCATCAACAAGAAGACTTCAGTAGTCTTGATGATGAGGAAGCATGACAACTCATGGACTTGAGCTTGCTCGACTTCAAAGGTGGTGATCTCGCCTTTAAGAGGAACTTAGAAGATCACACAAAAACAAAAATACAAACATAGATCTCTTGGATCTGAGGTTAGAGAGTTTTTAACTCAAAGGGAAAGTATATTAGAAAGAGGTGAGCAACAATGAAGAAATGGCCACTATTTATAGAGGAAAAATTCTACTGTTCCCCGGATCCCACGGATCCCTCCTACAAGGGATCCGTCTAGCGTAAAGCTAGGGATCCGTGGGACGCTCCTCTTTACCCATGGGTATTTTGGTTATGGGTCATGGGTCATGGGTTGATCCATGGGTCTTTAGCTAGATACAATGTATCTCTTGAGTGCAATGCACCTAGTCACATGGGTATGGGTCAATACCATGTGTTATGGATATTATCCATATATGATATAAGCATGATGTCATGCAATGGGTTATGGGCCAAGCTCCATGTGTCATGGGCTTTGGGTTGTACCCAACTATATTCAATGTATTTGGTCAATGGGTTGTGATACTTAAGTTTCCACCCATTTATATTACCCAATATACTACATACTAGGTATGTGTATATTTTACCCAAATATGTAAACACTAGTTGTTGTACATATGTAATATTAAATCATAAAATCACTTATACTTGTTTTAGTGTTTTATGTGAAAATGTGAATATGTTAGAAACTATTAGTTCAAACCATTTACGTATTTTATTTGTTTCGTTAAAATGATTTTACGTTTATTATCGACAAAACATTAGAAGATCGTAAAATATAAATAAACGTTTTTACGGCTTATTTGTATTAACAATCTCCCCCTTTTTGTTAATGACAAAACATAAAATTATTTTAAGGAAAAGCTAAAATTCGTAGAAGTTTGAATTTGTAGTTTTACTTTCTTCTCCCCCTTTTTGTCGAAACAAAAAGAGCTTCGAAAGGAAACTAACACATTGTTTTCTGAAAAAATATGTGAAAGAAAAAAATAAAAAATAGAGAGCAAGTAACGGGAAAGGATCTCGTCTTTACTCCCCCTTGACGAGTCCATCCCTATGTAAGGTCGTCAAGAGACTAATACTAAGCTAGTTTATTTGCAACTAAGTGTGCAAAAGATTTTGTCTATGTGACGAATGTGCTCCCCCTTGTTGATTGCAATTTTGCAAAGGGATGTCATGAAATGTAATCCTAATATTGCAAGTAATTTGCAATGTATTGCTTTGACACAAAGCTCCCCCTAGCTTTAGGATGTCAAAGTCTTCATGTGTAAATTGAATAACTACAAAACAAAGATTAGAAAACAAGTATAATGCACAATTTCCTGCAAATGTGATCCAAGTTAGTAGAAAAATAGTTTTCTGTATCACGGATCCCACGGTTCCCTGCTAGTAGGGATCCGTCTAGGCAAATTAAAGGGATCCGTCTGGCTGATGAATAAATTCAGCAAATGGTGGTATAACAAATAATGTTATCACCAAAGTGAGATATGTATTATACAACATAATCATATACTCAGAAATATAGCAAGTAGCATGTAATTTCATTAAATAAAACTAGAGTTATGATATACACGGGAAACGAGTATAATATTCGGGAAATCAAAGTCTTTTCACTAATAAATATAAGAGTAAACTCCAAAATACATCTCTGTGGTTTACCTCGTTTCGCACTATACATCATCTCCCAAAAGTTTCAACAGATACATCACTCCGTTAGCAAAAGTTAACCTATATACATCCCTAAGTTAAAATAAGGACTAACGGTGCAAATTATTTCTCCGTTATCTCCTAACGAGATAGATAATGTTTACACCGTTAATCCTCTGGGTTAACGGTATTTGCACCGTTAGTCCTTTTTTACGTTTACTTTCGTTTTTTATGTTCTTTTCCATTTTTTTTACGTTTTCGTCCGTTTTTTTATGTTTTCGCCCGTTTTTTTACGTTTTCGTCCGTTTTTTTACGTTTTCGACCGTTTTTTTTTACGTTTTCGTCCGTTTTTTAACGTTTTCGCCTGTTTTTTTTCGTTTTCGTTTGTTTTTTTACGTTTTCGGTTGTTTTTTTTTGTTTTCATCTGTATTTTTACGTTTTCGTCATTTTTCACGTTTTTATCAATTTTCATATACTTTTATTGGTTTTCGTCTATAATTCTACGTTTTCGTCCGTTTTTCTTATGCTTTTATCCGTTTTCATTAATTTTTATACATATAATATGTATGAAAACGGAAAAAATGTATGAAATGGATAAAAACGTATGAAAATGGATAAAAATGTTTATGTGTCAATTTTAAATAACAATTTTGACCCATTTATGGTCTGAATCATCAAAAGTGTAAAGCACGAAAGTTGTCCGGAATGATGTTTTACATCAAGACTCGTGAGATTTTAACCTGAAAATTCAAAATAACATACGAAAACGTAAAAAAAGACGAACACGTAAAAAAACAGACGAAAACGTAAAAAAACAGACGAAAACGAAAAAAAACCTTCGAAAAGAAAACCAATACAAAAGGGCGAAAACGAAAAAAATGGGCGAAAATGTAAAAAAAGGGGCGAAAACGTAAAAAACGGAAGAAAACAGGAGTAACGGTGCAAGTACCGTTAACCCAGAGGACTAACGGTGTAAACATTATCTATCTCGTTAGGAGATAACGGAGAAATAATTTGCACCGTTAGTCCTTATTTTAACTGAGGGATGTATATAGGTTAAGTTTTACTAACTGAATGATGTACCTGTTGAAACTTTTGCGAGAGTGATGTATGGTGCAAAACAGGGTAAACCACAAGGATGTATTTTGGAGTTTACCCTAAATATAGATATAAATATATATATATATATACACACACATACATACATACATACACACACACACACACACATATATATATATATATATATATATATATATATATATATATATATATATATATATATATATATATATATATATATATATATGGTAAAGTTAAAATAAAAAGACAAATATCCGTAAAAAGAATAAAAAGATTTATTATTTAAAGAAAAATTCTCCAAAAATTCTAAAAAAATTCCCACAAGATCGGGTATGTTAGTGCATAAAACTTTTGCGAAAACATTTTTTATAAATTTGAGTGTTGATACGTCTTTTTTAATGCACAAAAGACGAACTTTGATGCGCAAAAAAATTTTGATGCACAAAATTTTTAACTTGTTTTAGTTAGATGCGCAATGTTATTTTGATGAAAAAAGTCAAAAGAAGTTGGGTGCAAAAATCAATTTTTGATACACAAAAAGCGATTTAATCGCAAACGTATTTTTTCATAATTTTTTTTCAAAAAAAATATCCACTTTTAGAAAAAAGTTTTTCACAACTTTTTCATGCACCATCATACCCGATCTTGTGGAATTTTTTGAGAACTTTTTTTGAATTTTTTTTTCTTTTTACGGATATTTGTCTTTTTATTTAATCTTTATCCTATATAGGGTAAAGTTAAAATAAAAAGACAAATATCCGTAAAAAGAATAAAAAGATTTGTTTTTTTTTAAATTCAACAAAAATTCCAAAAAAATCCCAAAAGATCGGGTATGTTGGTGCATAAAACTTTTGTGAAAACATTTTTTATAATTTTGAGTTTTGATACGTTTGTTTTAATGCACAAAAAACGAATTTTGAAGCGCAAAAAATTTTGATGCACAAAATTTTCAACTTTGTTTTAGTTAGATGCGCAGTGTTATTTTGATGAAAAAAGTCAAAAGAAGTTGGGTGCAAAAACCAGTTTTTGATGCATAAAAAAACGATTTAATGCGCAAATGTATTTTTTCATAATTTTTTTTCGGAAAAAATATCCACTTTTAGAAAAAAGGTTTTCACAATTTTTCATGCACCATCATACCCATTTTGTGGAATTTTTTGGGAATTTTTCGAGAACTTTTTTCGAAAAAATATATATATTATATATCTAGATCAAATAAGATCACGGTTAAAATATCCAACTAAATTTGACAACGACACTCTTTTAAAAATTTTTTATTAACTACAACTAAAATTGATTTTTATCATATATAGAGTTTGGATCAAATAAAAAGTATGTTATGGTAGAAAGGATAAAAAGGGTTAAAAGTGCAATTTATGACAATTGATTAATAGGGGTATTCTAGACATTTAATCATTTTTCTTTTAATGCTAATTTAAGCCTTTTTAACCTCCCATTTTAATTTTTAATATGCTTAATAACGTCACATTTCTCCCATGACATGCTTAAGTAAACATGTGTATGCTTTAAAGTAATCTGATAACATGACATCGTTGTGTTGTTAAGCTCTTTTTAGATATTGGTAGAATTTCAATGTCTATATTTCACGATATGGTTTTCAAGTATTAAACGTTAATCAAAGAGTGTCAATTAGCCTTTTATCATATTGACGTTTGCAACATTTTTTTATGTTGACATTAAAAATTATGTATCAATATTTTTTACTAGTTTTGTCAAAGTGTTAGAGCTTTAGTGTCTGCACAATTAGTTTTGTGTGTCAAAAGACTAAATGTTTAATTTATAATTTAGCAAAAAAGTTAGTGTGTCACTATAAATGCGTTATAGAACTCAGTGTTTCACAAACTTAGTGTGTCACACAAAATGTGTCAAAAAAAACTTAGTGTGTCACTAGAAATGTATTGTTAAACTAAGTGTGTCATAAAAGTGTCATAAAAGACATAGTTAGTAATTAAAAATGTGTCATAAAAGTTAGTGCGTCACTACGTATGCATAAAAAAAATTAGTGTGCCACTATATATATATATATCATATAATATATATATATATATATATATATATATATATATATATATATATATATATATATAAAAGGATGTGTCACTCTACTAAAAAGATGTGTCAATATGTCTAATGATGTGTGTCAAATGTGTCAATATTTATAAAGATGTGTCACTCTATTAAAAATATGTGCCAATATGTCTAATGATGTCTCAAGTGTGTCAATATATATAAAGATGTGTCACTTTATTAAAACTATGTGTAACTATGTTTAAGAATGTGCATTAATTGTGTTAATATACATAAAGATGTGTCAATCTATTAAAACAACATGCCAATATTCGTAAACAAAAGTGTTCAAAGTGTGTCAATTTTAATAAATGATGTGTTTAAAGGATGTATAAAATGTGTCAACATGCAACATATATGAATATAACGTAGGTTCTTTTTAATTGGTATAATAATCTTTTGAATAATAAAAAATTTACGTTTCTTTTGGCATCTCCATTTTGAATTCAATATTGGTTCCTTAATAAATGATAGCTACAAAATTGTTAACGTGAGTATTAATGTATAATGTTGAAATGACCTTCATACCCTTATAAGTACATGTAGAGATACACCTAGTCATTTAATGAGTTACATATTTACATTTGCTACCCAAAATGATCTCATACGTAGATTTAATTTTAAGTGATACAATCGAACGACTCATATTCCTTCTTATACTTTTTACACTAACTCACTTTTTACACTAACCACACTCGACATGGAAAAACTGTTTGACCTTTTGATTGTATTTCAAAACAATTCCACACAAATAGAAATGATACGGAAACTCCAGTGTATAAAAGTAATGAAAGTGAATAAAATGAAACCTAAAATATGCCGTATATTACCTATAGGTTCTGTGCTGGAGCCGATATCGTTTCGTACTTGATTTGCCATACTTGCTATTGTACCACTTTGGTGAGTTCATAACCTCGCTTTTACTTATCTTTACAAACCCCGCGAGGGAGATACATGCTATAAACTAGAACACAAGCTTTTGAAAAATGTATGCATCTTGATTATTGGTATTGCCTAAGTTGTTAGCCAAAAGTCCCCTGCATCATGAACCATTAGTCACTTGCGACTGAACGCAGATATTGTGGATAGTACTATGGGGATTAACGACCCCGTCTTGGTTATCGGAAGTAACTGGGGCACACCATATTTGAATCTCTTAGGTAATTTGCGATTACCTCCTTGGGGGCAACATCACGTATACCAGTAATTAGGTGTATGCAGTTGAGTATTGGTGTCATGAGCTTAGTGCATAATAATCTGTGATTTTCCATGATTAATTGTCTTCGAAGCAATTATCATCCTCTTGTGTTCAACTGATTAAATTTTAAACCTATGGATTCACTCAAAATTGTTGTTGACCCTTTAAGCATGTTTATCTCAGGTCATAATTGAAGAAATCCTATGGCACGAAGTGGGCAACCAAGACCTTTTTCATCTGGGTGTAAAAATAAAGTTATCATTTTCCACAAACTCATGAATCCTCTTTGGTGTAACGTTAAAACTATTTGGGAGTTCTTTTGTAACAAAACTATGAGTTTTCCTTGAATGATAACAACTTTTATCAAAACGTCTCTTTCAGAGTCTTTTTCTATGATTATTGACTGTAATCCTTGAAGTAACACCTAAATTAGCTTTCCGCTGCTATGTTGTGATTTTGGGGGTGTTACATCATCCCTAGGGATGTGTTTTTCGGCTGGACATGATGTTGTGGGCGAGTGTTTTGGTTCAAGATCTTGCGTATGGTTGGCGGGTGACATAGAGTTAGGGAAATATGACAGTAAAAGATGTGAAGAAGTGAGAGTTCATGGGATTAAGTCTTTAGTTTGTATACCAACTAATAACAGTGTCGTTGAATTTGGTTGTTGTGATGTTGTTCAACAAGATTGTGGTTTGATTGAATTGACGAAATCAGTGTTTGATCCGAATAGCTTATCTAATATCAACTTTCATAATCTTGCTGATGAATGTGAATTCCCTAATCATGGTGACTAAAATATTTTGTTGTTCTTTTGTACGGAGGTTTTTATATATTTATATATATATATATATATATATATATATATATATATATATATATATGTATATATATTTAATGGTTTTACATGATACGGATGAAGCAAGATCAAAGTTATATATGACTAATTTAAATTAAACAATGAAAAATCTAGAAAGAATATTAGATAAATCTGCTTACTGTAGGTGAAATATGACATGTAATTGCTAGTAACTAATTCATGACAAAAGATTGAATGATTATTATTTTAGTAGGCAGGGTGCAATTGGACTCCGGTATATTGTAGCGGAAATTTTAGTTATAATATAGGTAGCTAGAACATCTTTTTTCTGTGTATAGACACTAGTTAATCATCGATCACATAATGGACTAATTCACGCCAGTTTTATGGCTAAGTTGTCCTTTACTTTTCTTAGTTTTGCCTAACAAAAGCTAGATTATTTTTAGGCCTTCAAAATCAAGTAGGTGAAGGTCTAGAAGAAGTGACGAGCACAAAGAAGACGAATATGTCCTCTTCTTATTCAGATCCACTGGAAATCAATAGCTCATCATCATTAACAACCAAGAACAAAGGTACACTGAAGAGGAAGGGTCGAAGAGTAAAGTACACAATCACACAGCCAGAAGTATTGGCAACTGAGTACCATGTGGAGGTCGAGCGACAACAAAGAGAGAAGCTAAATCATCGCTTTTACGCACTAAGGTGTGTTGTACCATACGTTTCAACGATATACAAGGTTTCTCTGCTAGCAGATGCAGTTACTTACATCAATGAGCTCAAATCCAAAATCCAAATGTTAGAAAATAATAAAGGGTCGAAATCTTCTCTTTTAAGATCTACAAATGACAACCAACTGAGCATCAATCAATGTAACCATGTTCATGATCAAAGAAATACTAGTCATTCAACGGCTAATCAGGTTGAAGTCGATGAAGTTACTTGAAAAGGAAGCAATGATTAGGGTACAATCTGCGGAAGTTGATCATCCGGCATGTAAGTTGATAGATGCAGTTAGAAGCCTTAATCTAAAGGTTCATTGTGCAAGTGTCTCTTGTGTGAAGGATGTGATGTTGCAAGATGTTATTGTGAAGGTTCCTAACGGATTCACAAGTGAGGAAGACACCTTACGACTTGCGATTCTTGACAATATGTGTTTGGACTAACAAATAGTTATATTTAATGCTTAGTTTCTTTGAGTGTTCATTCCATCTACTGTATCCGCATTGTTAGACATCAAAAAGTAATTACTGCATAAACGACGTGTGCTAGTCCCGTTTATAGCTATCTACACTAACACTGTGTTCTCAAGTTATGATTTGAGAAGAGAGTGAAAGGGAAGAAAAAGCAACCTAAAAATTGTCATGTTCTTAAGTTTTTTATTTTTTATTTATTTATTTATTTATTAAATATGAAGTGGAGGAAATAGAGAAGAAGAGAGTGAAAGTTATTGTGTTTTTTATGTGAAACTTTCACCTCAAACTTGAGATGAAAATTGAGGTAGCAACAACTACAAAATAAATAAAATTTATTGACCAAAATAACCTTAATTGCAAGGGGATCATTTGCAATCATTCATGTTTGTAACTCATGGGAAATTGAAGCATTTGTAAGGCGTATGCCTCCAAAAAGTGGGAATTTTAATTTGCTTGAAAAATTTAAAACTTTTTTATAAACTTTTAAAATCGATTTTTTAAACTTTATATAAAATGTAACACTTTTTTTACAAACATCCATATAAATTTCTTTCATAAACTTCTTTTTCTTTCTTTTTCAAAACAAAAGAATACAATAAAATACAAGTTTCTTTCTTTTACTTCCCTTTCTTCTTTACAATTCTTTACTTTCATTTCATTTTCTCTCTAAAAGAAATCGAAAACAAAATGTAAGTGTGAAATCCAATATCATGCTAAGTGTGAATGCCAAAAGATTATGCACTTATGCTTTGTGGATGTGATGCGGCAGTTGTAACAACGAAGTTTTACAATCCTTTAGTTAGTGTATCTAACTATTGTAGTGTAATATAGGCAAGATCGAGAAATATTGTTCTATAGAGGAATCACTGCAACAAATAGTTAAATTCTACACATTTTTCGGTTAAAAAATGCACACTTTTAAATGTTTAAAATATCAAAGTTCACGCTTCACTAGTGTATGGACAAATGTTGCGTGAACAATATCTCAACATTTGAAAATGTAGACAAAATAGTCGCATGTTCACATGAAAAGTGTAGAAAAAATATAAAGTACGCATGTATAAATGTGGAAAAATATAAATATATTCACACCCACAAACGTGTAAAAATCCTATTGACAAAAGTTCATATTGATAAATCACATAAAATACTCTCTGTACCTAAATGAGTCTACAAACTCCCTACTAATATAAAACAAGCATTAATCACTTCCAAATTTTTACACGCTTATAACTGTGCATAAAATCATGTCTTTACATGTTTATAATTATGTTCAGTTTTAACACATCTTATAGTGTATAAATGTATAAATAAAAGTACATGACTTCATAAGGCTTGTAAAAATAAACGTGTATACTTTGACTTTTTCTTATAGTGAATAATGAGGTAGGTTCGAGATGTGTTACAATTTGATCTAAAGACGAAAGGAGGTTATTTTTGGTGTTTCTAGAATTCATAAAAGCAAGTAATAATCGGGTATTAAGGATATTTGTTTTAAGCTAATATTAACCTAAATGCAAGAAAAGTAAATTTTTGGTGTGAACTTATAAGTGGGAAAACGTACTTATCTAAGGTGCGCTACTCTTTATTAGTAATTTAATTAATCATATTGAATTGCCGCACCTTGTTTAATGTAATGGGGATATTCCTTATTACCGATTGTGTGTTGGTCAGTCACAAGTGAATGTAGCAGACTTATTGAATGGCGCCTAAGAATGCCTAAGCATCACAAAATAACTACAACATGCTTTAAATATCCCATCCAATTAAACACTAATTCTAAGTATTTAATTAATCATTTCTAGTCAACGTTCAAGCTAAATCGGAATCCTAACCAGTTTTTGATTTCTAACGAACACATTCATCAATAAGACACAATTGGAATAATCATTACACTAATAAATTTCATTCAATCCAGATAAACACTAAGTTATTTAGCCTAGTATAGCATATGAAAAATAAAAAATCAACATAATCTAGCAAATAATGATAAACATAACTGAACGGTTAATTGAATAATTTATCTCAATAATATATATGAGTTAATGAGGTAAAAAGCACTGAAAAGCACCTCAAAAATGGTTTGGGTTTAGCTCCTAAAAGTTCCACACAAATTATAAAATCAAATCAAAAGTTTATTGAGGTTTTTGTCTCTGTCGGCATCAGCTTATGCTTGTGACGCCGTCAGCTCGCCGTCGTCAATTATCGTATTTTTCGACCGATTCGATCTGATACCGTCGGGTTATAAGTTGTGACTGCGTCAACTTTGGTTTTTACACCGCCTCCTTAGCCATCTCAACACACTGAGCCGTTATGATTTGTAATTATTTTTCACTTTCTGTCAATTTTGGTGACCACGTCAGAGTTGCCGGTCACAGACTTGAAACTTTGTCTTTTCATCCTTTATTTATCCGAATGAGCCCAAATCTTGTACGTTTTCAACAAATGCATTCCTAATACCTAAAGCACAAAAAGAAAGGATCTGTGGCAATAAATGATACAATGTGCATGAAATTAATGGCTAAATAACCCCTAAAAACCATATGATTTTGCACCTCATCAAATGTCCCCACACTTAAGATTTGCTTGTACTTAAGCAAATATGCTTTTAACTAAGATAATAAGTATGAGGGATGCAAAGGTCGTTACTTTTAAAAAGATGAATCCGACAAAAATATTGACGTTAAATGTAGTTTTAATTTTATGTAACTTTTTTTCTCTTAAATTTTAGGTGTTTTTTTTATTTTTTATTTTTTTTATTTATTATTAAAATTATTCAAACATTAGTTTGTTAAAAAAAAAAAAAAAAAAAAACACACTAATTCCGTCCCAAAGTCAATGTCCATTTTCATATTTTACAAATATAAAACAAATGGGCATCTAAAATATTGACCAATAAAATTTCACACTCACTAACTTATAAGCATTTTTATTGGTTGAAAATAAAAGTGGACATTTATTCTCTAACAAACAAAAATAGCAAAGTGGACAAATATTTTGAGATTGAGGGATTAATTGTGGGTTCCAAAAGATGACGATTTGACATGTTATGAGAGAAGGTGCTTTTGAATATGTGAATGATAGAGCGTTAAACGAACATGTTGAGGTGACATCAGAACAAAGTGTTTTGTCATGTATTTTTTTAAAAACGGCGAATTATATAAACAACCTAGCAACGAGCTAGGAGAGAGGAAGCATTTACAAGAAGATTGAAACAACATTACATTGGTTATCAAGGTACTCAAAAAGGAGAAAGTTCCTATCCCTATTAGCCAAGGCCTTTTGGATGTACGTATAAAGAAAATTCGTTTCTATAATGCCAGGATAATCAAGGGTTGTTTGAACAATGGCATCAAAAAACATGTATTGACATGGATTAAGAGACATCCCGATGCTCTTAGAATCATAAGATAATGAACATAAATAGATGTTCACGAAAACAAGTATGATAATAATAGATGGCATAGTAGATTAAAATATCCAAGCTTCCGTATGCCGTAACTAGGTAAAAAGGAACACCAGCAGACGTACGTATGAAGTCAAGTCAGTGAGGTGTGAAAACTTAACAATTAACATGCATGATGCGTTATATAGAAAGCAATTTTGTTTGGTCTCATGTACAATTGATTGTGCCTTTAGAAATGGTAGCGTGGTCGAATGTTGAAAAGTCTAGCTTGATTCCGTCACGTATAGGTAAGGTTTCTTTTCATTCTAGAAGTAATACGTGATACGGGTCAAGCTGATGGGATCTCAATGTCGTTACCATGTTCAACTCGTTTTGAACTATCTCTTCCATTGTATCACTACAAGAAAAAGTAGCTTTAGTGACGAGAATTCATTGACGAGAAATTTTTTTGGTCACCATTTAGCTGAAAATAGCGACGATATAATTTTTCGTCATTATTTTTGGTCATCGGTAGAAATTCAGTGACGAAACTTATAAATCGTCCCTATTTAGTCACTAAATTACATGAATAGTGACGAGAAATCTCGTCATTAAGTATTAGTGACGAAATTTTGATCACTATTTCACATATTGCTAATTCTATAAAATGGTTAAGAATAAGGGCATTTAGATATGTACTTATTAAAACTTGCATATTCGTATATTAATCCAAAAAACTATCAAACATTGTGGATAAAAAACTTGTATAATAGAGAAATTTGCAAAATTACAAATACTTAACTTTTTTTGATGTATTCTCCTCTAAACATATTATTTGAAACAAATGTTTTAAAAAGCCGGGTTTTCTGATCGACCCGGTCATCGGGTTACCGGTTCGACCGCCGACTCAACCCGATTTTGTTTTAAAAAAAAACTATTACTTTTTTCAAGCGGTTCGACCACCGGGCCAACCCTGTTTTATATAAAAAAAGATGAAAAAAACTAACTCGATGTATCCAAGTCACTTAAAACCTGACAAATATAACTGGTTAACCCGTTTCTAAAAACCACGTTTTCTTTACCCGTCACATATTATATTTTACAGATATGAAAAAAAAAAAAAAAAAAAAAAAGCCTTGAATAAATATCAAACATGTATTCAATAAATAGTAGTAACACATATATTTATCAAATTTTCCTTTTATAACCCGTCATTCACAAACCTTTCCTTTTTATAAATATCTCAAATAAAAAAATTAAATACATCACCACTCCATCACCATCTTCGTTCGTTACCATCACCACCACCAGCGTCGTATCACCGCCATCATCACCGTCGAATCACCATCACCATCACCATCACCAGCGTCGCGACGTCGAGATCACCGTAATCACTTCACCATCGCCGTCGTCACACCATCGCATTCACAATCACCGCCGTCTTCTCCGATTCAGAGACATCTGTCAGGTTAATTTCTGATTTTACAATCATCAATCATCTCTGTTATTTGTTCGATTGAGTTTGTAAGTGTTGAAGATCACTAGTGAAATCTATGTACAAACTCCTGATTATTATATTGATGTAGGTATGTTTGGCAATGAGCTTTTAAGAGTGTTTAGAAACGTTTACTTTAGGGTTTAACATTTAGCATTTAGAACTGAGAGCACATTTGGTAAGCAGCGTTAGCATTTTAACTTTTTATCAAAACACTACTTGAAGGAGCATGAAGCGTTTAGTTTTTACGTCATTTTACACTTATAGTCACTGATACAGCTACATTATCTGATATTTTCGATCAATTTTGACCTCGTGTGGATACGTTTGTGTAGTTAGTTGTTGATCATTGTTGTTTTATTTTAGGTGTGAATTGCAAGATGTAATACATTATCGAAACTTGAATGCTTATAACCTTAGTAGTTGATAAAATGCCTCGATGAAAAAAAATAGTAGTCGTAACACAAGTGTTCGAATAATGCCTCAATAAAAACGTTAGTACCTGCTACACACGTGTTTGATAAAATGTCTCAATAAAAACGTTATTAGTTGTTACACAGGTGTTTGGTAAATTACCTCCATGAAAACGTTAATAGTTGTTACACAGGTGTTTGATAAATTGCCTCAGTGAAAACATTGGTAATTGACCGGTCATTGTTAAGTTGGCTAATGGGTATAATGCGGTCATCTACTCGGTTGGGTATATATGGAGTTTAGCTTTAGGCGCTTATTAGCTTATTGTATTATCCCGACACTCTCGGCTGTGTTTGTTTCGGATTATATAGCCGGCTTATAACTTATTTGGTTTTGGCCTTATTTTTCATAAGCTCACTTTTTAAATGCATTGTTAGTGAGCTTATAACTTATTGGGTTTTGGGCATATAACTTTTTAATAGTTTACATACATGGTGCAGCTATTGTTATTTTTCACGTTCTTTATGTGTCTCTAGTGCTCGTAAGTTGGTTTAGAAAATGTATGTCTCTTGAATATGTTAGAAGTCAATCCGTACAGTTTGGTTTCTTTTCTACATATGTGCCAATGAAATAACAAGTGCAATTAAGGGTATCATGTACTCGGCCTCGCATATGGTAAAAAGTAGGTGATGTTTTAAGACATAGAATATAGTCGAAAGCCATGTTAACAAGTGCAATACCCGTGCGTTACCCGGGCATTTACTTATTAATTCCTTACTTAGACGGTGATTAGAAAATATAATGGCTGACGCATTTCTTTTTGCCAAATAAGTAAATAACGATTGTGAAAGGCTAATTTTTACAATGTTGGATGTTTCTTGACGATCTAACTTTCATCAATAAAGGTTAATTCATGTGTTACCCATGAGTATATTGACACCCATGACAACTTATAAAAAAGGTTAATTGTTGTTTCATTTTTCCTACACCATCTGCAACCGTATATGTAAACTTCAAATAGGTAGTTACGTTCTTTAAGTTCTCTAGTTAGAGGTTCATGCTGTTTTTAGTAGCCATAAAATAATGAATCATATTATGTATAATGTATCTATCGAAAATTAACAAACTTTTTGAATTTTTTGTGAAAGAACTCGAATCCTTCACATGATCAGATAATATATAAATGAAGTGAATAATTAAACATGTGCTTTATTGTGTAACTAAATTTCCAAGATTGTGGTAAATAGCTATAAAATAGGTAAACTTGTATTTTAAATGGCTGAGATTTGATTTTAACATCATCTAATGGCTGAGAATGAATGCCATGTCACCATTTTTTATCTATGCTCCGCTAGCAATAGAAAGGGGAATTTAAAACCAGACTGAATTTGGAACCTTGAGGTTAGCTTCAGAGTTGTAACTTAATCTTAGATAAAGACAAACTAACCAGCAATATGAACTAGGATTAGCGTGTAATAGGTGGTGCATACATATCTACAGTTGAGATCATTCTTCTACTGTCACAGTATAGGATTATGTATTTTGTGTCCTAGTAGCTGGAACGATGATGCATGACTTGTTACAATCTTTACTTCACCACTTGATACCATACTTCCTTCCATTGAGGGAAGTGTTTATCAGTTTTGTGGAATGTGTCTACAAGAAAACGGTTTTTATGCAATTGGTTGCCTTCTTTTGATTTGAAATGCCTTTATCCGGGCTTTTAATCTGTGTTATACTTAAAAAGTTCCATCTGATATGTGCAGGAGAGCTGCTTGCTTCTGGGGCTGACGGTATGAGCTCTTAACTTGATTATATAATGCGTTATTTTGTTCTTAAAGAGACGCTATATGAATTTGTTTCTTATATATACAGGCTGTGAGCTGATAATATTGAAACTGCACAATACTGATCCTGCTCATGTGTGGAAGGTCCTCAAGACATTGTCGTAAGGCATTTCATTGTAACTACTATACAGGTTTCATCGAAAAGATGTATTGTACTTGGAGTGGTCTACTGATGGTGCATTTCTCATTTCTGGATCAGTTGATAACTCTTGCATCATATGGGATGTATTTCCAACTGCTCTATTGTATTCATATCTCCAAAACTTTGCAGTTTGCTCGTTTGTATGTATTAGATCAGAAGGACATGGTACTCGCCCTACACCCTGTTGATTTTGGGTATACCATTGAGGTAAGAATCGTGAAAGACACTCTGTTGTCTCCTTATTTATTTATTCATTAGTTTGTGATAAGTATCTTTAATGTAGACTAGCATTTTATCTTCTTTTTTTAGGGAGTGCCCACTAGTCGTACAAATCTTTGATGAGCATCTGATCAGGGGAATGCCAATATGCAGGTTAGATGTATTCCCTCATATCTTTATGTTAGTTCTAAACTTGTTGAAACTGAGAGAGTAAATGATTTGTGTTTACAAATACATGATGATGCACATCCTTTATGTTTCAATTTTTTAATTGAGTTTCGGATGACATAACTTATAAGCATGCTAATGTGCTTTTATTCTCAGGAACAACTGGTATACCGTATGTCAATCTGCCTATATCGTATGTCAACAAATTTTCGAAGACATACTTTCTGTGACTGTGACAGACAACATAAATGTTAGAACTTGCAGACAATAAACTCAGTAACTTAATAAGTTGATTATTTGTTTATGATTTTTTATGCAACAGAAAATAAATTCAGCAACTGAACTTGTGAAGGTTATTGAAGAGATGAAATCGTTCAATGTTTTTGCTAAGACCCGTCTTGAAAGAACAAACAAACGTAATCAGGGTGCAAGGCTTAAGAGGGCTGCAGAGGCCAAGAAGGAAGAAAAGAAATAGATCAAGAGTCTTAGTTTCAAAGTTTATAAATTCCAAGGTATGGAACTGTTTTCTAGTGAGCCCTGATCTAGATCGAGTGTAGGAGAAAGCAGTATAATTACCCCTGATATTTATAGAATGAATTAAGAGCTTCGACTTTATTTGTCAACTTTAAATTCTGTGATTTTAGGTTTAGTTATAACGTTGAATTTGTTACAGGTACAACCAAGTGTTTAGAAAATTTCAATATGTTGCGACTTTGTTTAGTGATTTTTCACGGAATTTATAACATGTATTTAATTATCTAGTAATGTTTTATCGCAGACAATTCCAGAGGTTGTGAAAAGATGGAGCAATGAAGTGCAAGAAGCTGTTCAGTCGAGGTCTGCACTTGTACAGTTTCATGCACTTGCTATCCTTTTTATGCTCATTAGATACTCTTATTATTTATCTGCAACTTATAAGAAAATCCAAACCACGTATCTACAATCCTGAGTTGGCAGCTTATTTTATTTATAGAGTCGATGTTACCAGACTGTCCAAATCGGTAAATTTAGGAGGGTGTGAGTGACCATGTATGTATATCTCAATAGCTGCTGCAAGATCATAAAAGACTAGAATAGTAGACATATAATTAAGTTGACGTTGATGTATGTTGTGTTTTAGTGACGTCTAGTGTATTGAACATTCATGTAAATTGTGTTTTATTGATGATCTTAATAATAGTAGACATATAATTAAGTTGACTAATAAAGGTATATTGAGTCTATGATTTGAGACTTCATGTAATCACCATATTTCATAGTGAATGTCGCTTAGTTTTGTGTTTCATATATAGTATCAGTTCATGAATAACAGAATTTTTGGAGGTTAAATAGTTATGGATTTGATAGTAGCTCATGTGGTTACCGAATGAGTATACTTTGAAACCACATTGCCTAACAAGTTATGAATTGGCTTTTAGGACTGCCACCTGATATTCAAAATAGGTTATGTTTGTATAATATTTACTCTCTGATGGGTTTTCTTTTTGTTATTATGGCTTTTAATAGCCTTAATAATTAATTGCAGGCTCTTTGAATTGTTTGTTAGCATTCTTGATCTGATCATTTCCTTCAAAATGCACGTCTTGAAGAACAGTTAGACACCGGGATTGTTGATATGAAAGCTAACACTATTGAACTAGAAGGAGCTCCAAAGGTTACTCGCTCTGTATTCGCATGTTTTTTTTTATTTATTATTTTATTTTCACATTGTAACATGTATGTGTGTTAGTTAACTTTTATCGTCTTTTGCCAGATTGTTCATACGGATCGTATGTCCGGGGTGTCCACTGTACTATATACATTGTCATGGATTGTGGCATTACGTGGGAGGTATGTATATTTTTCTTTTGAATTGCGGTGTTGTTGGTTGTATCTGTATTTTATCTAGATTCTGAATCTCTTGATTTTTATTTTTATTAATAGGCTGCATCTACATTGCTTAGCTAGAGGTAATGTCTGGTTTCTTCTGCTAGTGGATTTTATGCCTCACTTACTATTATCAATTTGACTTGTATCAAATTGGTATCAGAGCAACTCGATCCGGCGACACTGTTCATCCATGACGAAGGTAGCTGATTTGGAGGCGAGTCTGGAGCAGTATAAGGTTGAGCAAGCTGCTAGCCAAACAGAATTGAAAGAAACTATAGACAAAAATAAGATTGATGCTGACAAACAGTTCGCTGAAATCCTACAATTGCTGAAAACACTACAACCGCCTACCACTGTAGTCGCCACCTTATCCATGCCACACTACACACAACCACAGCCCTATCCCAACACTACACTACCGCCGCCAACCTTTGCCTTCACCAACCCGTTGCTCGCTCAGCAACAGCCACAGCTGACCCAACCATCTTCTTCCGCTTACACTAGTTTTTCTGGCCTTTGCTTTGACTCACAGGGGTTTCCAATTCCACCTGGATCGACGGGTGAATTTTATGGGCCGTTTCAGACAGGGGAGCATAGTAGGCACCATAACCGCAGACCACCGGTGAGTACTGAAGGGAAGTTCCAGAATTTCTCGGATTTTTCGTGGGAAAACACTGGTAGGGGTTTTGCGGGGCCAACTCGAACAATTCCACCGCCACCTGTTCACGGGAACGAACGGGGATGGGGACCGGGGACAGACTATCGGATGCGAAAACTCAAGATGCCTCTGTTTAACGGGGATGACGTATATGAATGGGTTTATCAGGCTGAAAGATTTTATGACATTCAAGGTTTATTGACCCCAGGGGAGAGACTCAAGGCTACGATGATGTGCTTAGAAGGTCCGGCCTTGTCTTGGTTTCGATGGAGTGACAACAGGGAACCGTTCCAGAGTTGGGAAGACCTAAAGCGACGGATGTTGGTTCGTTTTCAACCGTCGCAAGCGGGTAGTTTACACGAACAGTTTTTTGCCATTAGCCAGAGCGGGACCGCCCGGGACTATATCACTATGTTTGAGAAGATGGCATCACAATTACCGGGGTTGCAAGAGGAGGTGCTCGAGGGGATTTTCATAAAGGGGTTAAAACAGGAGCTACGCACGGCGGTTCGAACCCAGAAACCCGCGGGATTGGGTCAAGCCATGGAATTAGCATTAATCATTGATGAAACAACAAAAGGGGTAACCCCCAAGCCTGCAAACAGAACCGTTGGAGGTAGCTCTCGACCTTCACCTGTGACCGCAGGGATGGGTGCTGGAAGGGCTCCATTTAAACGCATGACAGACTCGGAATTGGCTGATAAGAGAGCTAAAGGGCTTTGCTATCGGTGCGATGGAAAGTTTGGTCCGGGGCATCGATGTCCAGAGCAAGCCCTTCAGGTTCTTCTCGTGGATGAAGAGGGTGAGGAGAAAGAAGGGGAGGACGACAAGGAGCACGCTCACCTTGATATGGTAGAGGTGTCGGCACAGTCTGTAGCAGGTATCACGTCTCCTCGCACTATGAAATTACGAGGCACAATAGATGGGATTCAGGTAGTGGTTTTAATTGACAGTGGGGCAACCCACAATTTTCTGTCCATTGAATTGATCGATCATTTGAATTTGCGGGTTACGGGAACACGTGAAACCCGAGTGATTCTGGGTAACGGGAAATCAGACAAAAGTGTCGGGATGTGTCATGGGGTGCAATTGGAATTACCAGGGCTGGTTGTTACCGATGATTTTTATCCGTTAGAGTTGGGTAGTACAGATGTTATACTCGGAGTAAAATGGTTAGGAGAGTTAGGCGACGTTCAGGTGAATTGGCGGAAACTAACCATGACATTCCAGTATGCGGGGGAGCAGGTAACACTAAACGGTGAGGTCGGGTTACACCGTGGGCTTTCTTTACGAGCCCTCACACGAGGGCTATCTGATATTGACAAGGGTTACATTGTCACCATGGCGAATTTGGGTGGACTTGAAATGGCGGAATCGCAGGTTCATCCGGATCTGGATGACATACTAACTGACTTTTCAGATGTGTTTTCTATGCCTGCAGATTTACCCCCCACACGGGATCACGAGCACGCGATTGTTTTGAAAGGGGGAACCGAGCCCATAAATGTTCGACCCTATCGTTACCCGCAACTGCAGAAGGATGAAATCGAGAGATTAGTGGGGGAAATGATAGCAGCGGGGATTATTCGGCCCAGCACTAGTCCGTATTCAAGCCCGGTTTTGCTAGTTAAAAAGAAAGACGGGAGCTGGCGTTTTTGTGTTGATTACCGGGCTTTGAATAAATCGACGGTCTTGGATAAATTTCCTATACCCGTTATTGATGAGCTGCTTGATGAACTACATGGGTCAACGGTATTCAGCAAGTTAGATTTAAAATCGGGATACCATCAAATTCGCATGAAAGACTCGGACATTCCAAAAATGGCTTTTAGGACTCACGAAGGGCATTACGAGTTCTTAGTTATGCCATTCGGGTTGACTAACGCGCCGTCCACTTTTCAGTCTTTGATGAACAGGGTGTTTCGGTCTTATCTAAGGAAGTTCGTGCTGGTATTTTTTGATGATATCCTCGTTTACAGCCGAACTATGGAGGAGCATAGGGAGCACTTGACATTGGTTTTTGGTTGTTTAAGGGCTGAAAAGTTGTTTTGTAACAGAAAGAAGTGCGTTTTTGGACAGAAACAGGTGGATTATTTGGGTCATATTGTAACAGGTAACGGGGTACAAGCCGATCCATCAAAGATCTCGGCTATGATGGATTGGCCGATTCCCCGAAATGTGAGGGACTTGCGTGGGTTTCTGGGGTTGACAGGTTACTATCGGAAATTTGTTAAAGATTATGGAAAAATTGCTCGGGCTTTAACTGATTTATTAAAAAAAGACAGTTTTCTGTGGACAGAGGAGGCAACACATGCATTTAGAGAATTGCAATTGGCAATGACTCAAGCGCCTGTTTTGGCGTTGCCCGACTTTTCGAAACGCTTCACGATAGAGACTGATGCTTCGGGTAAGGGTGTAGGGGCGGTCTTGATGCAGGAAGGTAAACCGATTGCCTTCTTTAGCCAGGTTTTAGGTCCACGGGCGCAGATGAAATCAGTATATGAACGAGAGTTAATGGCAATAGTGATGGCAGTCCAAAAATGGCGGCCTTACTTGTTAGGGCATCAATTCACAGTCATCACAGATCAGAAGAGCCTTAAATTTTTGCTTGAACAAAGACTGGTGGTTGGGGAGCATCAAAGGTGGGTTTCCAAGTTGTCCGGGTATGATTTTGAGATTTTGTACAGGCCCGGAAAAGAGAATGGGGCAGCCGATGCTCTTTCTAGACGTGGGGAGGAACTGGAGTATGGTGTGTTGTCTGTTACATCGGTGGGGTTATCGGACCAGCAGTTGCAAGACCTCAAAAACGATCCAGAAGTTGTTGCATTGCGGAGCCGAGTTCAATCAGGGGAGGACAGAACCGAGGGGTATCGCGTAGACGAGGGGTTGGTTCGTTATCACGGGAGATTGGTGTTACCACGAGCATCTGAGTTGATTTCCCACTTGTTCAGCGAGATCCATGGTAGTGTCATTGGGGGTCACGAGGGTACTCAAAAAACATATCAGAGGTTGTCTCGGGAATTCTTTTGGGTTGGGATGCGACGGGATGTGGCTAAAATGGTGGCTGAGTGCGGGGTGTGCCAAAGAAACAAGTATTCTAACCTGTCTCCGGCAGGTCTATTGCAGCCTTTGTCCTTACCGTTACGCATTTGGGAGGACCTTACTATGGACTTTATTGATGGATTGCCTAAATCGACAGGGTATAGTGTGATTATGGTGGTAGTGGATCGTTTAAGCAAGTCAGCTCACTTTGTGCCTTTAAAACATCCGTATACTGCCGCATCAGTAGCTACGGTGTTTGTACGGGAGATAATACGGTTGCATGGGGTTCCGAAATCGATAGTGTCTAATCGGGACCGGGTATTCATTAGTCACTTTTGGCGGGAATTATTTAAGTATCAGGGGACGATCCTGAAGCGGAGTACGGCTTACCACCCGCAGACGGACGGTCAAAGCGAGGTGGTGAATCGGAGTTTGGAGACATACCTGAGGTGCTTTGCATCGTCAAGACCAAAGGAATGGGTGAAATGGTTGCCATGGGCCGAATACTGGTATAATACTTCATATCATTCGGCCATTCGCACAACTCCTTTTAAGGTATTATTCGGTCGAGACCCGCCTAGTCTGATTACTTATGACCATGGTACCGCTCTTACTCTTGAGGTGGATCAGTATTTACAAGGGAGGGATCGGATTTTGGAGGAGTTGAAAAGTCAGCTTTTACGTGCCCAGCGGATGATGAAAGAACAAGCCGATGGCAAGCGAAGGGATGTCTCATTTGAAGTTGGTGATATGGTTTACTTAAAGTTGCGTCCCTACCGTCAGATGTCCGTGGTTCAGCGGGCAAATCAGAAGTTGGCTCCGCGATTCTTTGGTCCTTATGAGGTTGTAGAAAGGATAGGGAAGGTGGCTTATAGGTTGAAATTGCCTCCTACTTCAACAATTCATCCGGTTTTTCATGTGTCTCAGCTTAAGAAGATGATTGGGGACCAACGAGTACAGTCGGATTTGCCTGATGCTTACTCAAATGAGCAGGTAATGGAGCCAGACATGGTGTTGGGAACTCGCAAAGTGGGAGGGCAACAAGAGGTGCTGATTCAGTGGAAGGGATTACCGCAGACGGAGGCTACGTGGGAGATATTTGAGCAGATTCAGCAGCAATTTCCCAGCTTCCACCTTGAGGACAAGGTGGTTTTCCGGGGCGGGGGTGATGATATGAACCGTTGGGGCCAAGTTTACAAGCGCAAGACTCGAGGGGGCTAATTGTCATTAATTATAGTTACTGGCTGAATATGTTATTTTCTGGTTTAGTATTTATCATGGTCGATTACACTTAGAGAGTCATTCAGACTTTTGGCTTTTCATTTTCTTCTTGTTCATTGGGAGATTCCTGGATCTCAAAAGCCAGGCCACTTTGGGGTTTATCTAATAAAAGCATTTGGTTAAGGTTGATTAATGCCTCACTTACTATTATCAATTTGACTTGTATCAGTATGTTAGTTAACTTTTATCGTCTTTTGCCAGATTGTTCATACGGATCGTATGTCCGGGGTGTCCACTGTACTATATACATTGTCATGGATTGTGGCATTACGTGGGAGGTATGTATATTTTTCTTTTGAATTGCGGTGTTGTTGGTTGTATCTGTATTTTATCTAGATTCTGAATCTCTTGATTTTTATTTTTATTAATAGGCTGCATCTACATTGCTTAGCTAGAGGTAATGTCTGGTTTCTTCTGCTAGTGGATTTTATGAATCTAAGAGATAATGGCTTGGAAGAAGGCACTATCTTTTGGCGATCGAAGGGTATCAAAATCTAATCATTAAATAGTTTATCTTGCCCAAGGCGTTAATATTCTTGGTATTAACCAAGCATAAGAAATGTATCATTGTTCTCCATTATGATGTGTCTTTCAGCTTTTATGGAATGTTCAAGATATTCCGCCTACTGTTGGGGAAATAGTCAGGTATTGAAAGTCAAAAACTGCAAACCTTGCTCACGCTTGAATATCACCTTCGTGCTTTATGTGTTATGGTTGCTTTATTCTAATTTGCAGGGAGATGTCCATAACTGAGCTGAAGGACAAATACAGGAAGACAATATCATTAGAAAATGCTCAAGGTAGATGGAAGGATGAGTATGAAGTTTCATCCTAGCAGGTATAAGTATACTAGCCAAACTCATTGATGCAAATTTTGTCGCATGTATTTAGGATTATGTTCCTTCTTGATGGTGTTCAGTAGTAATTAGTAGATATAGCAACTTTTTATGTGAAGGAAAAAGTATCCGTGGTAAAATATAGTGGTTGAAAATCATCCATCTGCAAGTGTTCATTTTATTGCTTTACAATGCAATATATGTGTCACATGGACAATTTTACTAAGCTTTGCGTTTACTCTGAGTTGCAGTGCATGCGCATGGTCCAAAGTGTAAACTGGGAAGCTTTTATATGGTCGGCAGATGAATACAACAAGTAAATGTAGTTGGCGGCCTTATTCAAAGCTGCTCATATTGTTATAACATTATGAGTTTTGAAGACACGTTTGTGATGATTAGAAAAGAAAACACACGGATGAATGAAGTTAATATGTTAGTTTTGTATTTGTATTGCTACAGATTTCTCGATTTTAGTTTGTTTGCAAAAGCAATTATGCAGTAAAACCAATATTAGTTCCATTTTTTTTTTGCTATATGTTCGTAATTAGTGACGACCTTTTTGGTCTCTAACTATTTGTAGTTCGTGATGACTTTCTCGTCACTAATGGTAAATACCAGTGACGATTTTTCGGTCACTACTAAAGCTGTGACGAAAAATTTCGTCACTAACCGGATTAAAACGTGACGACTAATCTGGTCACAAATTAGTGACGAGGTATATTTTCGTCTCCAATTGATTTCTTGACGGAGCTTTAGTGACGACTGGTGACGACTTGAGTTTAGTCACTAAACAATTTTGTGACCACTTTTTACACTGTTAGTGACGAAACTGTTTTCGTCACTATAGGCCAATTTTCTTGTAGTGTATTTACAAGAACAGTAGAAGTTTTGAACTATCTCTTACATTGTGTTTGCATGAATGAAAAACACATGATCGATTGCAGAACAGTAGAAGTTTTGCCAACATTCATTTTCTTGACAATCGGGTTCATCTAGCTAGTTAGTACGTTTACTAGCTTCCAAACTAACATGTTCTTGCCATAAACTAAATATACCTGTCATTTGGTGATCGACATGTTTCTGCTAATCCATTCTGTTATGTATGTTAATTAAAAATAGGGTTTACATTAAAGTCAAAACTCAAAACCTATTGTTCAAATTGATAATGAATGAGGTTGAATAATGAAGTTGTACACATGTCATAGCATGAACACAAGACCATGAGTGATGAGACCCAACCCACCAAAGTTAAAGCCTCCCACATGAGCAATGTGTTCTATATTATAGATCCGTACAAATCTCGAAATCGAATATGAATATGTGCGACGAATGTTAATGAATTTTAACAATATGGTAAGTATATTTATAATCGTTAAACTGAAAATCATTGAGGGTATTATATATTTGAGTTATTTATTAGTAAACGTTTAGCATATATAGCTCACCTCTAATACTTTGTAGAAGTACTTAGTCTAAATATCATGATAGCAAAGAGCAAATGCATGCCCTCAGCAAGTTTTAGCATCACTAATCAATGACTACAGCTAGTTGCATGACAAACTCAAAAACACTGGGAACTTAAGATGGTTTTGTTCTTTTTGAAGGGCAATTAGACAAGGAATTAGCATGCTTGTACAATTTTATTTTATATTGTAATTCTCTTTTCCCTCTCTAGTCTCTTGCTAGAGTGTTATCAATAAAATGTCAGTAAATAAAACTATAATAGTCAACTTACATGTTATCTGACATAAAAAGATTTAGATTATAATTCTTCCTAAGAAACCAAATTTCATTGTTCTTAACCTCTTATAGTCACCCGACACAACAATTATAGATCAAGAAAAAAGTGTCCCAAGTAAAGACTTCCGTATTAAAACAAAACGGTCACAGAAAAGTCAAGCTGGTGAGAACATATCAAACGAGGAGTAATAAGTAATAACTCATAATGGCTATTTATCCTGAAATCATGAAAACCGTAGAATGATTTGCACATGTTTAAAACGTTAGTCATTGCACCGATATCACTCATGATTGTAGCACTTTTGGTCTAGAAACATTGAATATGTCAAGTAAGACATGCTTCGAAATATAGCAACATATGCTAAAAATAGAAAAACACATAGAAAAATAATTTGTCAGTGTCATGGCCTCATGGGAATGCTCTTACGACAAATATTCAAGAAGAAAAATTCTTATGAATTTCAAAAACAAAATGATTATTACACGGGATGTAGACCTAAATACTAAATATAAACGATTATAAATACTAAATATAAACGATTATATATATACTCATGGAAACTTTAATACTTGCATATATATATCAAAACATGCTTAATCAACATTATGCATTCACAAATTTTGTATTAAGAAAATATGTTTAATATTCATGTTTAATGGACATATATGCAATTTTCTCATAAATGTTACGTGTGTTGATAAAAGCTCAAAACTAAAAATAAAAAATAACTTGTATCCAAAGAGATTCCAATGCGTGCACTGAGTCATAAGAAAGAAGAATAAAAAAACATTTTCTTTGCACTATATTCTCCTTGAAGAAAAATATTTGTAAAGCAGCATAAAATCTGAATTATTGTCCCGCGAGATATACAAGAATGATCTCAGGGTCATGTTCCTGTAAAAGGTAGAAGAAAGGGTCTTTTTCTAAGCATCATATCCTTAATTTCACTGCATCTCATGTCTTTTTATTTTTTTCTTTCACAGCTTGTCGACATGTTAATCCCAATTTTATGTTTTAAAATCATTCTAAGTGACAAAAGTATGTTATTCATTTTCACTATATATTCGTCCGATCGCTACAACTTGTAAGGTTATGTGTATGTTATAGCATAACTAATACTACCTCCGTCCCATATTAAATGTCCACTTTGAACTTTCAAAGTCTTTTATTATTAACTACGACCTTAAATATTTATCTTTGTGTTATATAGCACTTGATGCAAAATATATGAATGAATTGGGTTTTAAATATATTTTCGTTGATATAATTTTCATCAAGTATTATATAACATAAAAAAAATATTTAAAGTCAAAATTGAAAAAAAAAAAGACTTCAAAAGTCAAAATTGGACATTTAATATAGGACGGAGGGAGTACTATTATTAATATATGAGACCATAGGGTCACACAAAATAATACGAGACTTCAATTTTATGTATTTATGGCAAATGCAGAAATGGTTAAGCGAAAACAGAATTGGCTTAATCAGTTGACAGTATTATGGCTTCAACCAAAAACAAGATGACAAGCCTTTCTGGCTCATGAGATTCGGCCACCTCTTATGGGATTGAGTCAGATTTAGGGTTTGTTCAATTACTTGATAAAAAAGATAAAAATATTATTAAATGAGTGATGATATATAAGCCTAACAATAAACCTACTCCATTCATTTTTGGACAAGTGTCATACACTTTTTCTCTTTCATCATTTCCCACCAATCAATTTTCAAATCCACCAATCACATCTTTAAGTCTAGTTTTAGGTTTAGTTTTTAGGCATCCAAATCATTTTTCTTATTAAATATTAGTATCATATATTTTAAATTGATAATTATCTTATATAATAAGTAAACTATATCTTATATTTCTTTAAATATAGAAGACATTCATTAAACATTATATAAATACCTTAACTAGAAATTAAGGTTTTACTAATTAACTAATTGTTTTTTCTCCTCCCCTCTCCTTGTGGTTTTCGATCGAGCACCAACAAAGCACAAATAGATAGTTGTGTGTGATTCAAGCAATCAAGATTGTTCATGTGGTGTTGTAAATCAAGCACTAGCATCCTGTTGAGGTTGTCTGAGTTTTAGTATGGAGTAGTTGTGGAAAGATCATGCTATTGATCTTAGCGTTTGAGGCTAAACTTGACAAATAAGTACGATGTTGAATATGTTTTGCCATTGTACAAAGAAGACTTCTGTATAGTTCTTATGTGGCCCTTTGGGGAGGACAACCAGTTATATAAAATTGCATTAGAACTCAAAGTTTTTGGTCTAGTGGTATGTGAGTGACCCATCAACTTAAAGGTTGTGGGTTTAAGTCTCGTCATAGACATTCTGAGATATTATGTGTGAGATGGGTAGAATAGGAGTATAAAAAATTGCCGTTCTAAAAAAGAAAATAAAATTAGATGTAGGTCTTGGAGACTCAACGAGAATACATATGGGCAACTAGAATGTAGTCGAATCATGCGATGAAAGTTTGAAATGCATTACAATTAAATTCTGGATCTACACAAAACAAACAAATCATGAGCAACCATCGTAGCTTAATAAAGTCAGAATGAGAAACTAGGCTTCAATTGCTCAAAGGGGTGTGTAGCCTCAAGCCTGTGCAATGGCACATGGCCCCATTTTTACTAAGGACATCAAATTTCAAGTTGATCCATGATATATATACATAGAACTATAGAAGTATAAAAAGCCAATATTTATATTTGCATTGTTCTTCATTTGTTTGATGCTATAAAGTCCACGAGGCCCATTTTTCAATAAAAATCATGTATCCAGAATTTATAACCACTAGCCCACTAGGCACTAGGTATATGTATCCGTTTTGGAGAAATGGAAAAAAAAAAAAAAAAAAAAAAAAGCACAAACTTGTTTCCCTGATATCACTTAGCTTGAATATCAAGAACATATTAAAATCGTTCCATTAAGTCTGAGTGATTTTCATTCGACTTGATTATATTGAATTCTTATTTAAAGTTCTCACTTTCTAAGTTATCTTTCAGGTTTCAAAATTAAACTACTAACTAATTATTATATTAGACTACATATCTCAGTCCATAAAAATAAACTAAACTTAGGGGGTGTTTTTTTTTCCCTTAGTTAATCCAATCCATTTAATATTATTTCTTTTCTAAGCGGGACTCACTATTTCTCTTAGTTAGTCTATATCCCCAAATAAAAAAATATCAACATTTTTCTATTAAGTGGCTCATATAATATGACCCACATGCTCCCTTAGCTAAGAAAAAAAAACACCTCCTTAATCTACATGTTCATGTTCATTAGCGAAATACAATTAATCACAATATAATGAACATCAATATATTCCCCATGTGATAAAAAAATAACCTTGTGTTTCGTTGGTAATTATACTCTACGTAGGTGTATTACCGACGAACATATTTGCTTGCACAAACAGATTTGCTTCAAGATCTTAGAAAGATTTAAAGTAGGTGTATGATTTTGTTTTACTTGTTTGTCTTTTTCTTGACCCAAACAAGAGAATGAATGAAACAAGTGTGTTTTGTTCTTTCTTAAAAAGGTTCGAATATTAACAAGAAGTTTTGCTTCGAAAAAAGATCTATGATGTGTTTGTGTTTAAATCTTATAAAGATACCGTATATAACTCCTAACACGAATATGAGATATTGTTTAGTTTCTTTTTCTTTTTGAGTCTAGGTAGATATTTGTGATGATTGTGAGTTGGAGAGTGTTGTGAGGGTATGGTTGTGTCTAGATGAAGGGTTAATGTAGTTCTTGTTTAAATAAGAGTTTGATGTTGTTACAGACTTAACGTGAGATGGATATGGGACAGATATTACCTTTTTTCTTAAAATTGTTTTTAGAACCGGCCCGGTTCAAACCAGTTTCAAACCATCGAGAGAGAAAAACGTAAACCGATTTACAAACCGGCGGTTCGGTTCTATTGAAACCGGTTTTCCCTAAACCGTTTTTTAGGGAAATCGATTTTCGATTTTTTAGACGGATCAAAATGATTTTCGATTTTATTGTTCACGTCTAATTAACCCTAGAAAGAAAATACTAAAGAATCGGACAAACCCTAAACCCAATACTATATAAATTGTTGGACAGGCCAACAATCTATTCGAAATACAAACACTAGATAAAAAAAAAAACTATTAATACTAGAAAACAACAAAATTCTATAACCTTTAAAAAGAACAAAAACATTATAGAAGAGTTGTATGAAATGTTTGCGTTTTCTGATGGAGGAGATATGTGCCTATAAATATAATACATGTTGAAGCCTATTTGGTATACTGATCATCGATGGCTATCAAATCATGATGCTCCTTTTCACCCACACAAAATAAAGTAATCAGAATTAGAGTATGCTTATCGATTTCCATTTCAAAAACCAAATATGAATCCCAGTAATCACAATATCAAAACACTTGATAAGCTTCAAATAAGCAAAAATATGTGCAATTTCTAAAACCACACTAACCAAATTATTACAAAACTCACACTTCAATTTAACATTCAAAATGATTATTTCAAAAAATAAGGATCTAATTGACTTACATTTTGATACAAAAACACATATCCAAATGATAAAAAGCTAATCAAAACCATATGTGTTACTCATAAAAGTGATGATAGTCTATTTTAAATGTGTAGAAACACAAGTTATTAAAGATCTAAGTTTCTACAAACAATAAAAAGCTAATCACATATCCAAATTATAATGACACATGTTACTCAAAATATAACATAAAAACTACCGAAGCAACTCTGATAAATGTCTTGCAGTGGTACGAAAAGTTTTGCACGTTGGTGATGATATTTTCTACATTAAAGTACGATCGAGAGTTTATGGTTAGGAACATGAAAATATTTATAACAACCATGTGACATGACACGGGTACGTTCGTCTAAAACAACGACGCCACAAAATAACCAATAAACCAAAAAACAACTACAATCACATAGATAATATACACCTCCGCCCTATGCCATCCAAATTAGGTATTTCATTTTTCAAATGATTTTAGACTCGTGATAGTTGAACAAGGTAATGCTTACAAAATTCCAAAGCTTGCACCAGGATAGCTGAAGAGTGGCTTCAAACACTCACTCCGCCCTTATTGAATAGGGCAAGTAAGTCAACAGGTTCCGCTTTGTTCTTCATTCGGTTGTTAGGATAAAGGAGATGACTCTAGCCCATGTCGTTTTTATAAATCACTAATTCCAAAGCTTCCACCCTAACAACAACTTCTTTGTTTGGCTATCATCCCACCATTTGTTTCGTTGATAGCCATGTGGTTTATCAAAATCACTCCCAAAAACAACATTAACAAACCTTCACTTGCCTTCATGTTTGTGGAAAGAGGATTTCTAGTAGCAGCTTCATGTTTGTGATGACTTTGCTCGACACAAGCCTTCACTCGCCTTCACGGGTCAAAAGTGCTACTATAGTTGTACTATTGATCTATTTAATCCCCCATGGAGCGACTGTTTATGCTCACAGATTGGAGTTGGAGAATCTACTAACAGTCAAAACGTAGATGGTACGAGTATTCTACAATCATTGCTTTTCGTTAACTTTTGGATATTAATTATGTCTTAGGGGTGCACAATTGGGTTTAGGGGTGCACAATTGGGTCTGCTAAAGGAGTAATTGGCATTTTAAGTCAAACTGAGGCTTCCATAAATTTATCAAAGAAAGAACTACAATACATCGCCTCATTGTGGAGTGTTTTTGTGTTTTTTTGGATATTATATTGGGGGTTTAGTATCAAACACACTTTTGGTAAGTTTGGTTGGGCAGACCATGGAACATGGCTATTTCTCAAGTCGTAATGTTTGTTGGCCACATGATCTGCAGAACTGGACATCTATACTATGGAACTGCCATCATAAGAACTTGTTTTGGATCCCTCACTGGCCCTACAGATACTATACCAGTTGACATTAGGAGTCCATTACGTAGCTAGCATTTTCAGTAATATCAACATCCCAAGCGCGTTAGCCTCCTTTGCATGTCGATGACTTTGTTTGATTTCCGTCGATGTGCATGAATAATGCTTCGATGACTTTGTTGCTTGTACCATGTCAGATAATCTTGTAATACACATAGGTAATCAATATATGTAAGGACTAACTTATATAGTGGGTTCATTTACTCGATGTGCATTAATAGTTTCGCTCCATAACTTGCATATTCGCATTTGATCTTGTGGATATCCAGTATTGTTGGATATGAATGACTTAATTGGATGAATATGAGATATTGATAAATTGGATTGAGACTCTCGCAAGTTCGTGAAAACATAGCAATTATGTTTTCTTTAAAATAAAACAATGGGGCCTACATGAGGGACTAGTTTTCTTCAAAATAAGGGTCCCGATATTTTGTTTGTGAACATACTAACTTGAGATGATATGAATTTTGATAAATTTTCTTATGTTTTCTTGTTGCCTTTATCTTAACTTTTATGTAACACGTTATGTGTAATGCTTGACTGCTCAACCTTTATTAACATAATTGCTCACGCCCTTTCCGATAAGATAAGAGAAGTAAAAAATAAAGTGTATAAAAGAGAAAGAAAAACAAGTTATAGCAGGGCTTCGAATGCTTAGATTTATCACACTATGTAACTTCTCCTCATATCATATTACTAGTTTGAGTAATGCTATTTAGACCTACAACACAAGCCTAAATATATATCTAATGCATAAATCACTTGTACAATTGTATTAAGTACTTTCTTTCTTTTAATTCTAACAAATCATTTTTTAAAATCAACCAATCAAATCCTTAAATTCATTTGTAGGCCTAATTAGTAGGCACAAAAATCAATTTTCTACTAGTTTTAATGCACGTACACACACAAGATTCAGACACACAAGATTCGGACAATAACTGTAACTAATAATATACAATAAAGTGGGTTACAACCCAACACAATCACTCAAAACTTAAGTATAATATTATACAATAAATACCACAACACACTTCAACTTTTAACTTCTAGCCATTCCTCACTTTTTATGCTTTTAGTATCAACATTCGAGGATGTTTATATAAGTGTGTTCTTGGTGATTTAAACGGAGGGACTGCTTACAAACTTTCAAACCGTGAATTTTCGTTGCAAACTAAACCCGGCCAATTGTCGTTACAAACTAAACCACATGACTTTTGAGACAAAGAATGGTGATTTTCGGTTGAAAGGCTTTGTGTTTTTGTGAGGTTGAAAATGATAGTTTGAGAGAAGATAATACTTTTAGATCTAAATCTGATGAAACACATAACCATTCACCCGGTTCTTATACACGGTTGGTCCGAAGTAGATGGGTTTTAGTTAGGGGCGGACCTAGGGGGTTCCCGGGGTTTACAGGAACTCGATGGATGTTCGTCGCCTAGTTTAATTTTTCATTTAAAAACAGGATTTTTACGAAACAAACCTGCTCCCGAAAATTTGTCACATAAATTCATGTTTTATTTTAGTTAGTTCACTGAGTCAAAAGAAAAACATGTCTTGTTAATTTGTTTACTTAGTTTTTATGAAAATCGTATCTTTTGGTTCATATTTATTTCTTTTATACTCGGAAAAAGAAATTGTGCACCCGGTCTATGAGTCTTGAGTCTGCCTTGGTTTCAATTCGGTTCCCAATGCTATGCGAGCTCAGAGTCTCCAAAACCTTGCACACATTTTTTTTCATATTCGATGTCGTCATCTGCAGGTTATATTCGTCCACGTTGTTAAGCACGTTCAATACTCTGAGCGCAGTGTAGATTTTGGTAACGGGAGTTATTTGTTGTTGAGTTTATGATATATAAAATACAATAAAACATAAAGACATCAAGAGTACACAGCGGAAGACTAAAGATCATAACAAATAAATTAATTAACTGAAAGTATGCGTAACGTACCTTTTGCGAATGTCAGATCTCTAGAGCAAACCAATGAAGTGGTTTAAAGAGTTGTCCCTTACCGTTCTACAACTCAAACCAAATGATGTAAGAATAGTGTCTTACAACCACGTTCTTGTACACACGAATTAACCAACGAATCAAGAGATTGCTAGATCTAACACAAGTCCTCGTTTAAGAAAAACGAAACCAAACTCCCTTACAAATGGGGTGTTCGGCCGAAAATGGGACAAGAGAGAGGAGAGAAGAGATCTAGGGTTAATTCAATGCACAAGTGTTTGAAACCCTAGAACCTAACCCTCTTTATATAGTAGATGGAATACTTTGGGAACAAGTTAGGGATTAGGGCTTGGGAAAGCCCCTATGGCCGGCCACTATGCAAAGCCCAAAAGAAAACCCATAATTTTTCCAAGTTTTCCATTTCTAGTCCTTTCTCTTTTCATTTAACGGTCGTTAGTCATTTTTCCGTTAAATACTTAACGATCGTTAAACGGACTTAATTTGCAATAATTAATCGTAAACAATAACATTAATTATTTAACTTTAATTCTCAATCGCTAATGTGTGCAATCCCGTGGTCACGAGTTCGAATCCGGACATTCACATGTTTGTAAATATATACATTTCCAACAGCTCCCACTTGGATATGTTTACAAACGTGAAATGACATTGGTTAGCGTCTAGCAACACGCCAATGCCCCGGTACAACTCGTGTATGGTTTTCTGGAGAAAACCAAGTTTGATGATTCATCATCATATTCATCCTTTTGTTTCTAATACCATGTTAATAAGAATATGGATCTCACTCATTTCTTAATTAACTATTGTGTTTCTCGCTTTATATGATTGATTAAGATTACCAATTCTTCTGAACATATTCCAGAAGACCTTGGATATGGCCATACAAACATCTTAACAATCCAACGAGGGGCCCAGTAGTATTATACTTCAAAATAAATTTGAAGGAAACAAATCCCATTTTGACTACAAGCAGGATTCATAAATTTCGCAACACTTATGAAAACAACCCTTATAACTACCAGTTTCGTATAGCGTTAGATTGCTTCACAGAAATGCACTACATCCATGACATATCTCTTGCATCTCAAGTCAGAGGATAAATATTCATGATATACTTAATGACTAAGATCCATAAAGTATCATCATGTGGGTTGGATAAGTCCTATACTCAATTCATTGAATATCATCTGAAATTAGTCATGCTACGCATCAATATACTTTCAAGTATATTTTAACTAATACTCAGATTTGTCTTAATTCAATATCATTCCCATGTTATTGATTGACAACGGACTATTTAGAATAACTTAAGTTATTCAAGGATTTAAACATGCAAATACAGGACACAATATTATAAATGAAATTAAACGTATACCGTACTTTAATTCATTATAAATAATAATTGTTTATCATCATTTATCCAAATACTAAATAGATCAATGCATGATAATTCTTAGTTAATGAATTTTGCCACAAGTCATGCAACTCATACTTGTTGACAAGACATAATTTCAACTAACTTTGATCTATAGGAATTTTGAGAATACTTATTTCAAAAAATTTAATAAGTGAATTTCTTGTATGTATTTACACATATCTTGATATTGTCATATCATTCCATAAGGTGCGTGATAACCTGAACCACCCTTTTATGACAATCATCTTTCAAAACTTTAAAGTTTTAAAGTATTCTTTATTCTTTAATATATAATGCAACTATGCTCTTAGTTGAGCATAACTAGTCAACATGGTCATCATCAAGGATACCATAACTAGAATTGAGTGTCATCTCAAATATACTAGCATCATTGTGTACAACAATATGCTCTTTAAACATCCGTAAACTTCGAACAGTTATAGTGTAATGTTGGTGCCTACCAAAACTCAAGTTTGTTGGCAATGACAATTATGAAACAATTGCCATATTTTCATACATAGAATCTAGGAGCATCTCCAGACTGTGGAATGTGATTCTAAATCCAAACATATTCCTTTTAAAATATTTATTACACTAACAACTTTCAATGTTGTCAAATCATCTTGTAATCAAGCATGACACAACAATCTTACAACATGATGTATATGATGAATCTTGAAGTTATACTTTAAGATCTCATTATATATCCATCATGTTCTATTAGACTCATTTATTTACCGCATATGTTTATAGTAATAAACATATATTCCAAGGTTGTATGTCTTATTTCCAAATCTTACAAACGAAGTTTCATTCCCAACTAAAACTTAATTTAAGTGGAATGTAGTTGCCCATACAACTTATAAGATTTAAGAAAATAAAAATAATACTCCCACTAGCTTTCAGGAATACTTATGAGCTATCATATTTTAATTATTAAATCAAACATGGATTTAATATTAAACATAAGAATCATCTCCTAGATGCATGCATATATCCATTCATGGATTCTTGCAGTTTGTACATATTCAAAGATTATTTGAATTCATAAAACTCCTTTGCATTACTTATCGTCCTCGCAAAAGTAATTCCAAAACAAAGATTTTTGATATTCATTGTCAAAATTTCACATCAATGAAACTAAGTATGACAATTATAATCTTTATACTTCTATTTAATGTATATAGTAAAGAATATTTAATCATAGTTAATTGCTTAAGTATGATTAATATTATTATCACTAGACATGCATTAAATACGTGTACAATATTGTCCATATGATTTCTACACAAAGATTTAAACCACTAGGGTTTTCATCCTTTGAAGAAAATCATCTTCATTTAGATAAACCAAGTATCTAAAATTGATTATCTTTATGGACAACATCTCAACATTCATAGTATGATTGCTTTACCACAATTTAACATTTGGTAAATTCATCATCATGATTAACAGGCTTACCATGATCCTGTAACTCGTAATCCTCAGCATATTAAATATCTGAGATATCCTTACGGATCTATGAATAACAATTCCATCATATTGAGGTCTTTCATATACATGTTTAGCCTCATCATGATATTTGCTAGTGCATTTTAGAAGATTATGTATTTTGTAATTCAATCTTTCAAGATCTAAACAAAACTCCCACTTGCCTTTTAAAAATTTAAAGATTACCTTTAAATAGTTTAGCAAGTAGAGCAACAATATATTGTTCTCTTTTGGGATATTACAAAAACATTAACAGTTTCTGACTTTAGTTTGTTACAACTCACTTTACAAGTAGTTTAACAAATTCAGAACTTCATTATAAGACTTAATGTGATTCATCACATTCCATAAACAAATGGTGTCTTATCAATCTTCTAGGTTGGAGTCTTATTGCGTATATTCAATCAATACTCAATCTTCTAACCTTGATAACATGTGGAAGAAACTATAGTTATCTTGAATCAAACATGCCAATAGATTTTGATTCTTCTAACTGAACATACCATAAAACTATGATATTTCCTTAGAATTAATATTGTAAGAAAATCTAACAATATTTTAAGATAACCATCTACCTTTGGCTTGCCTATTTACCAACAAAGTAAAACTTGATGATACAATAGAATTACCAAGTCAATTGCATGAATTATAACACATGTATTATTGACCAAGTCAAAAGACATAACAGTTATAATCCCACTATACGTTATAAGTCATTGATCAACTCATTGACTTCATGCATATGTCTTAAAACATAGCAAGTTAACGTCTTACTTTATATTGTAAGTCTTTAAAAGACTTCATGTTTGTGACTTTACAAAATCATAAACATTAATAATTAAAGTAATTATGAACACCACCTCAGGTTTCAATTAATATTTCAAGTTAATATTTACTACATATATTTAAGTCATTCAACGAATACTTAAATTCAAAGTAGTATTAGATTACTTCATTTAATTATGTCATTCCATGAAATGTTCAGCGTAAGAAACTGCAAAATCATCCATGCTCGTTCTCACGACACGTGGATATTTTACCTTGGGCTACAACCTAGTTCACGTTCTCACGTAACATAAATTGTAACTACAAGTGTTTCTTAAATATTGAATGACATAAATATTTAAAATAAAGTAGTCTTTGTTATCATCTTGACACATGTTCTTAATAGGGCAATCATACATATATAAATGTATACTTCCTATTAAAGCGTTATTCTCTTACTTTACAGTCAAGAGAATCCTTTTAAATCATGTTAATATGTGTTGTACCTTGCACACAATAAGATTTCTCCCACTTGTGCATGGAACAACATCATGTAGCATATAAACAACACGATACACGTTCGTTTATTTGATTAATATGATTTGTGTCATAGATATAACAAGTAGATGTAGAACTATATTGTTTAGTAAGGAAACGTACACGACTATCCTTAAAAACATAAGTGTCTACATTTGGAAAGTAATTATCTTTGAAGATAATTTGGGTTACTACAAAGGAAATAAGGCTTGTAGCTCCCACTGAATTAGAAATCATTAAAACAACTTCTTATTCAGGTAATGCAACACAAATGCTCCCACTGAATAACAACATTGTAAGTGTTGCATAACCAGTGAAAACAACTTGCTTGCTTTTTACTTTCCTACACCTCTGAAGAACCATACGTAATCATTACTAAGGTACTAAAAGGTGTATTCTACTATATGAATGATAGGTTATCCATCAATGTTATTAACTCGAAAAATTGGGTATGAAATTTCTTCCTCAACAGGCCTACCATCCCCATACTGGTATGTAGCACATTTAAAGGTTAAAGCAAAACAACTAGATAAAATATGCTAGTTTGCCTTTTACCAATTTTCGCGGTAATTATTCTAGCTTCTAATCTAGTAACTTATATACATGTTTTCCAGTTAACCAACATTCATGTTGTTACAAAGGATTCATTCACCGAATGAGGGTAATGAAATCTTTATGGAAAATAAGATGTGCAATTCATTGCTAAGAGTTACATTAGAATTTAGAGAATTCAAATGTTCCTA